>CM073761.1:84999842-85599842 GCA_037127475.1 Arma custos | reverse complement strand
TCAATCTGTTTGCGGCGGGAGATAGATATTAGGGAAATTACGACTCTCCTGGGCAGCCATCTATAAAGTTGGTACACAAAATAGGGGAAAATCTGGCGTTTGAGCTTGACCTAGAACAAATCACTTTCATGCACATCGTTGTCGAAGAAGCAGTATAGTATCTACCACTGAATCCAAGACCTTGTGGTGGTACCGATTTTGAATTGATTAAGGAGGTATCCATTTTTATTTGACCCGTTGTTTTTTTTTTATGATTTTTATTTGAGATAGGTGTGTGAAATTTTCCGCCACATAACTGGCTCGCTGAGGTCGGTCCCCGGGAGGAAGGGAGTTAATATATGTAGTTTATAAATAAATCTATTACAGGGGGTCAAACAGGAAACAGGGGAATGATAGGGTCGGAAGGGCCGGCTAACGAGCTGCTCCTGACCAGCCATCCTGAATAACAAACAGCTTTTTCCTTGCGCCCACGGTCAGCAACCCGCCCCCCCCTCTTCTGTTTACATCTTCACTTATTGCCCCAACACCTAGTCCCCAATCGAAAAAAATGATAAAAATATATTTTTTTAAATAAGGATAGCTGGGGAAAAAACGATGGTAGTCTAAACCCCTATACCTACACCAAATGATGAGTACATTACAGTTAAACAGAACTGGCGCCTATATACCGTATATTTATGTAATTTTTATTTTATCCGTTCTATATAAGATTTTTGTAACGGTTTTAATACATATACATTAGTTTACTTTGTTCATTTAACGTCCACTTTATAACGACGATGCTACAGTGGGAGCTCTAAATTTTGCCAATCCAGGTTTAATTAGGATAGGGATTTTTAACGAGTACCTGACATCGTACAGGCTCGGGACATACACATTATGTTGTTTATGTTAGGGCAAAAATCCCTTAAATTTTTCCCGAACTTGTTTTGCCACATTACAACCTGTAAAAATTAAATCGGTTTGACATTTTATTGTAAAAAACAGGTTGATCCACAAAAATAAATAAAAAGGAAAAAAAATTAGTATTAAAAATATTGGCGAATAACTGCAAAAGCCTCTTTTTTTTTTCTTTGGTAAATTATCCAAAACTTTGTATGATAATAAAAGTTTTTACTAGTTCGCTATCCACCTAGTATGATATCCAAATTTCCATATTGCAAAATCAACAAGGGATAATGCAATTGAAACAACTTTAAAACTTTTAATAATTTATTTCTTGAAATTTACAACTGCATTATAACAATACAAGTATATATAATGAATGATAAATAATGACATGAAATAACAACAAGTAGAGAAAACACCCAGTGGTAGTACTCAAATAAAAAATCCAACTTAAAAGCTCACGAGCCCTTCTTCTTGTTTTTGGGTTATAGGGAAGTGAAGAGGTAACAAGGTTTGAAACTAGTGGGTTTGAGTAGGAATAAAGCATATCATGAATGCACTGATTACGGTATCGGGTCAAATCTGCAACAAATGGGACATCGAGGTCATTATGGATGACTTATTTCGTTATAAAGTAAGGAGCATAAGGATTTTACGAAGAGTTTTGGATTGTAAGGATGCGAGAAGAATTCGATGGCTTAGTGGAGCCCCAAAGCTCTACTCCGCAAGTCCAAATAGGTGTTACAACAGTCATGTATATGAATCTTTTGTAATTAATTGTAAGCTTAGGGAGTTTGTCTAGTGACGAAGAAGCAGTTTCTTGTCTTGTCACTGTGTTAGGAGTGAGTAGGACATTATTAAATGATATTGGAGGCCAATAGTTTACGAAGAAGCCTAAAGGTGATTTGACAGGATTTGTGCTAAAATATTTCAATCCTTTAGTTTTGACATCATTCTTCAATATTGGAATTGGAGAGTATGGTATGCCATAATTTGATATGGTATGATTCTTGGTAATTTGCGTTATTACAAGAAGGGATATCGACTCAGCTACTGTTGACCTCCAAGCGTCCGACAGCGCCCACATGATAGGCAGGACTGGAAAGAAATCTGATCTATATGTAAATCACCTCATTCCTTATAACTGACTCTAACGGCGTTAGCATTTTATATAGTTGATTAAATGATGGATGGAGAGGGTGCTCCGGAGAAGTTATAAAAAAGCCATTTCCTAGGAGGGTGCCTCCGCTAAGTGTGAGGGGAATCCCAAACACAGCCTTAAGCCCTGCCTTATTTTGCCCACAGCCATACCATACATATTATAAATATTCATTTTAATTATTATTTCTCAATATTTATCTTTATTTGTAACTTTATAAACATTATTTATAGCGGAGACTTCAGGACCTAGAATCGCAATGTATTATTGCATTTTAAAAGCCATTTTTAAAAGATATACCTAAAGGAAGAGTCCCCCTCCTGACAGAATCATTATTTTTAAATACTACTTACTATTAAGTTTTTGAGAATTTAAATTTTTAGTGAAAATATAAAAGAGCATAAGCTCAAAAGAGATATAATGTACTTGTTAAGAAATTAGTCTTAGATTCCAACCAAGAAGCCTTAAATTTCTAAACTAAAGACAGAAAACAAAAATACCTGACAATATTTGACCCAGGGAAAAAATATATAACAATAACAATGAAATAAATAATAAACAACGCAAAGGAAAATTGAAGGTATAGTATCAAAAAAACATTACCGCCAATTTAATTAAATACATTGGATGTTTATTAGTAATAATATTTGTTGGAATGTAGTTTCTTTTTCCTTAGAAACTGAGTGGAATTTCCAAAATTACATGTAAACTTCTAAAACCTACTTCAAATTTTATAAGTTTTGTAATTTATTTTATAAAGTTAAAGATGTCATTCATTTCTAGTAATTGCTAATAGATCAAAATTTATCAAAGCAAGAGTCCACACAAAAATAAAATTGTTAATTTGATATTGGTATCATGTTTTTCAGATTTTTTTGTATTTAGTTATTAGTTTCTTCTTCTCTTTTTTATCTTCATTGAGCCTTTCAGTGTCGAGGATCCCATTAATCAAAAAACACGAATTACGTACTTTTCTCTGTGGAATCATATCATGGTCTCTCGGGGTTATATGGTTGCATATTCTATGTGCATGTATATATGTGTATGTATATGAAACATAAACACTGTCAACTGTGAAATATACAGCATGTTTAGTAATTGTAATATTTGTTGGTATCTATTGGTTTTCACATAAAATAAATGGAATTTCCTTGTAAACATACAAACAATAATTTTTGTGATTTATTTTGTCACACATATATTTCTTCATCCTTATGTCATTCCATAAACACATCAGAATGAATTGACAAAATGTTTAATCCAAAGATATCTTCTTAAAAAGGTGCTTTCTACCGCGCTAAATACGATCGTTAAGTCTGCATAAATGAACGACGAAAAGAGGGAGAAGCGATAATCACCGAAAAAAATAATGGGAAGAGAACGATTATGCGATGAGGTGTTTGCACTTTTTCCCATCCCAAAGGGTAATTAAAGAAGTGTGGACCTGGGAAGTTGCCATGACAACGTGCATATTCCCAATAAGGGCTGGGAGCCTGCTCACCAGCCCGAAGAAATTGGACTTTTTAACGGTCCACTGGTGAGGGGCACTGGGCAAATATTGCCATTCTCGACCAAACATCCTCTCCGCTCTCAGTTATTATAGGATAATAGTAGGCATCAGATCCTGCGTAGAATCGAATCCGAAACCGTCTGAGCAAACAGTTTCCAAGGACGTGCTCGGACATCGGTCCTTCCGACGAGACAAGAAAAATAAACATCACTGCCCTCATGAGCCTACATAAAAATCACATTGCGAATTGTGAAATGTTGTCCCAAGGGAATACTATTATATATACGTCTCGCAAATATGATTATCTTCAAATTGGTAACAGGCCTATGGATAAGAACTTTCCTAAAATTCTCTCCGTTGCTTCAATATTGTCACAATTATACCGAAAATATACGTCGACGAATGAGTTACTGCTGTACTTCTGAACAATTATTACTAAATTGAAAAAAATAAAAAACAAAAAAGGTATCCTGTTTTGAAGAGAAAAGATTTATTTATTATACATCGCGAAAATTGCGAGAATTCGGGGAAATAGGATCGGTGAAGAGAACAGATTTGTCTGACTTAGATACTACCGCTGGTAGCTCAGTGGCTTAGAGCACTGCACTGACGACCCGGGTTCGAATCCCGGCCAGGACCAATCTTTTATCTTCAAAACAAAAATATTTAAAAATTATCACCATCAAAGTAACAATTAACATAATAAAAAAAAGGTATCTGTTCCGCTGAGTTACAATTTTTAAATGTGTATTCGTAATTGGTAATATCGGAATTGGCGATGACGTTAAATCTTAATTATCATAAAATACATTCGGGTGGTATTGATGCAATTTTAAATGAGCGATGTCTGACTACAGAGTAACCTAAGGCAAGGATCTTTTTTCCATCGCTGTACATATTCTGTTGAATCCACTACAATTAAACATTTCAGAGGATAAGAAAAATAATAAGTAACCATGTATCTAATATATATTTATTTATTTATTTCTTTAGTGGAGTAATTACTTTAATTATAGTATCTATTCAAGAGACATCCTCCTCCTGAGGATAAAAAATGGGACTGAAGTGATGACTACGCAGTAGATATGATTGAGATCATACTTACATTAATATACATTACACTTACATTAATAAAGTAGTGGTTGAAACGGGAGAAATAAAGGTATGTGATGGATGAGGAACGAATCTGTTGAAACTATGTCATGGCTGATGCCTTAGGTAACCGTACTGTACTTATACCGTTCCTACTGACGAGTACAGATTATAAACAAACGGCGATTTCTCGCTTGTGTTATAGTCTATTAACTTGAGCTAATACATAAATTAATTATACACAACATATATGTAATTACATAAAACCTAAAGGTAAATATATGTAGTGTTTACTTACGCTAGGGATGTTGTCGTTCGAGCATACTCCTTCGGCGAGAAGCCTGTCCCTGATTTCCCAGGCGAAGATGGACGGGCATTCCCTCTTGTACTGAGATATCCTACTCACGACTTCCGCGGTGGCCACTCGTGGTTTCGATCCTCCAATAGCTCTTGGCCGGATGGATCCTGTCTCGTAGTACCTGGAAATCGAATATTGCTTTGTTATTATTTAGTAATATAAACTTGCGACTAATATTTTAAGACCTATGTGCTGACAAAATATGTGTATATGCTTACTTTTTAAAAAATAGAACCAGAAATAAAATAAATGAGTCTGCTAGAAGCAATATCATGAGACTAAAAAAGAACGTTGATAATATTTTACGATGACAATTTAAAACTAATAAAAAATAATCATGCATACATTGTGTGTCAAAAATGAATGAATTTAAAGTAAATATTTATTATTAAATGAATCTTGATAGGAGTCACATTCTTGCATGCTTTGTAAATAGTTTTAGTTGATATGATTACATGTTATCATTTATTTTAAAGAGGAAAATAGTTGACTGGAAGATCCAATGAAGGATACAAATAGTCTGGGGGTTCAGTCAATATTGGCATTAGTAATTAATAAGTTTTTCTTATTTAGTGTTATTATTAACTGCACCCCCAGACTAATATCCTTCTTTATTATTTATTATTTAGATGGAACCATAGCATACCTTATACAAATGGTTTTTAATATCAAATATGTTAATTTATACTCTTGTATACTACAGATATAGAAATAAGCCAAATCAATTTTGGTTAATAAATATTTCATAAAAATTTAAAACTGAACATTTATTTATATGCATTTTTAACTCATATTGTTGCTGATTCGTATCAGCGAAATTAAAAAATATATATAACTATTAATAACAATAAAACTAAATTAGTAGCAGTAGTAAAATTAGTAGGCAATGTGAGTATTAGAATAATAACATATAATTTATAAATTGGTGAACTTTTCTTTGTGATTTGGTAAGATGAGAACATTAAGGCATTGGATTGAAGGTGATTCCTTATTAAAAAAAAACATTATTTTTTAAATCTGTTTATAAGGATGAAACATAACAGAAAGATTCCGTATGTTTATTGTTTTAATTGTCGTATACTTTTTCTTGAATTTACAATTTTCATTAATACATGAAGTTAGTTATGCATGTTAATAATATTTCTTTTATGCATTTGATTATCTAATTCCTTGCAATATCATAACTATTGGGTACAATGATATTTTTTCATTAAAATAATTCATAAACAATACAAATTTTATGTAAGGTGATTTGGAGGGTTTCAGTAATGTATTTTACGATCCTCTTATAGCGTCATAAACGATTTTGGATGTTTGAAAAATGTGACAGTAATAAGGAAAAAAGCTGTTTATGATTTTTTTTTTCTTTACAACTACAGCCCTTATATGAGGTGGATATTACTTGTGAAGATAATCAAGAATGCAATCTTCTCAGGATGAAACTAAATATCCACCAAGGTGTTCAAGAAAAACTAATGCTGAAGAATTGGACAGAGGAAAGAAAGGAGGAACAACGGCAACGTTTGAAGCAGCACTATGCAAAGATGAAGGCTTAAAGTTAAAAAAAACAAAAAACTAGAGTGAAATGAAATCTTTTAAAACAATAAAGCATAGTAAAACTACACAAATTAGTAAAATTCACCGCCATATTCCCCCCTATTTTGGGTACCCATTTTATAGAGGATGGGTGAGCCATAGAAAGGTCCTAGATCCCATAGGATCGATCTCCATCTGCTTACAGATTAAGTAAAATTACCATTCTGCTAACAGATTAAGTAAAATTACCCCTCCCTGACCCATTCCGCTCCCTAAACTATGTTCAATGTTTTTTGCTATTTGAAAATCAAGAAAAATTACTGTTTTATTTAGTCAAATATTTAAGTGACTGGATAAACAATTCAGATCATTCGCGAAGTATTTGGAATAATTCTAAAAAGGAATATCCGCCTCAGGCCCTTCAATTTGAAATAAAAATATTATAAAACTTGAACAATTGAGTAATAAAATTACGACTGGGATGACGGGGCAGGTTGAAGGCAGCTGAAGCGTAGTCTTGGCCTAACAAGGCTCGCCCCCGGAGTACGCTCGATGTAACATCAATTTGATTTAATGGACTTACGCGGCGTCTCAAAGGCCGGCTTGTAGCGGTTAGTCACGGCCGACAATTAAACAGATCCCCTCAAATCGCGTTATCTTCGCGTTCGAAAGCGTCAAATGACATAAAAGATAAGCGTAAATTACCGTTTACCGAAAAGCCAATCATTAGAAATTAGGTTATCCCGTTTTTGTGACTTTTGGTAGGGGTAAAACTTATGGCTTCGCGTCAGCAACATGCTCGAGACTGACAACACCTAGACCGCTGTCCAGTGGCCTGTGCATGAGTTTTACAATTTCTTTTAAACAAATTTAGATCTAAGGTTGAAATTCCATTGATATAAGAATAATTATATTTATCAATCGTGTAATTGTTGTAGAATTGATATTAATAATAACTTAAAACATCAATAACTGGTTGAAATTGTCGTTCCCCTTAAAAAATTTTATTTTTAATAGTTTTAAATGTCTTGTTTATGAATTGACTGAAAGTACAAATGATTTATGTATTGTCTAAGTTTATACAGCTGACATCCCAACTCATCCTAATAATATCCTTGCCACGTATGGTGATGATACATAAGTATTGTCAGTCAACACCAATCCAGTTATTGCATCCCAAAGCCTCCGATCCCATATCACTGACCTTGAAGAATGGAGTAAAAACTGGAGAATTAAAATAAATTCTCAAAAATCGCATCACACCACTTTTACCTTACGTCGTAAACCAGCGACTTCCTGCCCTTCAGTATCCTATAATAATATCCCACTGGTGCCAGTAGAACAGATCCGATATTTAGGATGGCATCTCGACAAACGATTAACCTGGAATCCTCATACAAGACTGAAAAGACAAGAAACCGCTCGACGTTTACGGTTACTTCAACACTTACTAGGCAAGCGCTCTAAACTCTCAATTAACTATAAAAGACTCATCTATATGACCATCATACGACCTATTTGGACTTACGGAGTAGAGCTTTGGGGCTCCTCTAAGGCATCGAATTCCTCTCCTATCCAATCCCTACAATCCAAAATCCTTCGTAAAATTCTCAATGCTCCTTATTTTGCTAAGAATAAAGTCATTCATAACGACCTTTATGTCCTACTTGTTGCTGATTTGGCCCGAACCCGATATCTATCCTTTCATAGCAAACTTCATTCCCACTCAAACCCTCTAGTTTCAAACCTAGCTTCCTCTTCAATTACCGATAATCCTCCGAGGCGTCTGAAAAGATGATGGCCACGTTACCTTCTTACTTGACCTTGTGATTTGAGTACCACCACTGTACCTAAATTTAGGGTAGTTTCTCTACTTGTCATTATCTCATGTCATTATTTATCAGTTAGCCTATTTCCTTGTTGTATTATTGTATTACAGTTGTAAATATCAATAAATAAATTAAAAAAAATATATATTTATCGTTAAACTTAACGATGATAATAATCCTAAAAATAAATGAATCTATAAAATCTATTATTATTTCAATTAAATTATTGATATTTTGTATTGAGCTTGTGCTGCCTGTACTATGCTTTGACTAATAAATAAACTACTTGAAAATGCATATGAATAATTATTCTGGATAATTTCTTAATATGTTGTTTACAGGGTACTTGTGTATTAGCCGAAACCCAGGGACTGTTATACGCCATTGTTTATAACCTGAACACTGATAATTATGACATTGGTATAGGTGAATAACCTACCTTCTTATTCATATCAATGAAAATTAAATGTACAAAACGTAATAAAAAATGCTGATTCTAGACTCTTCTAGCCAAATTCCTCTTCTTACATCAATGATGTTGTTTTTTTATTAATTTAGCTTTATGCTGCAGTGGCTAATCGGACGGTACTACTTCAGTGGGGGGTCCTGAATTTTGCTTATCCGGATAAAATTAGGATAGGGATGTTTAACGAGTAAGTCTCTTACTAAGGATGGCATAACTAACGGTTTTTTACTCTACCTGCCAGGCTGCGAACCCATAACCATAGCGTGGTATAATAGTAACCACAATATTTGGTTGCTATACTAACCAATAGACTACAGGTGACCCCTTATATAAATATTTCACTTTCGACGAAAACATATCCAATTCTAATCTTGTCAAACCCCATTCACATTATTTTATCTTTGGAATTATTCCGAACCCCTGGAAGTATTTCACAGCTTCTTCTTTTAAAGACGACTATACCCAATGTGTTATTCTGTTCATTTAATTTTAAATGGACTATAAATAAAATTAGCAAGACAAAAACATAAAAAGAAAGAAAACAATTAAATAACCCACACACAAATAACTCAAACGAGTTATTTTACTGATTAACGTTTGTTTATTTTTTATTATGTTTTTTTGATATTCCTATTATTTCTGTGTATAATACCTGCTATATTTTCTTTGGTACATTACAATTCTTATAGGTATCCTTTTTTTGTTTTATTCTCACCCCTAACGATGGCCTGAGATGTTGGAACAAATGGAATAAATTAAACTTAGTACAGTTAAAGCTTATTGACTGATCCTGACCATTTCAAACATTTTTATGTATCTGTTCCACAGGTTGTCACTTCGAGTTGAGCTACACAAAATTTTAACTGCTCATTCGTTTCCTTTTTAATATTCTCCAAAAATACGAATAACATATGAATAATGAGTAGATTTCGGTAATCATTTCATCAAGGAATAAAGGTTTCATTAAAATAAGTATAGATGATATATGTTTCTTATAACATTCATTTCTTGATAAAAGTATCCATAATTACATTTTCTTTTCCATACTAAAGCTCATGATAACTTGTATTTTTTTGACAATTAGAAGGGAAACGATTGAAAACTTAAAACTTGAATCAACAACCTGCGGGATGATTACCGGGAAAAAACCCTGCACCACTACAACTCACAAGGGTCTTTAGTTCAGTACGTGCTAGAGACTGTACAGTTTCTAGGACAACGGTTGATTTGGCATAGATACCCAGCCTCTATCAAGAGTACACACTTGGCAGAGTCTTGGTGAGCCCCTTGATGGTTCTCCAGATCTCACAGTATCCATCTCCAACTGTTAACAGTTTAAATTAATTATCTGCCACCTGCAGGATTTGAACCTGTGACCCTGGGCAAGTATGTATATTTTCCATAATTACATTATTTTTTCCATATTAATGCTCTTGATAACTTGTATTTTTGGAAAATATTAAGATGGAAACGAATGAAAAGTTAAAACTTGTTGGGACTATACTCCAGTAAACTAAAGTGACAAACTGATACCAATGGAAGAAATTTATGTAATATATTCCAAATATTAATCCTATTTATTTCATATAATTGCTCTGAAAAACATTGACTAATTTAATTGGATTATGATTCCATTATATGTTGTTTCGAAAACAACTGCTAATGCTTTTATGATTTCGACGCTTGGCCATAATAGGAATACAATACAACAAAAGCGTCCTTTCATCAAGGGAGAATTCGATAATTATTGGCGATACTGTAGCCGAGCGATGGATGGAGGGGGTGGGGGTGGTATTAAGTACTATTAATCTTGTTTGAATGGGAGGAAGCTGACTTGTAGCTAATCCCTTTAGTACCTGGCACGGCTTAGCGGATAATGCTATTAACCACTGTCCCCTTGGTCTAGGTTCCTCATCAGTTCCTCTCCTCCCGTCAGCCGGAACGTTGCCAATCGGTCACTCACAGCTTTGCCAACTGTTGGAAACTTGGAAGAACCTGTCTCATTGCTGTCCTGCTCTTGGTTGGAGAATGAAATGCAATATAATCAATGGATAAGCAGATAGAAAAAAATGGTTAATCGAATAATGACGATATTCAAACTACAGGCGGGTTTCAGCAGTAAATATTTCGAAGTTTTAACTTCTCAGCAAATATTGTGGCGATCTCTCAGAAACGTACTTATTCCGAAGGTTGCTAGAATTCCGCAGCTTTGTGGTAGGGGTAGTTAAAGTCTCATCAAGTAACTTCACCTTACACCATTTCTGCATTACGATCTTATACGTTTTGTAATCCAAAAAATAGAAAATTAAGAAAAAATTGGCATAGTTCTTATCCCCCCCACAAAAAAAAGAAACAATTCACGTTTAAATAGCATATTTCAAATGCCAATTTTTCTGAGAGTACTTGTTACGCAGGTTTGTAGCAGGTAGAGGTAGTCCCGTGTGTGTGTGGCGTCAAGTAGCGTCACAAAGCTATTTGTATCGACGATTTTCCCCACAGTTTCTTCCATATAAATAAGTAAACAAGAATAAGTACAAAAACAAAAACAATAACCTATGATATTTAGCCTAGCCAATTTGTACTTATATTGGTATTAGAAAGTGGCGTATAAAGACTGGCTTACTGGCTATGTTAGTCATTCTCAAATAAGCTGTCACTTTGTTTTATCCATGTATATACTCGTATTCAAGGACATTTTTGGTATCAGTTCGCAGGTTCTCACTTCGAAATAAGTTACAACAACTTTTAATTTTTATTTGTTTCCTTTTTAATATTCTTGAAAACAAAAATAATCGCGAGTTTTAGTTTGTAAAAAAAGCGTAATTATGGGAAATTCGCATACTTCGGTAATTGTTTCATTAAGAAATAAACGTTTCAATTAATATTTCGAAGTATAGATGAGGATAAATGTTTATTGAAACATTCATTTCTTACTATGTTTTTTATCAAGATATTTTAAATGTAAAATATTTATCACTAGTAGACCTGTATGTATCTGATAGTCTAGCTGGAGTGCAAATAATTAACTTCATAACATCAAACTAGAATTTGTATGGAGATTTAAAAAAAAAATCATATAAGACAACCAATTCGTAAGACTATTTATAATGTTTATTCATTAGTACTAATATAGGCGCATCAAACTGTTGATCATATACTCTGATATTAATGATTTTACGACTTATATGAGGGCTGAATATTAAATATTAAAAATACTAGAGCACATAGGCATATCATCGAACTACGCAATAATCGGAAAAGATATTGAAGTAGGGGAGAAATTCGAATATCTGGTTACCAGGATGCACCTCCATCAGTGATATTGAACGGAGAATAGAAGCAGGAAGAAAGGGAATTACAATGCTAGACACTATCCCCTGGAGCTCTAATACACATCCCAGCACCAACGGGATATAATATCCAAATTTACACTTGAGTTTATGACGAATATACCTCGGAAAATATGGGTCATTAATGACATAAACCGCAAAACCAGCAGTAGAAATGGACTTATAGGGAAGAAAGTTTAGGTCAATACAAGATAACATGAAATGTAAAGTTATATTCAACCAAAACCGAAAAATATGAATTTTGCATGGTAATGACATTAACAAGTGTTATTGGTGATTGGAAAATTAGGGGAAAACGGAGCAACTGTAAAACTGAATTATGTTAGAGAATAATAACATTGTTAACAATATTTTTACCTATGCTAGTTGGCTGAGGTGGGCAGGACATGTGGTCAGAATAGAGGATGAAAGAGTTCAGAAGAAAATACTAGAAGCTTACTTTAGTGGAAACTGGAAAAGAGGTAGACCTAGAAGCAGGTGGAAGGATGAGGTGAAGAGAGACACGAGAAAGCTAAGTGTCCGCAATTGAAAGAGAGAAGCACAGGGCAGGGAGAAATTTAGATTCTATTAGAGAATAATATCATAGACAACTTTATCAAAGCAAGTGGACTAAAGGAAGATCAAAGATTAAATGAAGCAATGAGCTAAAAGAAAACCTGGCAGGATAGAACACGAAGAAAGGTATGATTGTTATTGGTATTTAAGTCAAGGAATCCATCAAATTGGTGGAAATGTTTTAGATAATCAATATAAGACTGTATAGAAAGAAAATTTAATAATTGAAACAGGAAGCCTGTCCATTCTCCTAGGAAACAGTGTATTGTATATTAGATGTTTCAACTAGTATATATCTAGTATAAATGATATGCCAAATTATTCCACCCTCACATTGCCAAATAATTGTCAAATCATTAAACATATCAAAAGAGAAGAAGGTGATGGAAGTTGTTTTACCTGCCAAGGATCTTGGAGACGCATCCGTTGGAGACCTGGAGTATCCTCGAGATGTCGCAGGGCCTTGCTCCAGAATGTGCCAGCTCCACGATCTTCTGCCTGGTCGAGTCGGGCAGGGGTCGCCCACTGACAAAGACACCGCCTAGCTGGTTCACACCGCTGTGACCTAGACCCCACGCCCCACCATCAGTATTCCATCAGCCCAACATCTTGGCTGTTCTTTTCTCTTTATATCTCAAATTAAAAAAAAAAAAATGGTATTGAATAGAGTTCAGTTGAATGGAAGGTATACTGAAATAATGATTTAAACTTGTAAACTACCAGAAAAATATAAAAAAGTATTGACTCATTGGAAATTTGCAGATTGCTGAAGGACATAGTAACTTATATTAGAGGATATCTGTTTCCGATCCTTATTTTTTTTTTCATTATTCATTTAGTACCCGATCATTTAGTCAGTACTATGTTTGGGTTGAGTAAGTATTTTTGGGTGGTATATATCGCTCCTTCAAAAGAACGACAGAACTAAAAAAAATTTGAGGTAAGACTATAGCATCCATTGTATTGGTTGAAGCTTTTCAAGGACTGACAAATCCGATATTTTATTTCCATAATTATGATATGATGACGAATTTTTTTTTTTGATAAAGTCATATTTTGAGTTGTACCATGTTTGAATCCGAAGTTTTATGGGAATAATGACGTCAGTTTCAAGGTTTTAAAACTTTTCTAAGGATTAATAAAACAATTCAAATAGGAATGATTTGCTTTACCAATTACCATTTATTTATTTTTAATTCTTTTGGTTTAATTTTGAAAAAATTAGGTTTTTTGAGTTATGGCATTTTTCTTTTAAAGGAGGGATATATAAATACATATTTATATAGAGACAATCGTATTGAGCAAACAATCCCTTTTTGCAGATCTTGCAACTTTAACAAATCTGGTTAAAGTTTGTTGTCATCACGAATATTTGCTGTCATAATAAACTTGGAATAAGACTTGGGAAAACTGTTTTTCCATAATGAAATACAAACTAAATCACGTATATTAGTTATTAGTGACTAACAAATATATCAGTACTGAAATAATAAATTTTAACTGAGTATCAAAATATCACTTGAGGGTAATAAATTGTTTAAGAACTTAATTGTCAATCGCGGAATGAGCTCTGAGCAGAAGATAACATATTAGACGTCATAAAAATAATTATAAGTATTTTTATAACGAATTATAAGCATAATAATTAGATACTTAATTGTTCACTATGCAACCAATTAAATTTGAAAAATCCTAAATTCTGGGATAAATCTGTTGGTGATGCGATACAACCGAAAGTAAATAACATTTAAATTATCCTTCTCTATTATAATATCATTCTTAATTATAAATAATTAAGTTGCTTCTAATATTTATTATTGTATTTAATAACTGAATTTTATGGATTTATAAATTACAACTTAATGATTATAAAGAATACCGACCTTAAACTGAACTTGGATAGTGATAAGGCTTTTGAAACATTAGGACTATTAGGATGAAAAGAACAACCTAGATGAATTTTCTTATAGACTAATACAATTCGTAAACATCAAACTAAACATCATTGCTTTACCTTATTGGAAAAAAAAGTTTGTACAAGATAAAGCAATGTAACATTCAACTGTTATGTATAAAACAGTTGAAGTATTATCTTAAATTGAAAACTAAAAAACAAAACAAAAAAAAACGTAATGACTAACTAATATGTTTTGATGTGTTGTATGTTTCAAAACCTGCTTAAAGGAAATTAAAAAATCAGTTTATTAGAACAGTTATTTAATTGTAATTTTTGATTTTATGATAATTAGGTAAATTATTATAATTTTTAAATAATTTATAATTTTTAGGTTTACTACAGGTCTAGTTTTGAAACATAAACCTTAAACATATTTGGTATTTAAGAGCATAAAAAACATAATACATTTTTGAAAACATCAATGAAAAACTCCTACACAATAGTTGAGTTCACATTCAGGACTATGTTTGCCTAATAACGATAAAATTAATTTGAATATTGTTAAAATGTATTTTCTCATTATTTCTTAGTTAAAAATCTATTTCATATAATTTCAAACAAAATTGAATTAGTATCTATTACATTTATTTCATATTTCAAATAATTTAACAAATTAATCACTTGAGTAGCTATAAAATAGTTTTAATTAAATGTTTATTTCTTTCAGTTTATAAATATTACAACCGACTTTATAATTAATTTGTGTTATTGAATAATAGCAAAGAGAATTTTTATTTGTTTCATTATTTTAAGGCTCCAATTATTTACACTGTTAAATGGTATTATTTAATTTATTAGCTTTACTGCACCATTCTTCTAATGTTTCCATAAAAAATAATATAATAAAAGAAACTATCAGAAAAAAAAACTGAGCAATTGTTATACTTTAAAATATTTAATTTGTCATAAATATAGAATGAATGAACTCTATAATCGCTATTAACATCGTCCTTATTTTGACTATTATGATAAACAATTTATAGTTAAATGTATTAGTACTCAATAAAAATAAATTTTTAGATTAAATATGTCAAAAATATAGGAGGTTTTCATCAGATTTCAAACTTTTTTTGTGTGTCATATTACCCTAAATTATAAATAATTAAATTAAGCTAAGCTACTTTATGGTTTATAAATATTACAAAAATACTAAACTATCACATATTTTAATAAACAATGGAACTTTTGTCATGCATCAGTCATAGGAAGTGACCAAAAGTTATTTGTAAGGAGTAGGTGCTAAAAATCTAGGTTTCAGGTTTATAATTTTGTTTTTATTTCTATTATTTAGGGCGCGGAAATGTCTAAATTAATTAATTAACAACAAAATTAATTTCATTTCGATCGGAGCATATCCGTTATTAGCAAATTTATATTTATTTTACGAAAACGTATATTCAATGCATGTATTTCTATTAATAATACGAAGAAATAAAACGATTGGGCACAGTTTCTATATTTTAAAGATAAGTAATGAATTGCATATTAGCTTCGATTAAACTATTTACTTAAACGAATTATTCAAACATACTTTATTAAGCTAGAGTTTCAATATAATAATTTATTTCATTTTAATTATAAAAACAGACTTTCTTATCTCAATACTTCGGAAAAAAAAACCCATACTGCTGTTAAGAGTGCATGTTAAACAACAAATGTTTATGATAGTGTAATATATTCATATATTTAAACTTTGTAATTAAAGATGCCTTTAAGGTGAATATTTTTGTCAAGACTGCTCTGATTATTTTTATATAAACTATGCCAAATTTAATCTACAATGTGTAAAATACAAATAAACAAGTAAATAATCTTTTTTCTTTAGAGCAAATATAACGTTAGACAAAGAAACTCACATGGACTTGTGATAGCAAATAATGTTTTGACCAGTTTTGAGACCAATAAGATTAAAAATTAAATATGTTTTTAAAACTTTACAATTTATTAAGCATCGTGTTTTTTATCTACCGAGCTGTTGGTAGTCGCATTCCATATTTTCCCGTTCGATTACAAATGTCGATATTGTTTTTAATCGTTTGGAAATAATTACAAATAATTTTGAAAAGACATGAGTGGAAAATTGCAAGCAAAAGGTCTTAATGCTCTAAAAATAAAACCTAAAAAATACCTGTCAATATTTTGCCTATTCAGGATCTTCCGGAGAGACAGAGAATAATAACGAATAACGCACATCTTAACCAGAAAATGCAGCAAGACACTAAACAGAGGAAATATTCACCACAAGGCCCAAATGCAAATACTGAACCATAAGGAAGGTTTCTGGCAACGTTCCTTATGATTTGGTAGTTGAATTCGGGTCTTGGAGTTTCCTCTGGTTAGTGTCTTGCTGCGTTTTGAGGTTTGGATATGTTTTATCCTTTGTTTCCCTCTGTAATCATTCTCTTTCTGCCCTCAAGAAGCATGGAATAGGCGAAATATCGACAGGTGTTTTTATTTCCAGATCTTATTTTAGAGACTTAAGGCTTTTTGTCTGGAATTTGTCCGCTCATGTTTTAACAAGTATTTGTCTCTTTTGAGCTTGTGCTCCTCTATATTAATAACCTTGAAGATTATGGCTAATGTTAGGCCTTTTTGAACGAATTAGATTTTATGCGAAAGATTCTGATCAAATTCGATTCTTTAACTTCGATGGCCCTTGGATCATTTTTAGAACATTACATGTTTCGTGTACGGCAAATAAATAGTTCGTTCTTCGGATTATAATTAAGGAAATATATATAAGTAATTAAGATGCAGCTAGAGCAGAGCGGTGTGATACAAGCTAAGAATGATTCTGTCAGGAGGAGATCCCCGCTAGACAGGGGGGGAGGGGGGAGCTCAGCCATTTCGGCAGTTCCCCCCCAACAAACCCCCCTTAAATTTAAAATCTTACCTTCACCGACGTACGTTGATCCTGAAAAAACACAGAGTAAACACACACACAGAATGCAGCTGGATTTAGCGAAAATGGCAAGGAAAGGTGGTCAAAGATATTCATATTACCTAAGCTTTCATTTGTTTTATTGAAATCCAACATTTTTTAATGTGGATTTGATAAATACTTTATAATTGAAAATTATTATATTATTATGGATTAGGGGTTTATATGGTTCCCGGCCCAGGAGGTAACTATGAGGGGTTATTCCCAGTGTTATTCGTGGTATCAATCCATCCTTCATAAAAAGTAATTTCTATAGTCTTCTTCAATGCTGGATAGTCAAGATGACGTTTCATTTCAATTATTACTTATTAAATTATTGTCACTCTTTTAATTACTTATTATTCTTTTGGCTTACTCTTACTTAAACGATATCTCGTCATTATTATCAGTAACTCATATCTCATTGTTTCAGTTCTAAATTTTAAACATTAACTTTATTTTAGTTCATAATTTAAATTATTCCTACTACTTTGGTAGTTTCATTTTTATATTATTTCTTTTATTTTATTTTTTATGATTTTATTTCTATTCCAATTGTTTCATTTAAATATGTTTGTATCTTGCCTATCCAGCCCTGAAAAAGACCTGTAATGTGGATCGAACGTTGGTTTTTAAAAAATAGTTTATCACTATTTAAGGAATTATTTATTTGATGTCCTCCCGGAACATTTTCTTCCCCGTACACATAATGGTTTCCTTAATTACCCTTATTTTAATATGCAAGGTTTTCTTAAACTCATCTGCACTTAGTAAGTATCAGAAAATAGTATTCTCTAATTTCCAAAAAAACAAAAAACAATTTAATTCAATTAAGTTCGTTTTAAAAATCAATGTTTTACTGATTCTCTTAGGTATAGCTTTTTTATATGGTATCGGGATAAATTGGTTTTACAGATATTTTATTTAACTTAAATCAAATTGGTATTTAAAATAAATTCCGTTTGTTGAACATTGAGCATGAGTTGGCCAATTGTACTTTAAAAAATATCAATGTCGAAGTGTTTGACCAGTAGATCTAATTTTGCTAATTACATTCATTAAAATATATATTTTTTTTATGAATTAAGTACAATAATCAAGCACTGAGTAGCCATGCCGGAAATCCTGGTTCAAATCCCGCTGCAGACAGTTTCTGTTTGCGGCGGGAGATGGACCATATGGGATCTAGGACCCTCCTGGGGCTCACCCAGCCTCTATAAAATATTATAAAAATAGGGTACCCAATGTAAGGGGGAAACCTGGCGGTTGAGTGTGACCTAGGACAAGTCACCTCCTTGCAGAACCGTTGTCCATGAAACAGTAGTCTCTACCATGTACTAAACCCCAGACTCGTTCAAGGGTCGTATTGCTTACAGGTAGGGGTGCAATAATCAACATTTTTTAATAATTAACTATAGAAATCCTGGGTAATATGAATTATCTCTTTATTTACATAGAGTATATAGAAAGGGAAGAAATATATACACATATATTTTAATTCATTACAAATCATTAAACATTAAATGAGTAGGAAGATTTATTATTATTATACGCCTATGTTAAAGGTTCTTTGACTTTAATGAGAATAAAAAAATATATTCAAACCGATATCAGTGACTTCTAAATTATATATCCCAAATTTAAACTAAAGGAAAAACACCGGTTTTCTTAAAAGTCATGTTTTGAAAATTTTATTGAGATAATTTCTCTTCTAATAAATTATTTGAAATAAATATTGAATATACAAACTGATCAAGAAGTATATATTACACAAAATAAAAATGAACTATTTTTATTTTATTTAATTGTATAATCTTAGTAATTATAATCTTTTCGGATTTTGTTTTTTATTTATATAAGTATTAAAGTAATCATATAAAGTACTTGGTATATTACAAACATGAACTTTGAAGAAAGTAACACAACACGTTATTTCGACAGTCTCAATTTTAAAAATATATCTACGGCGGAAAAATTCGAAACATATTTACATTATAATAATAATTTATGAAACGTTATTAAGAGACAAGGTGAGATGGCATTGTTACCGTATTTTCAGTTCAGACGTAAACTGACAGCATTCCATCCGTAACTCACCTGCAAGAGAAAAGTAAATATTATTTTAAAAGTGGATTTGAAATAAAATTAATATTTTTATTGTAATTTATTTTTATAAATTTTGGTATTTATATTCATCCCATCCATGATATGCTATCGAGCTGTCATACATTGGTATAGAAAAGTATAATAGTAATTTAGATAACAAACTAGACTTAATTAATTTTGATAAACCCTATACCACCGCAACCAATGGAGGGTCTTGGCTTCTGTATGTAAAAGCGGCATTACTAATTCAAGGACAACGGATGTACAGGGAAGTGTTTGATGTATAATAAATAATCGTAATGTCAGTCAAGTTTGTACAATAGAGGGTTTAAATATTTAATGATTATTAATTCTGATGGTTAGTTCCAAATGAGTTTGAAGGTGTCAAGTCAGTACCTATGAAAAAATGAGTTGCTAGGAACTGTTAAACCAAAAAAAAATTTTTAGTTAATGTTCTTCAATACGTTATCATTTAAAAAAAGACAATTATTATATTATTTTGTAGAAATGTTTGCACCTTCGAAGAGCAAATATTTTTAAGGACAGATCTCATTGAAATAATGATTAACTAGAATTAGCCTATTTTATCAGAGGAAAAATAAATAAAACCTGTACCCTTACAACCCTTGAAGGGCCTTGGGTTCACTATGTAAGAACTGTACTGTTTCAAGCCTGTGATTTTGCTGAGATTACGCTCAACCGGCAGATTTTCCCCCAAATTAAGGATATCCACTTTATAGAGGCTGGGTGGGCCCCAGGAGGGTCTGAAGATCTCACAGTGTCCATCCCCAGGTTTTAACAGATTAAATAAATTATCTAACATAACCGGATTTGAACCTAGAATCTTCTACAAGGCAACTTAATGCTCTACCACTGAGCTACCCCGCTTATTTAAATACATCGGCAATGATAGCATAACGAGGTATAGCTATAATAATACAGTATGTGTCTTATTTATAAGTAATTACAGTAATAATGAATCACTTGCAGTTTTATCAAAATCGATGAGTTTTTCGGTGGATTCTTCATAGGCACGGGGATTTTAAACTCGGCGAATAAGTGGTTTCGGAGTGCATTTAAAAAAAAAAGAAAAAAAGAAAAGCCGATGGGTCTTGAGAGGCATAAATGCTTTTACGGTTGAATAGGGAGTGGGAAGAGGGGACAATTTCCCCGCCCTCTTTTCTTTTCCATGAAAGGCAGTTCGAAAACCTTTGATGGCTCCGATTCGATCGCGAAAATTAGTAAACAATTGGTACAATTGTTTATTTAAAGGAAATGAAACTGAAATGGTGTTTAAAGTAATAAAAAAAATAAAAATAATCTTGATACTTTCACCATCTCAACACGATAATTTCCTTGGAGTACAATAGTGGATATTGCCTAAAATACACATAGTTTTTTGTAAGTTAATTGGCCGAATCGATATTTTTATTTCGATTTAAAAGCTTTGTATTCAAGTAATTTTTCAAACAGTTTCATAAAAAATTTTAGTCATATTATATGGTTATATTTATATATCCTATACACATAATATCCTATATACTGGCAGCAAGCCAGCCTCTATTCATCATAACTGAAATTGAAGTAACTAAGTTTTGTTGATTATGGAAAGCATCGGAAACTTAGAATTACTACGAGACCAAGATGTTAACTTGACAAACCCCCATGAAACGACTTAAATAAGTAGTTATCACTAGATTATTCATTTATTATAAGAACAATAAATATATCCATAATGCGCATATACACACACACACATATATATACACAGCAGAGTGACTCAAATAATTAAATTTCGGATAATCGAAATTCACTTTAAAAAAAAGAAAATGGTAAGTAATCTCCAAGTTTGTATAAAAATATTGAAATAATTGAAATTTCTCTATATTTCGTATTGTATTAAGTACCAAACGATACTTTTCGGAAATAAATTTTTGTGAAAACGCTGGTTAAACTTATTTTCTAGGAATGGTAATGTTTACCTCTCCTTCGATCGTTTCCACGTAGCCATTTCGGATAATTGATCTTTCGTATAAGAGAAAGAAAAAGAACGATTTCCTTGATTTAAAAAATTTTAAACTGTTGGAGAATGAAAGAAAAAAATTTTTTTTTTTGTATTGAGTGTTTTTTGTCTCAGATTGAGGTTTCCTTCAACCAAATATTTATTTTATATTGTTTTTACTTTATCCTTCTTTCTTGAACGTCTTCCTCCCTCAAACCATGACCGCGCATCCTTTCCTTCTCTCCTTCTACCCATCTTTTCCGTGGTCTACCTCGCCGTTTCCTCCCTTCAGCATTCCAACTTAAAATTAAATTGCGCAATCTTTCCTCCTTCATTCTTCCTAGATGACCGTACTTTTCCATTTATTTTTCTATACTTTATAAAACGTTTTGTAGGGCATGCATTCCACTCACTAATTTCAATATTATTCCTTCTTTCTAGTTAGGACACCCATCTCTAAGTTTTAAGAACGAAAACTTGTATTTCTTAAAAACCTTTAATCGCATGGTTATAATCAATGCTTTGCTTTTAGACCAGTAATGTAGAACCAATCTACATTATAACTAATTTTTAATTGAGGAAGAAAATGGTCTAGGTGGAATGCAGAAAAAATTATTTTTAATAAGGAGAACTATTTATTTTAAATCCATCGTTTCGACCCACATTGCAGGTCTCGAGGGCTAAATATACAGGATGTGTGTACATTTAATGTGTGTATTTAAAGCAAGGGTGGATTGAAGGGGGGACACGTGCCCCCCCCAGAAGGTTTTTTGGACTGTGGAGAATCCATTACAGTACATACTTATAGGCAAATCACATGATCATAGCTGTTAAAGTATATGAATAAAAGCAATGAAGCAAGAACATGAGTTAAACTATTATTTTGATATTTTAATAAATCTTTGAAAACTTTCTATAAATACTGCAAGTTTATTTCTAAGTTATTGTTGATTTTTTTTCCCGTCTGCCCGTTGTGCCCCCCAGAATGAAATCCTGGATCTGCCTTTGATTTAATGTGTGATGTACCGTGTATATTTAGTGCTTATGGAGACCTGCTACGTGAGTCGGAATGTTAGCTTTAAAATATAAAGTTCTTCTTATTAAAGAGAATCTTATTTTTTTACCTCCGAACCATTTTCTTCCTCATATATGTATAAGGTCAACTAAGATTATTCAAAATAATTTTTAAATGCATTATTGTATAATATTGTAGTTAATACGGAATTGGAAAATTCTACCCTTTTTGAGTGTGGTCAATCGGTTAATAAAATTATATAATTTATTATATTTTTTCTCGAAAATGGAGTAAGGACCCTAAAAGGTTGAAAAGAACGGGGTGATCATATACATGATAACACGATAAAAGGAGATGCTGTATAATTAATTATCAAATGTTGTTATTTAATTCATAAACGCTAATATTAATATTAATTATATAAATTACTAAAGAGAGCGGTATAATACCTAACTGGGTGTTATGTTGCCGGCGGAGCGGGACTGAATAGAGTGCAACAGGTGAGTCTCCATCGCTGAGCGTCACTAGAATCTTACGCTAAATCTCTCTTTATTATGGACAATATAGAATTTAAGCTCTTTCAGTTAATTTTGTGGCACGTTTTCACGTTTTCATAACTCGACGTATTTTTTTTTTTGTTATATATATAAAACTTCCCATTCGAAGAATTAATAGAATAAAAGCTTTTATCACGATACAAAAACGATTCAGCCAGTTAGCTTTGTGCGGCAGTTCACAGCACGTGCTGGAGTGAGCAACATCGTCTCTGTGATACTTCTTTTTATATTCGTTAACTTTTATCGTACATTCATGGCTTTTTACATAGTCTGAGTTTGTGTACCAATGAAGTGAAAGGTAAAGTTTCGTTGCTAATTACGGACTTAAAAATTGACTTTAGTAATTAGAATATTTACCGATTCGAGAGACAGGAGTTAGTTATCTTTGTACAAGTCGCGGCAGGTCCATCCCCACCCACAGGACAAGTTAAGAATTTATCAGTTATCAGTATGGCCTCTGGCACCGAATGAGACTTGTGCTGTTTCAGATCAGTTCTCTTACGAACTTTTTATTTTTATTTAGTTGTCTACCCTCACTGTTCTATCTTTTTTTTTCTTTACTCCCATTTCCTCCATTAATATAACATACCAAAATTATCTAACAAAGCAGATGAAAAGGGAAATTCAAAGAGAAGTCGATCCATAGAATCAACAACGAGAAATAGCCCAACCAAACCTAAACCTAATAGAAGGCGTAAAGTCGATACACCTCCTTCTATTCCAAATGATAATAAGGAACCCAAGGCATGGCCATCGAATGAAAATACCCAGTCAGTGTCATCGACTGAGTTTACTGAAGATTCTCCGTTCTACTCACCAAACAGATTTCAGCCCCTGACAAATATACCTAGTGAAGCAATGGAGTCCACAACGGCTCCCAAAGTGCACAGGCTACCACCAATATTCGTACGGAGTATAAACAACTTTAGACTTCTTTGCACCCAACTGAATAAGGCAGTAGGCACTGGAAAATACTATTGTACTAGTTGCAAGAATCCCACGCTACAACCCGAACCCCCAAAACACCTCCCTAAACCACAAATCAATCCTTTACAACCATAAAACCAGCTCCAAAAAACAAAATATTCCATTAATCATAATCAAAATATCCCACATCAAATCCCTCATATCCCCCCTCCTTCAAATGATACTGATCTCACAACACTACTCACATCATTCCTCTCCGAGTTCAAATTCATGGTCACACCACTAATATCTATCCTAACAAATCTTGTTTTCCATCTCTTTTCTGTCCAACAAAATCCTTAAATGACATCCACCTTATCCATTCTTTGGATTTGGATTTTCAAGCCTTTGGAATGCGAATGTTATTCGATACCACACTGACGAACTAACATCTTTACTGTATGATAAAAAATTGATGTAGCCTTAATTATAGAAACTCGACTGACCAGATAACGGAAGCTCAATATAACACAGTACCAAACCTACCGGACCGACCATCCTGATGGAAAAGCTCATGGTGGTACTGCTGCCATAGTCCATCAATCCCTATCCCAACACTCATTATCCTTCAGGCTACAGCTGTTACAATTAAAACCTTCTCCTTTACCATCACATTAGCATTGGTGTGTCTCCTAATAAATCCACTTCCCATTCCCAATTCAGGTCTCTCCTGAACTCCTTAGGGACCCATTTCCTTTCAGGTGCAGACTTTAATGCGCCTCAGAGTTTCCCTAAAAGATCCTCAGGAGCTGGATGGTGCCGTAAATTCCTTTACCAATTTGATCCAGCAAGCAGTTTAGACTGCATCTTCATCCCGCCCTTCCTTCAAAATCCGCAAGAAAAATCCGTTATCGCAAGATCTTATCCTTATCAAACGCCATTACCGATCCCTTTGGCAAAGAACTAGGCATCCTCACGATCGGTACAACTATTTCACCAAACTATTCAAAAAGAACCTGACAACCAATAGATCCGAATCATACAAATCCTACCTTTCCACACTATTTGCTTCTGATAATTCCCATTGGAATGCTACCAAAAAGATCCTCAAATACAACTCTATATCCCATCCCCTCCGACGTGAAGACGGTTCTTGGGCTGCATCAGATGAGGACCTAGCAGAAGAATTTGCCAAACACCTCTCAAATACATTTATCCCACATCCTGAAATCCTTCATACGCAAGTATCCAATATTAACGAATTCCTCTGTTCACCCATTCCACTAACCTTACCTCCTAAAGCTGTAGCCTAAACCCCTCCGAGGTCAAATTCCTCTTACAAAAGTTAAAAATCAGCAAATCTCCTGGACATGAACTTCTAACCACTCAGATCCTTCAACACCTTCCTCAAAAACCGAATATTTTCCTTAACTACCTATACAACTGTATAACTTCACTTAACTTCACACAACTCACTTCCCTTTGTTGTGGAAACAGTCCGTTATCATCCTATTCCCTAAATCCGGCAAACCACCCAATGACACTTCATCAAACAGACCAATCAGCCTGCTTCCTATTCTTTCCAAAATTTTCGAAAAAATCATCCTGAAACGAATCCTACCCATAATCGAATCCAATGACATTCCTTCACACCAGTTTGCAATCCGTCCCAGGCATTCGATGGTCCAGCAGGGCCTATGAGTTGTCGATCACATATACTCCGCTCTTGAAAGCAAACAATGCTGCACAGGCGCATTTCTGGACGTAGCACAACCTTTCGACTGGGCATGGCATGCCCTGCTATTCTAGCTCAAAATGCAGTTACCTCAATCCTTTTTCCTAGTCCTTCCTGATCGCTTCTCCCAATTACGTTGTAGTAATGAATGCTCCAATCTTTACCCAATTCAAGCTGGAGTCCCCCAAGGCAGTGTCTTGGGTCCTATTCTGTACACATTGTACACCGCTGATATCCCAACCTTCCTTGCAACGTTCGCAGACGACACAGCCATTCTATCATCCCATCCAGACCCTGAAATGGCTTCCTCGAACCTCCAAAGGCACCTCTCACTCATTGAAACGTGGTGTAAACAATGGCGGATCAACGAGGATAAATGCAAACACGTGACTTTTGCACTTCACTCTCATAACAGACTCAAAAGACAAGAACTTAACAGACGATTCAGCCAACTATACAGGATCCATCATCAAACCTATTTGGACCTACGGACTGGAACTGTGGGGGACCGCAAAAAAATCGAATATCAGACGTATTCAATCCTTTCAATCCAAAGTCCTGAGAACTATTGTCAATGCTCCTTACTATGTTTCCAGCAAAACCCTCCATAATGATTTGAACATTCCTTTCGCCCTTGACCTCATCCCTGCTAAATTTTCAAACTTTCACCAAAACCTTGCCTGTCATCCCAATCCCCTGGCTTAGTCATTATCAGTTCCACACATCCATATAACCAACCCCGCCGTGTAAACCGTCAATGGCCCCGAGACCTGTTGCAATAATGTTATTTGGAGTACTGGCACTGGCCAGATTTTCCACTCACACGACCTGTGTGTGTGAATTCAGGCGCCCTTACCGGCTTCCATTGGCGTTTAATGCCAGTAACGCTGCCGGGAAAGGGACTCCTCTTGGACTTCTACTTTGCTCTCATTCCTGGAGAAGAAGCTTAGTTCGGGGACCCCAGGCAAATTGTAAATAGTGTAATTATGGGATGAATGTAAGATTATTTTATTTTTAGAATTATTTTATTTTTATTACATTTTCGCATTTATATTGTTTGTTTTTTATACCGAATGTATATATTTTTCCGCATGTATATATTTTTATTACATTTATTTATTTATTTATTTATTTTTTATGGAATGATTGTATACTTACATAGCACTATTACTGATTGCCCACAAGTGGCAGGTTGTAATAATTCAATACAGTATATCTAAAATAAAAGCTTTGTGTGAATAAAATACCGTAGTACGACAGAATACATTCATCAAATAAAATAACTCTTGTTGCTAAGCTGGCTAGAATATTGAGCTTTGTGTGATAAATGTATTAAAAAATAAAACTAAAAGTCCTGGGATGAAACTGGATAAGGTTACCAATCGAGCAGTTATTATGAACTCTTTCTTTCATTTATAACTTTAAAAGCTTGAAAATATATATATATATATATATATATATATATATATATATATATATATATATATATATGTATATATACATATAAAGCTGTACCCGTAAAACCTATGGAGGGTCTTGAGTTCAGTGCATCGTAGAGACTACTGTTTCTAGGACAACGGTTGTGCAGGGAGGTGACGTCCTATATTATTCTCAACCGGCATATTTTTTTGTCAATTAATGGTACCAGTTTTATAAAGGCTGGGTGAATTTTCTATTTTATTTTATTCTCAGCCCTGTAAAATTGTTGTAATGTGTAAAATATTAGGTGGAAACGTCACAAATAAAGTACATCTAACATTTTTTTTTTACCGTACCTCACGACCATTTCTTTTAAATTTGAGCATGAATTAATAATCATTAAAATTATTTAAAAGAGTAAACGATTTTTTTTTATATCTTACTTATACCACTTTTAAAAATAACAGTTCGTATAATTAAATGGATACTGATATAACAGCTATATTGTTAGAACTATTTAGATTAGACGTATCAATTATAAAATGTAACTGGCATGTCTTTTCCACAAAAGACCCGATTCGGCAAGCTATAACAATCCTTCGTTCTAAAACCTTTAAGTGCGGGCTATTTTCGGCTGGTGCAGTCCAGAGAGACAATGACTTGTATCCGGGCTAAATTTTATATATTTCATAGCTGCATCTCTCCGATTAATAATAAGATGAGTTATAGTCTGCACACTCGAGAACAACTTTTTTTTTTAATTTCAGAGTTGGTACTTATTTTCAAGAAAGGTTTTTATTTTTAAGAATGCCAGAAACATCCTTATTTTTTGAAAACATTACAGAGGACTCTGAATTAGATGGATGAATGATGAGCAGTAGTACATATATGTATGTAAGGAAGTATATAAACAAACACACTTATTTTAATAATTATTATTGTTTTTTTGTTTCTTTAATTTCTTAAATTATTTTGTTTCTGTTTTGTTTTCCATAAAACTTGTATATATGTAAATATTATTAGTTTTCGTTCTTTATAATTATTGTTATGGTATTTATATTTTTTCTTTCATTTAATTCATTATTGCGAGCTAACTCCTAATTTATATTCATTAATTGTTTATTTCCATTAATTAATTAATTAAATTGTAATTGCATTCTACTCTAAAACATTATAGTTTATATTTTATTTTCTCTACCACTATTCTAAAGGAACTTTTCCCTGGATAAATACGGAATTTTATCAGTTTTATTATTATATATTGTCTTAATTATACATTTGTTTTTAATTTTGCTAATTATTATCCTAGCAATCCTCTTAAATTCAGTTGATAATTAATTAAAAACCATTTTTAATCATTAAAATACTTAATTAGTCGAAAGAAATGGAAAAATGCCGAAAAATAATTTTGTCGAGCTAGCATCTACTAATCGAAACACTGTGTGGACAGAATACTTCGGTTCAAGGCGAGACTATTAAATTATTATAATATTTCTTTTGTGATTGTGTATTAACAGAACGTTATTTTCAAGCATCAATCATCTATTAAATTGAGGAAATTTAATATTTTTAAAACATAAAAATAAGAAAAAAAATCTGCCTTCGCAGCTATTTAGAGTCTCAGGTGTTTACGAAGAATAAATACATCAATAATACCTATTATAAAGTTTATTAAAAGTATCAGCGTATTTTAGCTGATTTGAACTTTTTAATATTTTGACTTAATTTTTATTTATTGTATAAACCTGATTGATTCATATTCTGTTTTGTTTTTTTTAACCCACACCTAAAGTTATATGTATATATAGATGTACATGTCTCACAGAAAGTTACACGTAATATTTTGATCATATTTTCGTTTCATTATTACATGAAAAATTGAAAAGCGCATATATGCTTCCATAGTCTCAGTCGATGACTTTCAACAGATGCACATACGCTCTCATAGTAGTTACTGATTGCTTTCGCCAGATATTTATAAAGGTTAAATTAAACCCCACAGCGAAATTGGGGGGGGGGAATTCGCCTTCTGCCACTACGCCTCGCGAATCCCGAGCCGTATATATTCAAATTAGCGATCGTAAAAAAGGAGGAGCATTCATTTATGCCGAGGGACATTAGGATTTAGCTACGGTAGTAGGATGAGGCCGAGTAATGGCAGAGGAGGAGTAAATAAAGTAAAGCAAATAAACTTGCTGGAAAGAATTCAAATCCCCCCGGGAGATCTAAAGTGGCCAAAAGAGTTAAATAAAGACTCCTACTCGGGCTCAGTGTCAGAGCCACAATTTCCCTTTTGGCTTTATGGCTGGGGCTGGGGACAAAGACCCCCCCTTCCATTCTTTTTCTTCCTCCCCCAATATCTTAGAACCGTCAGGAACACTCACCCTTATCTTTAAATCAACTTATAATTTAATAGTCAGGTAATTCTGGTTGATCCTCCCCAGGCTCTTCCCGATCAAGGAATCTCCCTATTATTTATGCCCCCCTTACTCTCGGCAAGCGAGGGGGATCTAAAAGTAAAATAAAATGCCATAAAAAACAAAATACGTGCTTCCAGAACTTAAATATGAGTTATCGTCGGGTCTGCAGCTCGAGTATGAATCAAACCTTCTCAACCCCTCGCGTTTTTAGGCTTTGCCTTTGGTTGTTAGGAATAAACTTGAAGAAATATAGATTTCACACAAAACACTTATCAGTTCAAAGTAATAAAGAATACGTTAATTGACTGATTAGTCATCATTACCCGTTACTAATCATCAATATAATATTTTAAAACCAGCTCTACAGGAAAAGATTCCAGGATAAGATTTTGGCATAGTAAATACACTACAAATGCACGGTAAACCAGAATTGATATCTAGTAGGATTCTTATTTATTACATTATTTTTTATGCAGACTATATTCTAATTGAAACTTCTTTATTATAAACAGGAGTTCCCACTAATAGTGGGTTTCCTTAACCAAGTGATGGGATGGCCTATCTGAGTTCCATTCTTCCCGTAGACCATGACCCATCATGGATTGCTCCATTTCGTCTTCCTTGGTCTTCCTCGTCTTCTTGTTCTCCTAATTTTCCATGGGTGGACTACTTTGAGTAGTCTTCCGTCAAGCATTCTTTTCAAATGTCCATACCATTTCAGGCGGTTTTTCTCAATATCTACCAGAAGGTTCTTTCAGCCTCCATCTTTTCTCTTATGGCCGCATTTCTTACTTCGTCTATTCTGGATATTCCCGCCGCTCATCTCCGGTAGTCAATTTCTGTAGTTAGTAATTGAAACTAAATTCTGAAATATTATTGTCAGTTGATTTATAATCACACATTATGACAACTGCAGTACTTTATATCGCAATATGTATAAGCTATTTTAACTGCTTAGCATCTAGTATCATAGGAGAACGGAGCGTTCCTTATTTAAAAATCTTTTGCCACTACAACTCATGAAGAGTCTTGGATTTAGTACGTAGAAGAGACTGTACTGTTTTAAGGACAGCAGTTGTGTGGGAGTTGTCAGATCACGCTCAACCTCCAGATATTTCCCTCTATACTGGATACCCACTTAATAGAGGCTGGATGAGCCCCAGAAGTGTCTTCTGATCCCTTTTTAGGACTTCTAACTTTAATTTTCTAAAAAAAAAATGAGTATTTAAAGATTTAAAAAAAAAATACTTATCCCATTTACGTATCTTGTTATCTCTTAAATACAATGTATATTTATATATACATTATATTTAAAAACGTATTTATATTGGATTGATCCAAAATCGAACCCTATACAAGTTCTAGCTCCAACTCTACTGTTTTATTACTTATAAGTCTTAAAACTAAGTATAATATTTTCTATTGCCTATTGTATTTTATTATTATAATTGTCTTTTTTTTTAATTTTATTTTGTTTTGATCAAACAACGTTGGTTTTTTTTGTCGCTTTTACGTGAAACTAGAATGACTAGTTAAAGGAAGGGAACTGTAATATCACTGAAATATTCAGGTTTTTTGTACATTAATTTAACTAATATTGATATAATGGATTTTTTTATTTACTGATAATTCCGTCACTTCTCTAGAACTTCTTGTTATCCTAAATAACCTTGACAACATTATGTCGGAAAATCTTAGATCTAATGTATTAAACTAATACATCACTCATCAGAGTTCACTAAAGGCAGTTATTATTATGATTCAAACAAGGACATTGAACACGGGGGAATCTGCTTTCTAATATAAATCATACTAGGAGGTATGACTAACTCTTGCATTTAATGTTCTCAGAACTAAGGATTTAGTTACACTTTCTTCAAATACATATTTCGTCGTAAATTTCTGTGAATACATAGATGTTCCCACAATAGATTTGGGACATTTGTTAGTCGTACGATGTCACATGCTCATTCTGCGGAAAGTAGGACAGTCGTGCTGAATGCTATAAAAGTGGCGTAAATGGGCCATTACGATTGGTACAACGTCAAGTATATCCGTTTAGTAAATTGGATTTGCCCACCATTATGAGCCTGCGTCGAGTATGACAATGAACCAGAGCTGAGAGCATGTGGCGAAATATATGACTAATATGAGAAGGGGGAGAGTACTTTTGTTGTAGGCCACGTGCTGGGGACACCTGGAACAGCGCAGCGGCCTCTATCCTGCTAATAACCGCCTTGTATGTATTTAACGGTTGCCCCCACCCACGTCTTCACTCCCCCCCTTACCACCCTCTCCCCCTCTCTTCTTCCCCCACCCCTAGTACCACCCCCCTCCCACCCATTCATCACACCTCACCCCCACCCCCGCTGTGGCAAGCGATACCCCTATCTTCCGCAACCCCCTCTTATTCGATTGTGCCGCCCTATCGGATTCATACCAAGTCATTTGACTTCCTCTCCATTGTATGACAGACTTGTATCGTATCATTATTATTCGCCGACAAATCTAGTTTTATCCGATACAATTGCGAACAAATTAGACATTAATTTCTATTTGATCGATCGCTGAATTCATTTGTAAACCATTATTTCACGCATAATACATGCAGATCTCGTATGTCATATGTTTAAGGTGTATTGGTTAAATGTCATTCAGCTGCGAAAAGAGCATTAGTGCTAAATCTGTTATATCCCGTGTACGTGCATATTGTCATAAGCCGATAGGTTTGGGCAGATTGGGATTTAATTTTTTAAGGAATTTACTAGAAATGAATTTGGCGAACATGGTTACATCCTACAGCTATATTAATATTATATTTTTTATTACTAAATTATGCTATTAGCCCTTTAAGTTATTAAACATTTTATATATAGTAGTCCATAAATCTTATAGCCAACCTTTATCCTGAACTAAAGAAGTCAACCTTTCTTCTTTTTTGTTAGAACTCATTACAATAAAAACGAATCTGATATTTTCCGAAAAAATTATTCTTCGACCTAGTAAAAAAAGCCAAATACATGAATGTTTGGTGTTCCCAATGAAAGGTTCCTCGTTCGAGATAAGCCAATCCTCCGACAAACTAAGTGAATCTTCTGTTATAATCTTTTGCTATATTACTTTTGCCAGTACTCTGTTCTTACAGGACCTCCAATTATGAAATGAGTCTAGGTTGTAGCAAAAAGATAAACATTGTTGATGATGTGTTTTAGTTAGACGGATTCTCGAACACGTTCTATTTTCGTTTAACAATCATGAGAAGTTGAAAGGTACAAGAAGTTTTTCATATCAGTCAGATGGGAAGATACCCCACTTATGCTCCGAGTCGCAATGGTAAGTCTTCCCACGGAATAAAAAAAAGAAGGAGGAGGAAGAGATAAAAAAATCGGAGGCAGGTTGCGGATTGAAAAGCAGGGCTGACAGAAGGGCAGTGATAGAGACGTTATAGATAGCGGGTCTTTTCAATAAAGGGAACAGTTGAGTGGCCCCGTGTCAAGAGGAGAAATTATAACATTTTCGAGTTGAATAGGATGGCTAGTGAAAAGGGAGCGGTGCCTTTGAGGCGGCGGCCAGGTAGTACAAGTCCTCCAACAATTGATAAGTATGTTTTGAGCCCTCCTCACACCTGTACCCAACTTCAAAGCAAGCCCCTCTAATTCAGCGTATAATGCCCCAATTTCTGCTCACCCTCAACCGGAAAATCCCCTCATTTTCCATACATTGTAATATTTCCCAGGTAGCCATCCCCCCTCTTTAATCCTCCCCCGCTAGCTCTTTCACCAATTATCCTAAGGCGGATCCGTTCTCCGGCCGGATAGGAAGCATTAACGGCATACTTCTTTCGAATACTATCCATGTTGCCCAGTTATGGAGGTTTAGGACACCGCTATATAACACTTGTCCCTTCCCTCCTCCCCTAATCCCCAGGCATTGATTTTCGATTTATTGAAGGAAACGTTCTGAATGCCCGGCGTGGGTATTGTGAGCCTTCAAGTTATTTCTGATCCCTGAAAGGTGAAAGGATCGAGTCGATTAACACTCTGCTTGCCAAAGGGATGAAAACTTCTTCCTTCGATGTGCTTGGCCTTTATCCAGTACAGGAATTAGTAAATCCTTTGGGTTAAGCGTCTCATGGACATTGCCAATATGGAATTTGGGCTTGTTGGACCAAGTGTGTAATATGTTTATAATAGAAATATTCCATAATCCCTGAGAATGGGGATTGTTTTTCAAAATAAGATAAGTTTCTTAAATCAAGCATTCATTTGTTTAATGTTTTTTAAAACGAAATAATTATATGTTCATTTATTTTTTAGATTTGCGCCTACTCTGATGTACTCCGGATCAATCTTTACTACTTGTTTCGCAACTTTTAATTGTTATTTTATTTATTTTTATTTTAAACTTCAATTTTTGGTTGGTGAATTTTTAAATGACCTCAACGATAAAAAAGTCGGTTTTCATGTATTTCGTTGCCATTTGACTATCCAATTTTATTTTATCACTAATACAAACATACTACATTAAAACTTTTTTAAGAGGAACAAGATGGTCCGGGTAGAGGTCAAGAAAAGATTTTCTTCCTCATATATACAAGGTCAACTAACATTATCCAACAACACTATTTTAAAAACAAAATATACTTAAACTCAATATTAACTTCTACCTTCCATACATCGCGATTATATTATATCAGTCCTTTGTTATTATAGTGGTAGAGTTGATACTGAACACAGGGTATTCATACCATAACCACTTCAATTGGGGTTGGGTGTTTAATGGTATTTTCTAAAAGTCATCTCGGGGGCGATTAAACGTACTCTTTTCAGTTTGGAAAATTTAATCAACTTTATAAATGGTTCATATGATGTTTTTTAGGAAGACGATGGATAGGGACGTCTGGAAACGAATTTTGAGGGAGACCAAGGTTCATACAGAACTCTAGCGTAGGATAAAGGAAGAAAGAAAAGAAACTGGATTTTATTCTTGTCTCTTTGGCATAAAAATGAATAAAAAATACAATACAATAATAGTAATGTATAATTTGAATTTATATAAAGTGCTTAAACAAGAATGAAAAGAGTTATGCGGTTTGAAGAAGATTCATTTGACACATTGTTTGTTAGTATGGGCTAGGAATTTGAAAATTAGAACTTTACACACTTCTACGTTGATATCTTGGTATCTTGGTGGATTTGCAAAAGCTTGATAAGTTATGAGGTTGTTCAATATTGGGCCCATCATTTAGTGCAGAACTGAGTACCGTTTGGAGGTTAGGGATCATTTCCAACAGCCGACCCTACAGTAGCACAGTAGGGCAGCTTGAAAGGGTTGTTTACAATGTCATTAGTAGAACTAGCCGGTCGGGCCTTTGGTATAGGTACCCAGGTCAGGCGGCAATTGTCTGCTACAAAGCTGTCCTGGGAACTGTCCATCTTCAACCATCGCCCACCAACTCGGTCAAGGGATATCCTACAGCCACTTATCCCTGCCTCTATTTAACCGCGTAGCAACAAAGGACTTCCTTCTGAGGCAAAGGGTTCCCGATAAAGCCATTTGTCCTTTGCTCTAGTTCCGAGTTGTAAACAAGATAAGCCTTTATGTTGGAAGTTCGCCGGGCATTCCTTTTAAAAAGAAAATGCACTTGCTTAACCACTTAGCAGATAACAGGTTATGGTCCATTATTAAATAACTGTCTTACTGCGTAAACACCGTTAGGATTTTTAAGTTAAATGAACTCAACATCCAATGCATTGTATAACAACATACTATTATAACTAAGCAGCATTTAAATAAACGATTAACAGGTTACAGAGAGAGAGAAAGAGAGAGATAGTGTACGGGAGAGAAAAAGAGAGAAGTGAAATGTAATAAAACTGAAATTTAATAATTATTTGGAATCATAAATCAAAATCGGATTTCCTTTCATTAGATTAGATATTTCTAAAGATATAATATTTAAACCAAAATCAATGAAGGGAGGATGAAAAAGTCAACTATTCTTTACTTGTAATAAAACAAAACAAAACATTATAATGTAAAAGAAATTGAAGGTTTGGTCTAAAAAATATGTCCAAACCTATTACAAAAAGACAACAGACTGAATTATATTGATTTGGACAAAATACTGTTTTCCAAATCTCCAAGAACTATTAAATTTATTTTTTAAAATATAATAAAATAACATCATATCATTCTTTATAATCTAATCGCAAATCCCCCAATTAAAAAACTTTTTTTCTGGATTGAACGCAGACCATTGAGCTGTGTTCTGGACTCGATTTATTGCGATAAGCATAATTTTATAACTCACATTTGAATCGGATTAATTTTAAATATTGTTTGTGTAGTATAGAATTGTATATTATACTGTTAACTGCATAATTGTTGAGTGCAAAAAAAAAAAAAATCAAATCTAAAAAATGAAAATGATGCAAAGGTATATTGTATTCAAGTCTAAAGCTACTAGCAAATATTTCTATGCATAAAACAAAATACATGAAGTTTATCAAATATCTGATCAGTTATTAATGCACAAAATGATACATAAGTAAACAAAAGTTTCAGCTAAATGATAAAAGTTTAAAACATTTATTAAATATTTAAGGATCTTGTTATTCAAGAAGTTTATAAAACAAGCTAATATTTAATAATAAGCTTCTTATTCTTAGGGTGTAAGGCATTATTTGATGAACATAAATTTTATAGTGATTTTCCCCATTATTGTAACGGGATATGGTGTGTAACGTCATATTTAATTAATTATACAGTCGTATAGAGTTCGAATAATTGCCTATTACTTGAGTGTTAACTGTAAAAGAGTTTTTCACTCAGTCCTCAAGTGCCTACCAAGGCATCCTAAGAAATTTTCAAGGCTGTGTCCTTTCTCTTGAAGACACTCAGCCACCCGATCCTATTTAAACTGGCTTAGCCAAGTGTACCCCAGCACAGAGATACTTTACAGTTAGTAAAGTTAGTAGACATCATTAGTAGGCCAATTATGAGGAGGTTTCTTACGCTTCTTACCTCAAATGGTAATGCGTTAACCTTTAAGAGTAACCGTATTCGAAAGGAAATCCTTTCCCAATGATAAAAAATATTTTTTTAATATGTTGCCATAAAGCTTTAAGAATTAAAGATAAAGGTACAAATTAATAGACGATTAGCAGAAACAAAATATTGATAATTTCAATCATTGCTGCCTAAATTACTCTGTGACATTATGAATTTCCGTCCAATGAGGTCCCGGTATCACATTAGATAGGGATATGGAGGGTAACGGTATCGATACATCGGAAGATTAATGTCGATAAACAGTATCGTTTAATATCAGTATTAATTTTTGGTATTCGTTTAAAAGCTTTCCATATTTGTCATAAAGAGATAGTTTGTTGAAAATTCTAGAAAAAAAAATCGATTGAAAGGTTGTTTTTAAATTTGAGCATTGTTTAGATTATAACAGCTTTATCGACAATACTCTAAAACAGTGTTTAACAACATGGTATACAGGTCTACTAATAAAATCCCCTTTATTTATTTGTCAACATATTATCGTGTGTAACTAAATTACCAGGTGTACACTTACAATTCTACTATGCGTTTTATATTTAAGAGTAATTTCCAAATCTGCGCAATGTGCATAGCCTACAACATTTTATTCTTGAGTCACTATACTCTTTTTGCTCAATTTAATGTTTTTGGTTAAATTTTATTTTTAATTATATCGTTACCTTCGACCTATAAATTTTATTTATGGCAGATCCAAACAGGCTCTTGTAATAACAAGAACCCTGATATTGTAAGCGCTATGAAGATTAGACATGTGGCTTTATTGCAAGGATGACTATGCAAGTTGAAGATCGTTGATGAAAAAGAATGGGAAGACAACAAAGATGCATGATTGATCATGAATGTTCATTATTGGTGGGCAGCATCTGTGTTGGCTGGAGGACAAAATCGCTGTAAGAAATGATTTTCAGCTCCTCGGAGGATGAAGAACAAATCACACTTTATAAATTACTATTAGTTGGTTGCTTTGTTGTTCACAGTGACGATGAACAAAACGAATGAAGATTTAAAATACTGGGGTTTTATAATTAAATGGGGTAGCTTAGTGGTAGAGAGCTGAGTAGCCGTGACGAAGATTCCGGGTTCAAATACGGCTGTGGCAGATACTTGATTTATTCTTTTAACAGCCGGAGATGGGGCTTGTGGTATCTCGGACGTTCCTGGGAGGATCACCCAACCTCTATAACGTGGGCCCCCTTATTTGGGGAAAAACTGGCGGTTGTGCGTGATATCGGACAAATCATCTGCCTGCACAATCGTGGTCTTCGAAATAGTACGGTCTCTACCACGTACTGAACCCGAAACCTTCATGGGTAGTAGTGGTACACTTTTGTTTATTTTATAACACTTGGTAATGATTATAACTTCAAAATTGTGTCTTCTTAATGATTCATGCCTCTTATGCTGGAATATAATTGTATAATTTCCAAATATCTTTCCTGTTCTGTCATACATTATTCTTCGATGGACACTACAGATTACGATACGACATGTGGTAGAAAATTATTCCATATCTGCGCAATTTCAAAAAAATTATTGGGTATATCGAATTATCTAATCGAATGCTAGTACCGGTACTATCGTAGCACTTCCGTCAATAATAAGGATATTACAATTGTGGAAGTAAAAAAAAAACACTTGAGGCGAGAAGTGGACGTTAAGTTGCCGAGCTGCCGACAAAACGTTTGTGAGTCCCTCGTTGGCTTTGTGGCCTCCATTGAGGAATAAGTGCGAGCAGAATCGAAGTCCTTGTCGAAACAATGGCCGGCAAGAGTGGGCGACAAAGGCAATGCGGAAGGGCACGCTTTGGGTTTAGCATTGACCACGCAGTTCCACTTAGCCATACTCGTCACCGACAAAAAATGACAAAGCCACAATCGGTGATAATAAATTGTTGTCGTTCGACAATACGGGCCACTTGAAGCCCGGTCATTGTGCACCTCAACTGCTTGCTCCAATTGACTTCTATATTCACTCAATATTGCGATAGACTCATGATGTTGGATGACAAGGCGCATTATTCGTTCGAGGGACTTAGAGAAAAAATTATATTATGTAACGAATCAAGTAGGATAAGCCCATTTTCTATTGTAAATCTGATAATGAAATGCTTAAAATACTAACCTAACATAAATCTGTCAGTTTTTTTTCGGTGTATTTTTTGTAAATTTAATCATGAAATTAATATAGTATATTTGTTTTTTTAGACAAGATGGACGACAACAGGTTAAAAAACCTGTACCACTACATCCCATCAAGGGTCTTTTGTTCAGTACATGGTAGAGACTGTACTATTCAACTGCTTCTGTGACAACGGTGGTGCAGGGTGATGATGAGTCATCATGCTCAACTGCCATTTTCTCCCTATTAAGCGTACCAACTTTATAGAAGCTGGTTGAGCCCTAGGAGGGTCTTCAGATTCCACAGGATCCATCCCAAATGTTAACAGATTAAATAAATAATCTGTCACAGTCGGACTTGAACAAGGGAATTCAGCGCTCCACCACTGAGCTTCCCCGTTCCCTCAGATTAACCGAACAGATTTTCAAATAACATTGGAACAAGCAATCAACCACAACCCTAATTCAAGAATGGATTGATTTGGGCAGGGGGTGCAGTCAAAGATAACACATAATAAGAAAAACTTATTTTGTGTTTATCATAGACAGCACTCCCTGATCAATTCAATCCATTATTAGAATCATCCAGTCAACTATTTTCTACTCAAACCTAATTAAAGAAGTTAAGAAAGGTTTGGGAAGGAACAATATAAGAGAAAAGCAATACAGAGAGATATTTTCTTAAGATAAAAGTGTTGGGAATGGAAGGATTCCAGGGTAGGTAGGAAAAGAAAATAGGGTCAAACTAGTCCGAAGGAGCGATATACTAATTACTATTATTCATAAGAAAATATTGTTGATATATACTTTTGCAGCTATAATAAAAATATTACTGAATTTCCTTTATTGAAAGGTACTCACACAGAAAAATTACATGCGTTGATATACATTTAAAAAATGAACTTAGTTACCAGATACAATCAAAATACATGAGACTGGTCGACTCCAAAGCGAACCAACAAAGATAACAATAATCCTTTGATATAAACAAACATTTATTAGCCCAGGAACACCCGCGCTGTGAAAATGACCACTAAAAGAATGAAGGAAATAAATAATGGGCCGAAAGCAGTGAGCATTAACAAGCGTCAGCGAGCGATGTTGTTTTCCAACCGCCTCATGATAAAGTTGCTCCCATAAATCCAAACTAAATAGTGTAGCGGCTTAAGTGAAAATCTGACGTGGAAAGTATTTATGTTCCTAACTTAGTCCTGACTTTTTAGGGCCATAGCGGTCTTAATATCGTTGTATGGAGTAAACAAGTACCCGCTAAATAAAAACAGCTTCAAGTGCTATACCAACGCGTTCAACAGATTTTTATTTTTATATAAATAAGTTATTGGTATAAAACGTGATAAAGTTACTATTGCTTTATTTAAAATAAATACTCAGAACACTCAATTCTATACTGTGGAGTAATAATATCCTAGAAACCACAAAAAGAATGATTTTGCATACCATTATAATGGCTATAATGTTATATGGCTGTGGCACATGGAAATTGGGCAAGGGAAGCATAGAGAATCTTCTAGTCGCAGAGATGGACTTGGAAGGGCAGCCGGAATATCAAGGCGTGATAGGACACCCAATTCAGTAGTCCGAGAGGTAATGGGTACTCAAAATACCATTCTCAAAAAATCAGCATGAAGTCATTAGAGTGTTTGGACACCTACTGAGGATGAAGAGTAATAGAATACTCAAAATAACCATGTACTGGTACTTTGAAGAGGAAGAAGAGGCCGACCAAGAATTTAATGGATGAACCAAGTTCAGGAAGACATGAGAGGATACGTCTAAATGAAGAAGATGAACTTGACAGGAAGACCTGGAAAAAATATTATCTTAAAATTTGGTTGGAGAAAACCTCAACTTGGGGGAAATAAATAAAATAACTCAGAATACCACCTCAGTCACCAGTGCACGTATTACAAACATGTTTTTTCTAAATACGGTAACATATTTCTCTTACATTATATAACAAATAAAATATAAGAAATAATTAATTTTCATTTTATTTGAATTTATTTCCGAACTTTTTCTTTTGGTATGATTTTTCTTTTAGATTAATTTATTGATATTTACAACTATAATAATATTACAATAAGTAAATCTGCTAATATGAGCAAATGAAAAGAAAAAAACTACCCATCAGTAGCACCCCAATATTTTCTATGATTAAATTTCACATTGTTTTTAATAAATATTTTAATTAATTAGATTATTTTAGTCAGGGTACGTTGCCAAAGTTGTCTTAGTTTTTGACATTTTTAATTTATTATCAACATAAACAAGTAATAGGGGGGTACCCTCTGTTACTGCCTAAGGGCGGACCAACCTCAATTTTACAAATTCTTCGGTTGCGTGTGTATTTTGCATATTAGCCTGTAAAATCATATATCTGTTTTTTTATTTTATATTTTATTATTCTTATGATGGTAATAATTTTTAAATATTTTGAAGAGAAAAGATTTGTCCAGGCCGGAGATTCGAACCCGCGTCTCTAGCGCGGTGCTCTAACCAACTGAGCTAACCTGGCTCGTAACACGGTCAGAAAAATCCATTCTCTTCAAAATAAAAATGATTTTTTCGAATCCCGACAAATCTTTTGTCTTCAAAATAAAAATATTTAAAAACTATCACCATCATAAGAATAATAAAATATAAAATAAATTATAATATAAAATTGACGTAAGTCAACGAGATCCTAAGTAATGTTCAATGAAAATTCTTCCCCTTGTATACATCGCAAAAATTGCAAGAACACGGGGATATAGGATCGGTGAAGAGAATGGATTTGTCTGGCCGTGTTACGAGCTAGGTTAGCTCATTTGGTTAGAGCACCGCGCTAGAGACGCAGGCGACCCTGGACCGAATCCCGGCCTGGACAAATCTTTTCTCTTCAAAATAAAAATATATATAATTATTTTATTTGAGTTCAGCAAAATCTCAAATTTTAGTTTCAAAGGAACTAATGGGAACATCTTAATGAGTTTTATTTAGTATTTTTTTATCGTTTATTGAAAAATAAAATATTACCACATAATGCCACAGTTAATGTTAATAAGTATTATAACTGTAAGATAACACGAAATACATCTGTCCTGTATGTAAACAGGTAAGTTTGCTTTATTTATTCTAGAATCTTATTCTCCACTCATGCCTCATAAGCTTCACAGGTTGTCGCTTAGAGGTAGGTCACAACAACTTTTAACTTTTCATTCGTTCCCATTTTAATATTCCCAAAAATCAAAATAATCGTAAGTTTTAGTATGAACAAATTGTGTAATTATGGGAAAAGTGTAAATTTCGGAAACCATTTCATTAAGAAATGAAAGTTTCAACAAGCATTTCGAAGTATAGATGATGATGTAATCTATACAGCATGTGTAAGTCGGTTCTTTAATCTCAATACAGCCTGTAGTAGTTGTTATATACAGTCAGAAATTAAATTATTTTTATTTTCTAGTGTATTAAATAGGAAACGAATGACTTTACTCATAGCGACAACATGCGGATACCAGAACTTTTTGGACTGTTTTCACCTAAGTTTCTGGGGTTGTCCAGAACTTTCTCCCCGGTGTCGTGGTATTTCGGTGCCTTCACTTCTTTCACATTCTATCTTTATATGTGTATGCAGGTAATGGGAACCGATAATAATAAATAAATGATAGAAGAAGATATCGGATAAGGCTTGTCAGTATAGGATAATTAATGTAAGACGAAGTGGAGTTGGTGCCGACGTCGGGTGTTGACAGTGCGAGGAAGCTATTACGCGATTTCCCCTCCATTCCCCCTTCGATCCTCCCCCTCCATTCCCCCCACAACAATCCCCCCAACACCATGCATTACCCCGGATCCCACAAATGACATACTATCACAGGCTATTTATTTATAGGCGTCTCCTATACTTCCTCTTTAAAATATCTCTTATGTCAGGCTATATTTTTCCTCATTTTTTCTGTTTTTTTTTAACCTCTGGGGAGGGGCTAAATTTATTGCTTATCAATAAAAATGGGCATAACCTCCAAAAGAGGCATACAATAATCAATAGAATGCAATTGGTAATCAAAGCATTCTGTCTCTGAAATATACAATAACTCCTAAAAGTGGAACTAAACTTGGAAAACAAGGAAAGTGGTGAGATCAGAAGTATAATCATGGAAATAGAGCCTACCACGATCTTTAAAACTTGATGAAATATAGTCTTCTGACTAAAAAAAAAATAATAAAAATTTAAAAATCTCTGATCAAGTCAGAGGTGTGCTCTGTCAGTTAACCCCAAGGGTCTTCGAGAGGAAAATATTTAAGCATATTTTCGGGATCCCCATTTTACGTCCATTTTCGAAGGACAGTATTTTAGTAAAGATTTTTACTCCATTTTAAACAGTCCACCTACAGGCTCGGGAGACTTTTTAAGTCACTACATTAAGCAAATATGATTCTTAAAACGTCATATCTTTGCATTATAATCGTAGGATCGATCGGAAATAGCTATAGATAATGGTCGAATCGATAGATGGTAGGTGGAACAAAATAAGACAAACGCCACCTTCGCTAGTGACCGAGGATATCCACCCCATCCTTTTCCCCACCCGAACTCTGTTGCCTTGTTAGTCTTCCAGTCCCTCACCTTTAGCAACAAACGACACATACAATTGTGTTTCTCGATTCTCTTTCCCCTCGGGTCCGTTTGACTTTTAGATCTGAGGGGGCGAAAAGAATCTCTGTCTTCCTGCACCTCCGTAGACAGAGATTTTTTTTCGGTCAAGGAAGCTTTTTTTTTTGTCCCAATCAAATCACCTTTCGTCTATTTACACACCTATTATCTAATTTGACCAATCTTATTTCACAATATTTAAATTTTTTTATCCTAATGATACACATGCATCCAGCAGACAGCACTTACTCGTTCGTAAAGAATTTGTAATCGATTTGTTACGAACAGAAGTCTCAACACTGATAACGCATTACAGGAAATATTAAGAACAATAAAAAGGAATTTAAGATACAATTAGTGTCTAATACATGATAGCCTATCAAGATGATGACTTTTATACACTAAATCTCTGATGCATACTTTCAAAAAATATTTACAGACATAAAATATATAGATTTTGGATATTCTTAGTATTATTGAATTATAGTTGAAAATTTACTCATCTATCTAATGCAGGTCGAAACTTCATGATATGTTCTTTTTTTTTAAGAAGTAAAAATTGTGTTTTTAACTTCAAGAAAATAAGGAAAATATTCTTGGATATAGATAATATAAGAGGTCTTATATTATGCCCCTTAGTTTTTTTGTATATATTTTTTCTTTCATTGTATATTATGATTCTGTATAGATACATTTAAATTTGTCTAATTGTTTTTTGTTTTTTTTTTTATTATTTTATTGAGTTGTACAACTGTAATACATACATCTAGTACAATTGCTATAAGAGTAAATAATACATGATAGGACATGTAGAGATACTACCCACTGGCAGCACTCTAATAAAGTTCTATAATAGAAGGTCCCGAGGCCATCTTCTCTTCAGACGCCTAGGAGGATTGTCCGGGATGGAATTGGATGCAAGGATGGAAACTAGTGGGTTTGGATGGGTTTGAAGTTTATTGTGGAATGATAGGTATCTGGAATGGGCTAAATCGGTAACATATGGAACGTTAAGGTCAATATGGATGGTTTTATTTGTGACAAAATAAGGAGCGTTTAGGATTTTGCGAAGGATTTTGGATTGCAAGGATTGGATACGAGAGGAATTCGATGGTTTGGTGGAGCCCCATAGTTCAATTCCATAAGTCCATATAGGCCTTATAACAGTCACATAAATAAGTCTTTTGTAATTGATCTGAAGCTTTGAGCGCTTATCCAATATGTGTTGACGTAGTCGGAAACGTCTAGCTGTTTCTTGTCTTTTCAGTCTTGTGTGAGGGTTCCAAGTAAGACGCTTGTCTAAGTAGAGTCCCAGGTAGCGAATCTGTTCAACAGGGATAAGTGGAGTACTATTAAAGAATACAGTAGGACAGGAAGTCATGGGTTTTCGACGAAGGGTAAAGGTAATTTGATGGGACTTGCTGGGATTGATTTTAATTCTCCAATTCCGACACCATTCTTCGAGGCTTGATAGGTGTAATTGAAGGGATTGGGATGCAATATATGGGTCGTTGTTAACTGATAACACACATGTGTCATCAGCATACGTGGAGATGAAGGTGTTAGGATGGGTTGGAATGTCAGCTGTATATACTGTGTAAAGGATAGGATCGAGGATGCTACCTTGAGGAACGCCAGCAGACTGGAACTAATTGTTTTTTAAGTTTGAGACTGGTCTATTTGGTAAAGTACATAATTTCCATGAATTGTAGCAAATTATATAAGAAAAATATATTTAAAAAAATATATATTATGCCCTTATATATAATAATTTTTAAAAACTCTTGAAATAAAACTGTTTTGAAACTATTGTTGAGGTTTTCTTAGCTTGTCATAATATTTCAAGAATGTAAGTATGCGTATTTAGTATTTCTATTCCATTATCCTAGTTATTTATTCCGCTGAATTTATTATTGTTTCTATAGACTTTTTTTTTGTAAATTTGTTCAGAATGAAAAAGGGTTCCCCATTATTAATAACTATAATTATAATAACGAATTTAGGAGATTGTAATATTTAAGAACAATAAATTAAACAACAACAAATAATAATTAAAAACAATATAACATTTTTAAATAAGGCATCAGAGAAGTTTGATTTTCTTATTTAATAAATCGTATCAATTTTTTATGTCATATAGCTTGAATCCGAAATACTATTAAATGTCTTTGTAAATATAAACAAATAGTCTCACAGGTAAAATTATAGGATTATTGAAGGGTTATTAGTGATTATTTTATTTATTGAAAGTTATTATTCGAATTACGCATTAATTAGTGTTAAAAACGTTTCACACACAAATAAAGATAGATTAATTATTGAAGTTAGTAAATATGAAGAATTCCGAATTTGTAAAACAATTTTTGTTCATTACTAATTGCGGAGGTAATTGTCATTATTCTTAATATTATAGACAGTTTATATAATAGTTTATACTTTATTATTTCGTTGTAAATAATGTTTACCTTTATGAGGTAGGTCGTCAGGCGGCGGAGGCCAGTGAGGAGTGTGCTGGAGTCCTGGGTGGGGGATTGGTTGACCGTCTCGGCACAGCCCTTGGAGCATTATCCTGCAATAAAATAAATAAATAATGAAGGTTCCAATAAATAATGATGATAACAATAAAGCAATAATATTGTGGAATGAAATTACAGAGGAGCGCAAGGAGCAAATCCTAAGTATCCTTGGATTGACACTTAACAGGAAATTATGCTACAGTGTCAATATGTTGTATTGGATATTTTACAGGATTGAAATTTGTTCGAAATTATGTTGTAGCGTCTAAACATTGCTGCGGTACTGATACCCAAGTTTTCTAAATCGTAGTCTCGATTATCATTCCTTTCTCCTTGGGGAATACCGATATGGGTATCATTCTGAGGATTATACAAACATTTTCATCAGAATATGGGTCATAGAGTACTTGAGCATTCTTGAATCTTAGAAAAATTGTAGTGATTTTCTTCTTAGTTTCTCTATAGGATTAGGTAAGTGATGATCAAGTGAAGTGAAAAAGGCAAGAAGATTTCTAGATTTCTTTCAACATTCAAGTTCCTGGTATCGTAAGTGTCGACATGTTTCTATATGTTTTTCTTGTTGATCACTATTCTTCTTCTAAAATTTCCCATCCTCTTAGGATGATGGTGATTATAACGGCCCAACTTATTTTACTGCCGAAAACAAGTCTGTCGATGTTAATCATGTCTATTGTCTGATGTTTTTCAACCAGAGAAGTGATCTCTCATTCCTTCAATCTTGCTCGTTATGATTACTTGAAGATTTTGTGTTTTGCATCACCTGACCGAAGTATTCCTATTACTTTTTTTATTCTATCCGATACCCCGAGGGCCTTTTGAATTCGCTGTAGTATGTTTTCGTTTCTTATATGGTGCACCCATGCAACTCTGAGCATACGCGGATAACACCACACCTCGAATGCTTAAAGACATTTCTTCTACTGAGATATTGAGAGCAAGTTACATCTAAGTACTCTGATTCGAGTCTGGAAGTTGAAATTGAGGTTGGTTACTTCATTTTTGAAAAATATGATTAAATCAATGATGATTGGAGTGACCAGAGATTAGAGCTACCATCGATTGCACGTTATCGATTTCTTTTTTCACACTTTCAATCCTTTGTGAGATGTTGGAAGACACGAAGTCGTCAATATTTCTTGTACGGCTCTACAACTTTACTGATATAACAATATTTGTTTAATGCAAGAATGATTATTTTTATTTATCATTTGTATCAGTGTGCTATGCTTCACTCTAAAGTGAAAATCCTATGCTACGGACTTCCTCATAATCGGGAATCGATAAAGAAAAAAAAAAGTGGGAGAGAGAACACCCGGTGTGGAGTATTCAGTGGATTCAGATCCGTGAAAGGACAGGGGGAAAAATTGAAAAATACGCTAATTAAATATAAGAGGCTTAAAGAGGCCCTTCTAGGGCACGGTAATTAGTATGATAGTGAAAAGGTGGCAGAGGACCCTTCAGCCAATGCCCTTTGCCAGATATTTAATAGAAAGCCGATCTGGGCCGAGATCCCTTTTCTTTTCCTCGGCTCATTCACACTTAGTTCTTCTATTCAGATCCGTCTTGAGTGGCTATACTCCTCCTCCTCACTTCCCTACAACAGGTTGGTCGTACTTTTCCCCACACACTCGATCCATCCATGGCGTTTAATTAAAAAATCCACATTTTTGTTGAAGAGCTAATATTGAAGTTGACGAATAATACGTCTATACCTTTATTATTTAATTAAATATTATTTTTTATTATGTCTTAAACTGAAGCTATTTGTTTTCTCTATAATCACTAAATCGAAAATGTATTAGTTGTTGCTCCTTTCGAGTAATAATTTTGAATAAAAGCATATAATTCTATTTTATTAAAAAAAAAAAACCTTCACAACTAAATCCATTAAGGGTCTTGGGTTCAGTACGTGGTAAAGACTGTATTGTTTCTAGGACAACAGTTGTGCAGGGAGGTGATTTCTCAGCGATCACGCTCAACCGCCTGGAGTTTCCCCACCAATTAAATGTACCCAATTTACAGAGGCTGGTCTTGTCAGTAGACCCCACTTTGGTTACCCATGGCTGTTATTATTCAATTAGCAGATTAAATAATTTATCTGCCATAGTCGGATTTGAACTCGGCACCTTCAACTTAGCACTCAAAACGCTGAGCTAACCCACACCCAAGTCTATTTTATAGACCTTTTTAAATTACCAAAATTTAGTTACATTATATATAGTATCCAAGTCATCATTCTGAATACCCTAATTAGAAAATTGGGAAATAAAGCATCAAAAGTAAACACATCTATGTATTAGTGTGCACTTCACACATCACAGGAATCACACAACACAAGAGTTATACTGACATAAAGTAATCAAAACTTGTGAATAAATGAAAAAACAAATTCATGAAATCTCTACATTCATGAAATCTTACATTCCCCCCTAAAAAATAGGATAAAAAGTATCTTAGTTTTAAAAAAAATTAAATTATCTTCCAGATGAATGAAGTTTACAAATTTTTTTTTGGTAATATTAAGATTGTAATATATATATATATATATATATATATATATATATATAGATTTTTTGGGGGGTTATACACAACTTGTATAACGTACTCGAACTAAAGTCCAGTAATAGAAAGAACTAAAAATAAAACTGCTGATAGTATTAATGATTCCATGATTCCAGATATTTATAATTTGTTATATAAAAATATGTTACATAATGCTTTTTATACAACTAATCGTAAAGCTCTATGTTAACATGGTTCGGAAGACATGCCATAAAAAGTTTTGATATCGGATCATGACAGTATATTGTTTATAATATTATACAATTATAATATAAAATATACAACCATATAATTAATCTGGAGGAGGAGGGAGGGGGTTGAACCGATTTGGGGTCGATGAAACCTGGCTTTTGAGAGCCGACCGCAAGGCTACGGTTGTCATGGAACACCTAATTCTCCCTCACTCAATTTCGCATTCCACATTGTCCTTCAATCGTTATAGGTATCTTGTAAAATACTGAAATTTATTCAATTAAAATTTGTAACACTACAAGTCACGAAGAGTCTTGGGTTCAGTACGTGGTAGAGACTATACTGTTTCTTGGACAAAGTTGTACAGGGTAGTGATTTGTCCTAGATCACGCTCAACTGCCAGGTTCTTCCCCTATTTGGGTACCCAATTTATAGAGGCTGGATGAGGGTCCCAGATCCCAGAGGGTCATTCCCGGCTGTTAAAAGATTAAATAAAATCTTCCACAACCGGATTTTGCACGGCAACTCAGCGCTCTACCACTGAGCTACGCCGCTCCATATTCAATTAAAGGTGACTCGAATTCTCGATTTAGAAAATAAAGGTAACTTGAACTCATTTCATCCCCACTACCTGAATCCCATCCTACAATATCCTTTTTGGATGTTACTCTTGAAAAGCTTAGTTTACATGAATATGAACGAACTGCTGGTCTTATTACTGATCAAAAATTTCTTTATAACAATAAGCTCGTCACTTCTTTACTTAACCACTAAACATACCATCGCCAATCCTTACAATCTCCAAAACTTTTTTGAAATTATAAATGTTCCTGATTTAAAAAAAAAAATGTAATGGAATTTACAACTGAACAATAATAATAAATCAAGTAAATATAATTAATAATACATAAAGGCAAGTAGAGCAGCTACACTCTGTTAGTACTCGAATATTACAAATTCAATTTAGAAGGTCACGAGGCCATCTTCTTTACAGACGCATCAGAGGATGCCAGTAATTAATAGGTTGCTAGATTTGAAACTGGTGGTTTTGAGTGGGGACAAAGTTTGTCATCAAAGGATTGGTATCGGGTTCGAGCCAAATCGGCAACTGATAAGACATTGAGGTCATTATGGACGACTTTATTCGTAACTAAGTAAAGAGTATTGAGGATTTCATAAAGGATTTTGAAATACGAGAGTAATTCGGTGGCTTAGTGGAGCCCCAAAGCTCTACTCCGTTCAATTGGGTCTTATAATAGTCATGTATATGAGTCTTTTGTAATTAATTGGGATCTCAGAGCATTTGTCTAGTGAGTATTGAAGTAGCCTGAAACGGTGTTCCTGAGTAAATTATAAATTTTTTATAATCGTTTTAATCTTTCTAATTTGGCCTCAACTTAAAATTTATCATTGTCTTGTAATTCTAATCCATCCCAATAGATACTAAATAAGACCTAAAAGGCTCCGGAATGTTCTACTAACAACACACACAGTGTATACACATACAAACACAGAGTAAACACATACACGTGTTTATTCGCGCGCGCGTGTTAAACATGTTTCTTGCTAAGGGCCGTGCCAGGTCCAGGTGCTGCGACTATGAGCAGCTGCCATTAACTCCATACATTTCTTCCCTCCGATATATATTTTCTTTCACCACCAGAGTTATTTTACTTTGGAAAGGATAAATAAACATACTTTACATATGCTATAATAGATTTCTATATACTCAACTAGAAAATTTGAATCGAACAGTTTAAATAAGTCTCACCAATAAGTTATTTATAATGAATTTCATAATTTATATTAATATTAGATTAAATAGAACTCTTGTCATAACCTCAACCCATTTTAAATATATATATCTTGAATTAGTACTGTGCGATTATTTGAATTTTTCATAAAAGTAAAGATTTTTTACTTTAGAGAATAAATTAGTTGACTGGGACTTCTAATGTAAGGATAGAGATAGTCAGGTGTGCAGTCAAATGAAACACCAAATAAGTATTCATACATAATAAATAAGTATTCACTTATTTGTTGTTTCATTTGACTGCACCCCAACTATCTCTATCCTTAAATTTTTTTACTTTACTTTTTTTAAAGACAGACTTTAAAAATTATTAAATTAAATCTTCTCAAATTTCTTACTATATTTAACTTTCAAAAATTTTAAAGACCCCCCCCCCCCAATTACGCTACAAACTAAATTGTTATTCACGATTCGGTAGAAAACGCTATATTTATTTTTTCATTTTATAATCAAACTTACAATTGAGGTCACATACCTCAATATTTCGATTCTTGATCCGCTTTAATGAATAATAAAGCGAGATGTCATATGTAAATATTATTTATAATATATATTTCTACACATGGATATTCTCGTAGTAATCTAAGTCGAAGAAGTAGCTATTGTTACTGCACGTGAAGATAAGCGGAAATCATTGACTATTTTTCATTTGTATTTGGAAAAACAAAATAAATAATGAAAAATAGACCACATTCAGACGCCTACATGGTCTTTATACTTACACTTACTTAAACCTATTTTGACAGATCCATCACAAATTAAGGATATATCCAAGAAAAAAACCGAGCCACTGCAATAGATATGCCTTCTCTCATTACTCAGTACCTTATTATCACTCGTCTCCTTTGAGTTATTTGTGCATGCATTAATAAATTGTTTCATGGTGTTTTTGTTATTGCCTATTTAAAATGAACGGAATAACACTTTGGGAATAGCCGCCTTTAAAATAAGAAGTTGTGAAATACTTCCAGAATTTCGGAATAATTCCAGAGATCAAATTATGCGAAAAAGGTCATTAAATGGATTTCGGCAAGGATAGAAATTGAGATGTCTTCGTCGAAAGTGAAGGGAAACATTTATATAAGATGAGAAACGTGGCTAGGGGGTCTAGAAGTTAGAAAGGTAGGAGATGTATAAACATTATCAGAGTTCATATAGTAAAAAATGATGTATAAAAAGTAAAGAATACGTAAAAGTAGGGAAAGCATTTAATTACTACAGTTTTCATATTTAAATTTCAAATAATATGCTTAAAAAGGTAGGTGATGTATCAGAATTATCAGTAAGAAGTACTCGTATGCCATATTAATAATTTTAGTTACTTATTATATACATTTGAACTGAGATAAATTACAGCTGAATAAGATCTAGAAAAAAATCCATTCTGCAAAGTTTTTTTTCAGCCAGATTACCGCTGACCCGATCCGAAAAACTGCTTAGCCTTCCCCGAAAAACGGTAGCGTTCCAAATAAAGAAGCGGTGCGACAGAAGAACTCCTAATCTGTATCGAACTAGGACTAGAGGACTATGAATGGGTAGCGGATCCTTGGATCCTTCACAGCTCAATGGCCAGGTTAGCAGCGGAAAAAATCCCGGCTCACCCTTGTTCCTACGAAGGGAAAAAATTCCCCCTACTCCTTGTTCTTATTACTTATAGCCGCTTGCCCGACCGTCACAGCACCAAAGCCGCCTCAGATTAGGGAGAACCGATTTTGAGTTTCGAGGAGGAAGGAATATCCGAAAATTCTTATACCGTATCAAGTAATTTTACTGGCACTCAAAATAGTTCTGTTCATTCCCCTGATTCATTCGTAAAACATTTTGATCCATCGCGAAAATGCACTTATCCTTTATCGTCATCAAAACTACTTTAATCAATCTGCTCTAATTAACACAGAAATCCAAATGATTAAGTATATTTTATTCCAGTATTAACTTAAAATGTATACAAGAGAGTGTAAAATTGTCAGGGGGCGCCGTCATTCATTACACAAAATAAGTCATTCTTATTTTTTTTCATAATTATTGGTCAGCTATTTTGATTTTTAAATATTTTTATTTTAAAGAGAAAAGATATGCCCCCGACCGGGATTCGAACCCGGAACCTCTCTGTCTCTCTCTCTCTCTCACTCTCTCTCTCTCTCTCTCTCTCTCTCTCTCTCTCTCTCTCTCTCTCTCTCTCTCTCTCTCTCTCTCTCTCTCTCTCTCTCTCTCTCTCTCTCTCTCTCTCTCTCTCTCTGCGGGTTCGAATCCCGGCCGGGGGCACATCTTTTCTCTTTAAAATAAAAAACTTTAAAAATCAAAATAGCTGACAAATAATTATTAAAAAAATATATATATAAATAGTAATATGAAGTAAGTCAACAAGATCCAAAAATTAAAAGTAATGTTCAAAGAACATTCGTTCTCGTGTTTACATCGCAAATAATTGCGAGAACACGGGAACATGGGATCGGATAAGAGAAAAGACTTGTCCCTTGCCGGCAGGCGACCCTGGTGGCTCAATTGGTCAGCGCCCTGTCACGGAGAGACAGAGGTTCCGGGTTCGAATCCCGGCTGGGGGCATATCTTTTCTCTTTAAAATAAAAAAAAGTCATTCGTAGTTTCTGTAATCATTGACTCTTAGAATTATCCAATTAACTATTTCCCACTTTAAAAGGTTTACAGTAAAAACACTAAGAATTACAAAATGTATATAGTCACTACGAAAAAATATAAAATTATATACGAAACATTAAAAAAATTATCAAAAATGATGAGAGGATTCGTCAACTGTATTGAATAGTTTAATTTTCTCAACTATATTTTAAAATCTTGTATTTTGTGATTGCCACATTTTTTTAAAGTAAACACATCGTTGTACCGCCGATATCCCGATTTCTTCTTTAAATTGGAAGGTATTAAATTCTTGTGACTGCTTGAGTAAGCTGTTTCATCGCAAGGCTTTATCAGTTGCATGCGTAGAAAGGAAATAAGGAGGATATACACCACCGATTTTTTTTTCATACACACCGACGTAAGGTTTGTATTTTATGTTACAATTTTAATACAGTCACTCTTTATAAGGTGTCTTCATTTCACGAAACTCTCCTTCCACTAAAATAAAATCAGTTCTGCTGGTTATTGAAACAATCAGTCGGAGGCATTTTTGGAACCTATGTACAGCTTTTGACCTCATTGCATTTATCTTCATGTATGTTTCATGAGAGATATTAAAAATCGCATTAATAGATATGTAACTATATCTGCAGGTGTAGATTACTTAATAAGAAATTATATCCCAACTAAGAGCTATAGAACGCAAATGAAAAACCAAAGTTGAAAGAAGGACACCCTATTTTCCGGTATTAGTTCCTTTTCTAGGTTAACGCTAGGGGTGGAAGATCCTCTTAGCTACAGCCCACAAGCTCCGTTCACCCTCTTACTTGATCTCTTTTATTTCACAGTTCGTACGTCCAAGTGTGTAATTTTGCTATTACACCAAATAGGAAGAGAGTCTAATAAACCTTTTCTGCCCATCCAATGATTCTTTCCTAAAATAATTAAAAACTACTTTCGATCTGTATTTTGATTCATCCCAAAAATGCACATATATATATATATATATACCTTACTTTATCACAACTGAAGACTACTAGAAGATAGAAGACTAAGGAAAATCGAGGTAAATCACTTTTCCTGAATGTTAAGGACAGGAAAATTCACCCGGAATCACTATTTTCATTAAAGTCCATCGGATTCCTGGCCCTGTCATTCTGAAGATGAAGATTGAAGTACTTGAAACCCAACTAAAGGAAGACACCTCAATCTTCCCCAGGCACTCGGATAAACTAGTTTTTCCCATTTTCGGTCCTGCTTATTTAGCCATTTTGAGCTGTTTGGACTCATTTTTATACAGTTTTGTTCGCCATTAACTAATCTAGCGGAAACCGCTGCTAACCAGTTTTGAGAAAAAGCCGACTAGCCTCGTTTTCCGCTGTAACCTTCAGTTGTAATGACGATGAAATCAACTATTTTAATCAAACAGTTCTAATTAATTTAAAAAGGAAAATTATTAAGCCTGTTTTATTCCAGTATAACGTTTACAAATACATCGATATGAAACATTGTTTGGGGAGCGACAAAAACAATTTAAGAAAAATGATGACAGTATTTAAGATTGGAATTTTGACAATTTTTCTATAGATAAACACAACATTGTATTGCCGTTGGAAGAAATCCCAATTTCTTCCTTAACTTAAAAAGTGTTTTTATTGGTTTTAAATTCTATTGACTACTTGAATAAAAGGTTACAACATAAGGCTTAACCAGTGGCGTTCGCAATGAGGGAATGAGGAGGATATTTACCATAATTTTTTTTCTTCATGTACACTAACGTTTATATTTTTTGTTATTATTATCAAGCCAATTTTGATAAGGTGCCTTCATGCCACCAAACTCTCCTTCCACTATAAAAAAATCAAACTGTTCTTTTTAGACTCTTATGCGAAACTATGGCAACTAAATAAAGCAGTTAAAACTAAATAAAACATTTAAGCTATGGTCATTTTGGCAAAATATTCTATTTTCAGACGACATATAGCTTGTGTAGTAAAAAGTTGCGAATTATAGAATGAACATTTTAATAAAAAAATAAATTTATTGAAGAAAAACATTGAAATAAGCGAGAAGTGACAATGCTGTCTCTGCAGAAGATGTTTTAAATAACGTTAATATTTCTCTTCAATGCCTGTATGCCGAGGAACGTTAAATTTTGTCACTACTTATAATGGGGAACCAAAGGAGTGGTCATGCTGTTATACTCTACAATACACACAATACATAAAATATATAATGACTACAAAGGCGGGACTCTAAAAGGCGGCGAATACAATGCCCTGTATTGAACCAACCATCCATTGTTACATCTGCTAGGGTGGTCGCCAATGAATATTACATACAGACATTTTGGATTAATCAATTCCCTCCTACGGTAGAATCTTTTGAATAATTCAAAACCAGTATTCCACATCCCTCCTACCTATGGCAACCGTTTAATTGGTCAGGGGTAGGTGAATCGGTGTCAGAAATGTAATCTTTAACAACCGAATAATAAGTTATCCTTTGGAAACTTTCCGATTCTCTGTACATAATGATATTCTTTTAATGAACAATCAAGAGCCGAAAGAAGTAATTGCTTCCGAAATAAGCAAATTTTTGGTGAATAACATAAGTAGAATTCAATGACAAATATCTTATAATTGTATTGATGTTTATTTTGTTTACTTGATTATAATTTCGATATTTTTGCAATGGCAGATTTCCTTTATTAATTAGATAAGAAGACATGTTATCATCCTCGATAAAAAATATTTAATAAGAGTACTTATCAGATAACAAAATCCTTGTTAAAAACGCCTAATGGTTATTAACGATTTGTTATTTGGATCACTTGATTGGCCTTTCTACTTATTATTTTATGGCACAAGACTTCATATATAATATCTTATGTTGGTGAGGATAGAATCCGAAACTCGAACTAAAAAAGATCTTTCCATCCGCCATAAAATGGTTTCTTTGAAAACTTGCTCCCAAAGTCACAACTAGAATCTTTTGGGCTTCATTCAGATTATTCAAATCAATAAATTATTTTAAGGGAAGTAAAACGCTGTTCGCTTCCCGTATATATATATTAAAACGTTCTGGTTTACTATATTAAGAAATGAAAGTCTCAATAAAAATATATCGTCTATATTTCGAAATTTTAGTAGAAACGTTATTTTTTTCTTGATGAACTGATTACTGAAATATTAATAAGACTCACGATTATATGTATTTCCGAGAATATTTTTATATTTATTTATTGATATTAACAACTGTATTACAAAAATACAACAAATAAATGGGCTAAGTGATACATAATGACATGAGATAATGACAAGTTGAGAAACTACCCACTGGTGGTGCTCAAATCACAAGTTCAACTAAGAAGTTCACGTGGCCATCTTCTTTTCAGACGCCTCGAGGGATTATCGGGAATTGAAGAGGATATTAGGATTGAACCTAGACTTAGCGTTTGAGTGTTAATGAAGTTTGTTATGAAAGGATAGATAGGGGTTTCGGGCAAAATCAGCAACAAATGGGACATCCATAACGACCTTTCCTTATGGATGACTTTATTCTTAACAAAGTCAGGATCATTGAGGATTTTACGAAGGATTTTGAATTGTAGGAATTGGATATGAGAGGAATTCGATGGCTTAGTGGAGCCCAAAGCTCTACTCATTAAGTCCAAATAGGCCGTATGATGGTCATGTAAATGAGTCTTTTGTAGTTAATTGGGAGCTTAGAGCGTTTGTCTAGTAAGTGTTGAAGTAGCCTGAAATGTCGAACGGTTTCTTGTTTTTTCATTCTTGTATGAGGATTCCATCAAGCATTCCAGGTTAATCGTTTGTCGAGAAGCCACCCTAAAAATCGAATCTGTTCTACAGGCACCAGTGGGATATTATTAAAGGTTTACGACATAAGATAAAAGTGATTTGATGCGATTTTCGAGAATTTATTTTAAGTGATATGGGATTAGTGGCTTTGGGATGCAATAACTGGATTGGTGATGACTGATATGCCCATGTATCATCTGCATACGTGGTAAGGGTAGTATTAGGATGAGTTGGGATGTCAGCTGTATAAACTGTATAAAGGATTGGGCCAAGGATTGAGAACATTAAAAAGGAAACGAATGAAAAGATTTATTACTGAACTCGAGACGTCAGCCTGCCGAACTGATACACGTTTTTTAATAGATATAAGTCATCAAACGGTTTATTGTACAGTTTTTATTAAATTACGGATTTTTTTTATAAATTTAGGGTTTTATAAAAAATCAGAGTATCTGTTCCGCAGGTTGTCGCTTCGAGTTCAGTTACAAGCTTTAACTTTTTATTCGTTTCATTTTTAATATTTTCCAAAAATACAAGTTATCCTGAGCTTTAGTATGGAAAAGAGAATATAATTACGGGTAATGGGTAGATTTCTTCAGGTTGTCAAGAAATAAAAGTTTCAACTATCATTTTGAAGATTAGATGATATATGTTTGTTGAAACGGTTTTTTTGTAGATTAAATATGCACTATTACCTTTATTACATTCTCTTTTTCATACTACACCTCATGATAACTTGTTTTTTTAGAAAATATTAAAAGGGAAACGAATGAAAAGTTCTGACTCAACTCGAAGCGACAACCTGCGGGATAATTACCCAGTTTTATTACTAAATTAAGCTAATACAAGAAGAACAGTTGTGGATTTTTGTCCACTCAATAGCTCAAACGGTCGGACGGCGAACTGAAGACAGGTAAGAGTGCCAGATATGCCGCTCCTTTATTTGATTTGACACGGTTGGAGCGACCGGGAATGGATGACCTGTCTAAGCTACTGTAGCCCTTGTTCGAGTTTCTTCCCAGCGCCTTCGACAACCATCCTCCTCCATTCAGTTTTCGAGGAAGGAATAAGTACGACTTGATGTTCATGCCTCGAAATCAAGAGTAGCAAGTACATGTTGTATAGAAGAAGAACCAAAAATTTCATAGTTAAAAAATTAACTTATGTCCAACTTCTGGAAAAACGCTTTATTCTCCCGATTAATTACAAAAGACTCATATACATAACTATTACCTAAAATAAATTCCCACAAATCACGTCAAATCACCTTTAGCCTTCGCCGTAAATCAATGGCTTACGATCCCCCAGTATCCTTTAATAATATCCCACTGACTCCTGCAGAATAAATCCGATACTTAGGACTATATCGAGACCAACGTTTAACTTGGAACACTCTACTAGGCTGAAAAGACAAGAAGCTGAATGCCATTTCAGGCAACTTCAACACTAACTAGACAAGGCCCATAGTTCACAATTAATTGCAACAGACTCATATACATGACTATTGTAGGACCTATTTGGACAAACGGAGTAGAGCTTTGGGGCTCCACTAAGTCATCGAATTCCTCTCGTATCCAATCCTTACAGTCAAAAATCCTCAATGCTCCTTACTTCGTTGCGGATAAAATCATCCTTATGTACTTAATGTCCCATTATTCCACGAAAAGCTGCATTCCCAAAACCTCCTGGGGCTCACCCAGTCTCTATAATGTTGGTACCCAAAATAGTGGCGGTTAAGCGTGATCTAGGACAAATCATTTCCTACCTCCACAACCAAGAAAGAGTACAGTCTCTGTTATGTACTGAATCCAAGACCCTTCATGGGTTGTAATAGTACAGGAAAAAATATACTCATTATTATGATTTTAAAAGTAGTCCATTTATTTCGGTGTTGCTATAATTTTGTTAGATAGCTTTTTATTGAATACATCATTATTTTTTCATTAGCTATATATAAATTTTCTGTGGTGTCTATACAATATCAGGATTTGGCAAACATATTTTTAGTTTTAATCTGTTAGTAAACATTTACTACACACACAGAAATACATTTTTTTTTGGCAGTGCCCCTACCGGAAATGTAAAAGGAAAATGTATTTATGCTGGCTGATATACAAACGTCGCCCTATCCGGAAAAATGTAGTCGACTGAGCAGAGAATGAAATAAACAAGACGGGAGGGAATTTTTCCCGTTTTCACGGCTTGTCATCCCGCCGTAGGGAATGATAAATCATTTTATTCCCTGTATGTCACCACAATTACACCTGCCTACACAGCAGATGGCTAGTCCCTAACAAAATGGCTTCTCCCCTAATCTCATCCACGCTTGCTTCGTGAGAATCTCCCTCACTAATGTAATTACATATTTAAAAATCAAATGTACATATATTAGTAAATAAATAGATGTTCAAGACAACACGGTGTATTTCGTGCCGTTATTTTTAAATTTAGGATAAAATTGCGGCAATTTCAACAAATTTAGAATATTACTTGCTTTCAATATGTTCCTTAATGTAATAATAAAAATAAAATCTGCAATAAAAAAATTAAAATCAGGTTTACAATCATTATTCAAGCTTCTTAACTTTATTTATAAAATTATTAAGGAATTTCTAAATTTCATTTTCATTTAGTGTAGATTTTACTTAAATTCGAAATTTTCAAAAACCATTTTAAAATATCTTTCAGGATTCCATCTGGACAAACTTCTCACTTGGAATCCTCATACATGACTAAAAAGACCATTAACTGCTCGAAGTTTTCGCCTACTTTAACATTTACAGGGCAAACGTTCTAAGCTCCCAACTAATTACAAAATACTCATTTACATGACAGTTATCAGACCTATTTGGACATACGGAGTTGAGCTTTGGGCTCTACTAAACCATCCAATTCATATCGTATCCAATCCTTACAATCCAAAATCCTTCGTAAAATCCTCAATGCTCCTTATTATGTCACAAACAAACTCATCCATCATGATCTTAATATCCCATATGTTGCTGATTTGGCCCACACTAGATACCTATCCATCCATGACAAGCTCCATATACACTTGAATCCGCTAGAATCTCAACTTGCTTCACATACTATTCCTGATAATCCTCCGAGGTGTCTGAAAAGAAGATGGCCTCGAGACCTTCTACTATAGAACTTTATTGGAGTGCTACCGATGGGTAGTTTCTCCACAAGTTTTTTTTTGTTTTCATGTCATTTGTTCATATTAGCAAATTTACTTGATCTAATATTATTTATTGTTATAAATATCAATAAATTAATCTTAAAAAAATTCTTGAGAGTCATTCCATTCGTTAACCTTTCTTTTGGCGAATTTTCGAGCCAATATTATCATAATCAGGGTCTAACAGTGAAAAAAATAGTGAAATGATTATATTGGTATCTACTTTTCTTACCTTTTCTGAAAAAAATAGTGAAATTATATTAGGCTAGTTTGCTATTTAATATAATTCACTGAATGTCAAGTTTTTCACTGTTAGTGCACGATTGTGAAACCAATATGTTCTCAAAATGTCGCCAAAAGAAAGTTTAACGAATTGACTGAATCTCTCAAGAACAGAAAATTATACATATACACTCATACTAGCATAAAAAAAGTTTAGTTAAAGTAAATTTAAACTATATCTTGTACAGATACACACCCCTTGAATTGACATTAAGAGATATTAATTTTTATAGCGCCTTAGAACGACCATAAAATGAAAAACTGGTTCTATAATTAAAATAATGATAATGTTAATTTCGGATGACTTGATTATTATTTACGTTTCTTTAAAAATAAACTGGGTAGAATTTAATATTTCCAATAATGTTAACTAAACTGTCTTTTGGCGCAGTTTCCAGGCAATATTGGTCTCGTAACCATTCTCTATAACCCAGTGAAATAAATGGTTTTTAGTGAATCATATTAAATAGCACACTAGTCTAAATATAAATTCACTTATTTTAAATTTAGTGGATGATATAATAAGACCATTATAGTACCGAAACTTCGCAAAAAGGGAGTTTAACGAATAGACTGGATCTGAAGAACTAAATGGAAAACATATTTATTTACAGTCGAGAAAAGTATTATCTATATAAAATTATATATATATATATATATATATATATATATATATATATATATATATATATATATATATATATATATATATATGTATAATGTCTTGAAGCTAAGAGATCGCTAATAAATCTACAATAAGAAACTAATAGATACATGTCTGTCATCGAACATAAAAAAAATTACTTTAAAGTTCTAAGCCATTCGCTTGATCCTATTAACAGCCCTATCATAATTAATTAAAATGACGTCCAATAGACGGTTAGATGGAGTGTGGCGGGGCACACCAGAGACTGATACCTCAGAGCCACTCCATTCCGTCACATTAAACAGCGGCAATTTGTAGAGATCTTCGGCCACCCTGGGATTCCTTCGCTACCCGAATCTGCGCATCTTATCCTGTGACGATGATTTGTGAGCGTCATTACAATCATTCTCCTCTAACTGTTGTGAGAACTGACAATACAGGAAATAATTAAATAATAAAGTATTGGGGGTGATTAAAATAAACAAAATATAAATAAAGATGAATGTCAATAATCTTTTGCAAAGTTGCCATGCTGGAAGTCCCTGGTTCAAATACATATGGCAGATAAATTATTTAATCGGTTAACAGCCACGGATGAACCCTGTGGAATCTTAACACCCTCCTGTGGCTCACCAAACCTCTATTATTACTAGAATACTATTGCTACAACCGGCAATCACTACGTTTTATATCGAAAAACTAGAAAACGAAACACCCAAAGCAACAAAAAAAAATATCCAATTTAATTTATTAGGATAACGATTCGGTCTGATAAAAGTTATAAAGTTAATTGATGGGTGTTTTAGTTTGTCCGTACCATAAATAAATTTATAAATTTCCCAAGGTCAATTCATTGTCGATACCACCAATCTCTACTTACACACTGTCTACAGACCACTACCCAAACCCAAATCCGCCAGATCACTCTTAACGCAATCCTCCAACCTACGTCTCGGTCTACCCCTCAGACGCTTCCCAGTCGGCGCAGCGCTTGTTAACTTATTAGGAATTCGTTCATTACTAAGCCCAGAAATTTTATTAAGATTATAAATATTGAATAATTTTCCCTCAATTGAATGTGATCCATGGTTGGTTACTGGTGCATTCAGATTAGGTTCCTAAAGAAATATTTCCTCTCTACGTTTGTTTTCTCAAAATATATACGACACAAAGTGTCTAAGTGTATAATGGTGTCTCGGCGATCGTCAAACACGTTGAGTTGTCAACATAAGTTAATGGTTTCGATAGCGTCGGGCCTTTGTACCGTACCAGTCTGTACCTTCCCATGCAATAATTCTTTAAAATATCCAAAGAGCTAAGAGGACAGGCTATCCATCAAGAAGACTAGGGGAGAATCACCCCACCTGGCTGTAGCGCCATATCGTTCCAGGGCGACCCCTCACCCCATCCGACCAATGGAGGATCCCGGCTTCATATTTATCCATGGCCGATTGACTACCAACCGACCGAAATTTATGCACTCGATTATCGGCTTTAATGGCAGTAATGGCCTGTTTGAGCTGAGATATTATCTGCCAGATGCGGAGTTTGGTACAGACTTCGCAGCGGCAACACTGGATTCGAAATCCTGTTTCGAGAATTCTGATTATACCGAAGTCCCTATCCACAAATTGTTGCACAAGTTAATAAGGATATAATTTACGTAACAATGAACAAAACCTATGGTTTAAAGTGCAGACGACTTTCGGGCGATGAGGTCCAGAAAGACTGCGTGCTCTGAGTGCTTACCATCGCATTGGACTGAATAATTTTCTCTCGTGCCAGCTCTATTGCTTGAATAAAAGTTCAAGGAGTAATTAATTATTATAGTATTTCTCTTTCATCAGATTGTGTAATAACAGAACATTATTTTCAAGCAGCAATCATCTAATATAATGAGTAAAATTTATATTGTTGTGTTTATTATATAACATAAAAATAAGAAAACAAATCTGAAGTTAAACAAAACCATTGCAGCTATTTAGGGTCTAGGGTGATTATGAACACCTAATGAATGCCAACCATAAAATTTATTAAAAATATCCAGATATTTTAGCTGATTAGAATTCTTTAATATTTTGACTTTCAATTTGTTTACTATAAATCTGATTATTTTATAATATTTCTTCCTTTAATGCCGTAACTAAATTTATATGTACGAGTATATATCTGTCTCACATAATGTTATAAGTAACATTTTTCTAAGTAACTATGTTTCATAAAAATGAAAAAAAAAATTTAAAAACGCATATATGCGCTCATAGTCCCCACCGATTACTTTCACAGGTCATATTTAATCACTTTAAAGAGCTAAGGAAATATTTGGTATTTAAGTAATATTTTTTGAGTATTACCTCTTCTATCAAAGACCTTCTGGATTGCGCCTTACCAAGTCTTCCTTGGTCTTCCTTTATAATAATAAAAATAATTGGTTTCTCTACTTCCATTTATCCATGCGATTATGTATTCATTCATTATATTTACTTGTTGTGTTGTTATGATAAAGTAAATATCAATAAATCAATTTTAACAAATATTAAATAATTAACCAAGACAAGTCAGAGACAATTTGTTCTGCCGCTCACAGGCAAACATTATTCTGCCCACTCAAGCGCGCCTATCTCCTATTGTTTCTAGTTATATAATTAATTCTTATAATTAAGATCTATTAGTTTCAGAAATTTTGATTTAAACTACTTCTACTTTAATTTTTAAGTGTACTTTCACTAAAATGACGAAAATGTCCAACAATACGCTAGTTACTAAAAACTTATTTCATATTAAAATATATTATAGCAGAATAGCAATGAAATCAGGTAATAAGTTCTTGTTAATTTTACATTAGTTCTCTATTTACCTGTGGGATTAGCTTTCCTCACCAAAATAGAATTTATTTATCATTCATTTAAATACTTTTCTAAAAACAAAAAAAGGCTACAACGATTTTGATCATACTCGTTATATCAGAGTTCATAATTGAAATTTATTATCATCCTTATGGATGATAGAGCTTAAATGCCAAATTAAAAAAAAAAAATCTTCCTTTAAGGTGTCTTTGTTTTTTTTTTAATGATCAACCATCTGTTATTGTTAATAGATATAAGAAATGGATAAATATGAACTAAAAAATAATTCAATAATTAGAATAAAAAAAAAACGATCTTCTTATTCAAATAAATCTACGAAGGCTTAGATTATATGCCTATCGCAACTTATTTCCTTAAATAATTAAGGAATACTTTCACAATTTAATGTTTGTGTATGTGTATATATAATTTTTTTTTTTTAATCAAGATATTCTACCAAGTTATTTTCGTATGGATGATACATTTTTGCATAAAAACAACTTTTGTAGATTTTGAAGAGTGCAGAAACCACGAGGGAGCAGTTTGAGGTGGTGAAGGGTGCCTAACTCAACACGCTACAAGAATACTAATTTTTTTCTCCACAACCCCTTACAAACGAATCCATTTTCTGTTCCGGTTTCATAATCAGTGTCCTCTGGGCTGTTTTCTCACTGAGTGGTTCCATTATCATTATTAATATAATTTGAATAAGGGACTGTTAAAAAATAACATTTAATAAATGGTAATAAATATTTTATTAGGTATGAATAGAAAGAGAAAATTAAACTTGGCAATAACCGATTATATACGATTGTTATAAAACAATTCATTTAAGGGTTTGTGCATAGTTCAATTAATGATCAATGTCAATTTCGATTAGAAGTAATATTTTATACGCAAGTTTTTTTTTTTTCTAAACTACGTTAATATTCGAAAAAATAAACTCAATTTAAAATATCTTGAATATTAGTTGACACTATGGTCCGGGTGGAGGTCAGAAAAAAATCACTTAAATAAGGAGAACTATTCATTATGAAGCCAACATTTCAACCCACATTGCATGTCTTCTTCAGGGCTAAATATGCAAGATACATACAAATTAAAATGATACATAGTAAAGAATTATAGTACATGTAAGCATCAAGGTATATGATGATAAAAAAAAATAAAAAATTTTATTACTCTATATTACTTATTTGATAATACTATTTAACTTTTCTCTCTGTTTTTATATTTACCTAAAGGGTTAAAAATAAATAGTTCTCCTTATTTAAGACATTTTTTTCTGATGTCCAGCGGACCATATTCATTTTCTTAATATAAAATACGGATAATATTTTTTCATATTTTTTAGCATATAATTGATGGTTAATAAATTTGTTTTAAAAATCTCAAAGTATTATTTTATTCAAGGCAAATTAAACATGGCGCTGATTTCATAGCTTAAGTATATTTTTCCAGAATGGTGGAAACAAGAGTGGCGAAGGCCGTATATGAGACAAAGGTGAAGGAGGGTATGAGACCGAAAGGAAGACTTGGTGAGGCGTAATCCAGAAGGTCTTTGACAGAAGAAGTTTGGAATGGGGAAGAAGACGATTGGTACAGGAGAGGGATTCATGGATCAAGCTCTACAGAACGGACCTCACACCGTTGGCGGTAGAAGAGGAGAAGATTAAATAAATAAAAAGTATATTTCTCTAAATTTAAATAATGTATCAATACTTTTATTGATTTCAGCTAAAGATGATCATTTAATATATATATATATATATATATATATATATATATATATATATATATATATATATATATATATAAATTCGATCTATCTCAAGAATTGATAAGAAAAATATTTTTTAAATCTCAGTTGGAATAATGATTTATAATTTTTGTTGTAGCACTAACTAAAATTAAAAAAAAAAGTTTTACAGTAAAGTGAATCAATACTAAATTGTACAATTTCTTTTATTAATTATATCTAGATAACAATTCCTTATGTTTTTAGTAATTATTTAAAAATTTGTGTACGTTTTGTTTTGTATGTAACTGTGTTTTCGATTGTTTTAGTGATGAATAAATAATTTTTTAAATAATTTCTCAATACTGAGACCCTTGACGTTCTCATGGAGTTGAATTAATAAAAAAAAAACACTAAATGAGGCAGATTTCAGAATAAAAATATTTTAATCAGATTACTAAGATATTTATTCCGATGTTTCGACATGTTCTAAGACCATTCTCGTTTTCAAATTAAAAATTTAGCTCATTCTATATTATTAATGGAAAGGGCATTAGTAAGTAAAACGTTTTCCCTGATATGCGTTATTTATAAGTAAACATTAAAAAATATTTACAAAAAAAAAACTATGGCCTTCCAGTTCATTGCTAGTTTTTTATTACCGAATACGGATTAACTGAATTTAATTCATCTTCAACTAACCGTAAAAATATATAATTCTAATTCTGTTAATAAGGCGGATTCACCAGTTCTGTTTATACGGTTTCAATACTGGTATTATTGGTTATACTGTTTCAAAATTGGTATTATAATTTTTTGATATTTGGAAAAGGACAAAAGTATTCAACACAAATACTTGAATGCTAAAATATAGAAATATGTATACTGTAATTAAGTAAAAGAAAAAATAACGTAAAGTCAGTAAGCCATTAGAACTGATGATGTTAGTTTAAGGTGTGAGGTTGACTGAACGATCTGCAGGCCTAAGAGATAAGATCGGGTGTTAAGCCGCTTCGGTTGACAACACCTCTAATTCCTACTCAAACAACCACAACAAATTTCTCCTTATCAGTCTCTATTTGATTAAACAACCCAAAAACAAATATAATAAAAATCCTATTAAATACATTTCTTTTTAAAACAAATAAACTATTCATTACTGATGATAAATTCGCTTATTTGTATCATAATAATTGATTTTGATATTTTAAGGTCACTGAATGCGAAATTCCTAGTTATATTAATTTAATGTCTTGTCAGTAATCACATATCTAATGTTAAGCATATCGATATAATCCACTAAAAAATAAAATGGTATTTTATTGTCTAAAAAGTATTAAACCGTGTACCAGAAGTTTTTTTTGTGTGTTTTTAAGTGAGGATTATTTCAAATATTTTATTTTATCATAATTTATTTAATTGTTATATGATATAATTTTTTTAAATATTTTATTTGAAAAGAAAAGATATGGCCAGGACCGAGACTCGAACCCGGGCATTTCACCTCTCCGTGGTGACGCCTCAACCATCTCGGCCACCCTGGTTCGTTTCTCGGCCAGCCTTATTTCACCACGGAGAGGTGAAATACCCGGGATAGAGTCCCGGTCCTGGCCATATCTTTTCTTTTCAAATAAAATATTTAAATTTTTTTTATTTTAGCTGTACCGCAGATACTCGCATCTAGTTGAGCTACAAGATTTAACTGTTTATTCGTTTCGTTTTTAATATTTTCCGAAAATAAAAGTTATCTTTACCTTTAGTAAGGAAAAGAGTGTATAATTATGGGTAATGAGTAGATTTCCGTAATCATTTCATGAAAAAATAAAAGTTTCAACTAAAATTTCGAGGTATAGATGATGTATGTTTGTTGAAACGTTCATTTCAAGATGAAATGATTACCGAAGTATACACATTTTCCATAATTACATTCTCTTTTGCATACTAATTTTCAAGACTTGTATTTTTCAATATTATTCGAAAATTTAAAACTTCTTTTGACTCTAATCGAAGTGACAATCTGCGGAATAATTACCAAATAATTGAGTAGTCTCGAGAAAAAACAGACCATAGAAAGACTAACAACTTTTTTCATAATGTGGGCCGTGAGTCGAATAAATATTGTTGCATAAAAACAACAGTGATTTAAATGGGCGTGTAGAGTTGGAAGGCTGAATATGAATTCACAAAAAAGTTAATCACCGTTAAACCGGCCGAGATGTTATCGGGAGGATTTGTACTTTGAGGGTATTCCTGAACCTCTCATTAGCCATGCTATATTGCGCTATCCACCAAATTTTATAGCAAGCAGTAGTAAAACAGGCCAATAGTATGTTCAGTGTATGCATGATTATATGTTATTTGTAGTAATCTGCTAAATAGGCGCTATTCGGTTTGTCAAATTACAGATGTAAACTTTTTTTTTTTAATTTTAAATATATGTTTATTTATTTCAGTAAATTTTAAAATTATTACATTAAATAAATGCCGGATAATATAATTAGCAACAAGGGTAACAAGTTTACATATCATAGCAGTCCTCAATAAGTTCATTCATTAGCAATCCAATATTTCTGTGAAACAATTATGCGCTAAACCATCGCATAGTCTTATTCCCCGTTTATTTGATGAGTTATGAGTTTAAAAAATAAGTTGAAAATAGAAGAAGAGTAAGATTCATATAAGCAAATAATATCTAATTCCACTAACAACAGAAGAAAAGGTTTCATTCTAAAAGTTAAACTGTCTTACTACAGATAGCGCTCCAATATTTAGTAGAGATATGATATTACTCAAACTGGGCATTATAGCAATACAGCACGCAGAAAAAATTATTTATGTTATCGATAAAGGTTTTGAAGTGGAGTACAGTGAAACCGGCATCGAACCTTATCGTTTCGGAAGAAATTGTCGTCATCCTTATTTTAATTCAATCTAAACGCAAATCTTCTGAAAAATTAATGTGAAATTTACGGAATTAGTAAATATTCTTAAGCAAGAATAAGATATTAAATAAGTTGCAGAAATAATCGTGAAATTAATTATAAAAATAACAATTATTTTCATTAAGAAATAATATAATCATTTTGGAATTATTGTGATTATATAATGGTTTCTTTTCAACATCCGAGTTATAGAGTATAAGAAAAAAGTAACAAATTAATTTAATAAATATTTAAGTCAACTTTGATGAAAATTTAACTGTAGGTACATTTGTTCGTGACTTCATCTTCACTTTATTTAAATCAAAAAGCAAATCTTCTAAAAAAAGGAATGTGATTTCGAATAGTTTTAATTCTACAGCATTAAGGATAAAGATATTAAATAGTTTTCACTATGAATCGCAAAATAATAATTTATATTTTAAAAATAATAATTTAATCTTATCTGGGAATTATTCTGAATAATAATTTTATAATAATAAATTATAATAATAAATTATAATAATTTTATAATAATAATTTTAAAAAATAATAATTTAATCTTATCTCGGAATTATTCTGAATATGTTTTGTTTTCCATTCACTATCCTCGTTATTGCATTTAAAAAATAAAAAAAAATCAAATTATTTATGTAAACTGTAACAAATATTATTTATGCAAACCTTAACAAATTTTATTTATGTAAACTTTGAAGATAATCTAACAACGCATTTGGTCGTTACTAAAAAAACAATATAATTATTGTATGGGGCCATTAGTACGGCCGCCATCTTTGTTTAAAGTCAATAAATAAAAATCCCTATGCATACGTTGTTTTTTCCTGGAATTTGTGCAAATGTTGAAGAAAACAGGATCATTATTATTACCCTGTATATAAAATATAATTTTTATTTTATCACTTTCGAACCTTTTTTTAATTTTTAATATTTTCGATTCGTTATTAGACTTATTAACAGAGTCATTCCGACTCTATCAATAAGTCTAATATTCCATTATATCGAACTTTTCTTCATTTTCGTGAAATGTTTGTAGAAAATAATCAGATTATGTTCCCAATAATAACTGACTTATATTATTGAAGATTTCCTGTTAATTAATTAATATCTATTGCTTATACGTATAGGTTTAAAAGATTGATTTATTTATCCCGCATTACAGGATGTTTGAAATGCAGAGCCCTGTAAGATAGTCAAAGCCTGACGAATCATTGACGGGTGGTTGACATCATGATCCCTTTAACCTAGGTCACGGAGCCCAACTTCTGTCATTTTAAGTCCTTATTTAGACTTCGAATTTTTACTTAGATGTACATAAGCGACACAAAGGATAAATGTAGTTTAATTATTTTTAATAATAATTTTATTGTTAATGCCGCGCTTAGCGGTAAAACAATTTTTAATACAGTAATAAACAATAATTGTATTTATTTTAAAATTGATTCGTATCTATAAAATATTATTTTTAGTCCTTTTTTGTGTTGTATTGAGATAAAAAAGAATCATGAAAAATATAATGTGAAAACAATTTTCTCTATTGGAAATTATACCGGAATTACTCCAGCACGATTTTGTTGTTAAAATAAATAAAAATGTGTTCCAGAGAGAATTTCTATTCGGATTGTTTGTTGCTTTTGTATCAGCCGCTGGTTGCTTGTTACCTCTCTAGCCGTTGTGTTGTGAAGACGTGTTTGGACAAGGGAATGGGAACAAAAAATCGCACAAACTCTGATCCTCACGTCTGACTGAGTATCGGTAGATGTAACCTCCCGCTGATATGTTTGCTCTTTCATTCCTTTTCGATTTTATGGTTATTTATTTATTTTTTTACATTGTTGTGTGAGTTCTCTTCTACAATTAACAATCGATACTCCCAACTTTTGCTTAACTTGATAAAAATAAAAAATTTCAACAACAATAGGCCAACTGGAAAACAAACGTGAATTTTCTATATGTGTATACAACAATTCCAAATTCTCTAATCGATTTACTGCGGTAACAACGTTATTTTAATGGACGTGATAAATACTTAATTTTATTAATATGGTCAACTAATATTATTCAAAATTAATTATATCAATCCGAGGCTATTGTTGATTATTGTTAAATGAAAATAATTCAGCAAAAGTAAATTTAATAAAATATTTTTGATTAATGAAATCATGAAGATAACCAATATTTCTATTTGCATTTTTTATGTACTTTTACAATAAAAATGATATTTAAGTTATTAAACCGTTGATTGCTAAACGGTAAACGATAACTTAATTAATTTTAAAAATACCTTTTATTTAATAAGGTAACATATAGTAATATTTAATTTAATTATTCATTAAACTGATTAACATGACTTAAAATTAATCATTATCTTGTTTTTTAATAAATTATTAAAAATAATTTATCTCTTTAATAGCTTTATTTATAATGTAGATTTTAAGGACTACCTCGTTTCAATGAAAAATACCAGTAGGTATAATTTTAAAACCCCGAAATTTATCACGGGAACTTATTTTACATAAATCATATTTGAAAATCGGTTATAAATTAATTAACGTTAAGTTAGTAAATTTATTATTATAAACATAATGGTTGAATTACTTTAAAATAATATAGTTCAATATATAAAAAAAGAATAATTGAATTGATATAGAAAAAAATTATATATTTTTATGATTTTATTTTTTCGTGTTCATTCCAAAAAAATAATATATCTTTGCCAAATAAATTAATCTAAACGTTTGTTCAATTAAAAAAGGCGTAAGTTATCAAGATGTTGTTCAACAAGTTATCAAAGAAACCAATCGTTAAACCATCAGTCAGATGGTAAGATCATTTGTTTTTCACGCTCTCCTGAGCTCACAACAAATGAGACATTTAATAGAATTGAAGATTTCATTCGCAAGGAAGGGATTTTGCTCAGTAATGGACCAAAATGATCACTGCTCAGCCACTTTTGCGCTTAGCGGCTTCAAACTTATTGACCTATGAAACTTGATTAGGCTGCTTACCAACCACGATGTTTTTACTCTCCAACTATTTAAAAAAAAAAAAATTTATTAATATTGTAAATTTAATAATATAAAATATGTTAGGACGCTTTTATTTTATTGCCTAATTATTATGTGTATCCAATTATGCATACATTTCTTCGTTTTATCTACACCCAAAATCCCTGAAGAGATTTAATATATCAATTTACTTGTTATTGTTATTATTACTATCATATTTAAGTTTGTTTATATTATATCATTTATTCATTTTTTAAAATTACTTTTTATCAGTTTATTTTAAAATAAAACATAAATTAATATTATATAAGACTATTATTACCGTTATTAATGGCATTGCTATTATTATTATTAATATATTACTACTATTATTAAATATTTTTAAAACCTTCTATCTAAATCATCTCAATCCAATCTCATTGAATTATCCAATAGTAATGATAAATAGATTTAGTATTAGTACCCGATATGATAATAAAATACTACATATATAATATTGTTTACCCTTTTGAATAAAATATGATTATTATTTGAAACTAAATCGGGTAAAAGTGGAAAGTTATCAATTATTAATAAGTATAATAATAAAAACAAAAGGAATACATCTACCATGTATTACATTGGTAATGACCAGGAATGTGATAATCGTTTTTTCTCAAGCTCATAATAGTTTCATTTGATAAACGATGTAAATACATAATATAATTTTGAAGAAGTGTAACGGTGCATTCATTTCATTGCCGGCTTCTTCAAGGGAGGCCCAGGAATTCTTCTCCCTTGAAGGAGTTTTGAGCCACCGATACACTCAGGCCAAAAATGTTTCCTTCAAACAATTGAATATGTGAAACCGTTGAGTTTCATCAAAAGTAAACACAACTCACTTATGATTGCTACTTTATGGGAGTTTCTACTAGGCACTAATAAGTTAAAATGCTGTAAATTTTATGATAAGCATGCTCCAAAACAGAAAATTTAGACAGAGCTGGGGGAATAATTATACATTGATACTACATGCAATACAAAAGAAATAGCCAACACAAATTTTGAATCATATTAAGAGAGATTCGATTCGAGTTAAAAATAGCGATTTATGCATATGAAATTTACTGAAAATAATTAAAAATTTATGTTTAAAAAAATATCGAGATGATTCTTCTTTCAAAGGTGAGTTAAAAGTAAGGTAGTTTATTTATCATTTTCTCAAAACAGTATATTAACTCTCACTTCGTCCAAGGAACATCCCGTAATTATATTTCGGAACAAATCAATAAAGATATATAAACATACTTTTAAAAAAATATGCATTTTGAATATCCCGCCAAACAAGTTGTAAGCAAGACGCAAGTCTCCGTTTCAGGCGGCATTGCCAGGCCGATTCAAAACCAGATGTCACACATTATTTACTAATAAAATATTCAAATTACCTCAATACAGTGTAGATAGGTGTCAAATGAAGGAAAACCAAATGAGGAACACAGAATCACAGTAAACAAACAGGCTGTCGCGTGAATGGGTTCACTTATCGGGTGCACAAACTGAAGATTTGGGGCCTTATATTAATAACTATCTACCTGCTATGGTCGTAGTCGACTGCCGTTAGGGGATGAGTCTGTAACTCATATCGCGAGGGTCGGGCTTGTGAGAGAATAGTGCGTGCGGGACGACGCCTCGTATGGGGAACACTGAGCCTGGGGGAGTGCCCCATCGGAGGCGTGCCCGCAGGGGGCGTGGCCGGCCAATCAGATCCTAGGGGGCGTGGCCTCAGGATCGATCATCTAACCTCAACTTGATCCAGTCTTCTCCCATTCCCCCCACCGGCTGCAACTCTTTCTTGTTTACTCCAAATATAAATATTACTTAACAGGCTGAAACCTCATTCTATCCCAATAATAGCGAAGAGTGCTTCTATAACTGGCCTTAATGGACTACTTGAAAATCTTATTCATACATTGGTCCGCCGCTATTGTTGAATATAATAAAGAATGGAATAAATTAAATATTATCCATACATTTAATTCATAACCACTTTCGAATTTAACAACTTATTTAAACATCTACAGCACTGAAAAGAGTATGGCCAGAAGTAAAAAAAATACTATACAAGTATTTTAAATATTATTAAAAATTATATAAGGTATCAGTTCCGCAGGTTTTCGCTCCGAGTTAAGTCTCAAAAGGTTTAAACTCTTCATTCGTTTCCTTTTTAATATTCTCTAAAAATTAAAATAATATACTTTTATAAATTCATCCTACGTTTTGGCCCACATCGTAGGAAACCACAAGAGCTATAAAGTAATGAAGCAGAAAGGAATGTAAATATGCTAATAATAGTTTTAAATTGTTTCTCGATGTGTCTGATTAAAAACATTATAAATGAATATTATATAAGCCAGGATATAAACAATTAAATTTTAAAATAAATTAAATCATATTTTGGGTAACAGTTCCACAGATTTTCGCTTCGAGATGAGTCACAAGTTGTAACTTTTCACTCGTTTTCTTGTCAATATTCTCCAAAAATAAATAAAAACATTTTATTTAGTAAACTCTACGAACTCACACCAGGCTCCTCCGGCAGCCCTGAAGATGGTCTACATCCTAGGCCGAAACGTTGGCACAGTAAATTATGTTTTCTTATTTTGTGTATTTTTTTACTGCACCCCCTGACTAATTCAATCCATTATATATCATCTATCCTTCGAAATGTTAGTTGGAACTTATTTTTTGATGAATTGATTATCTAAATATACACATTTCCCATAATTACTCTTTTCATTTCATAATAAAGTTCACGATTATTTTTATTTTCGAGAATATTAAAAAGGAAACGCATGAAAAGATAAAACTTTTTTGTTACTCAACTCGAAGTGACAACCTGCGGAACTGACACCAAAAATATGATTTAATTTATGTTTGGAATGAATTAAATTTATGGAGATAGGAATGATAATCGAGACTATAAAAATAAAAATAACCGTGAGTTTTAATATGGAATAAAGATTGTATTGTAATTATGGTAGATGTGGATATTACCTACGGTAATCAAGGGCGGACCAGGATTTTTCCTGGGGGGGGGCACAGCGGGCAGACGGGAAAAAAAAAATCAACAATAACTTACAAATAACTCTTAGTATCTATAGAAAGACTTCAAAGATTAATTAAAATATCAAAACAATAGTTTCACTCATGTTCTTTCTGTTATTTTAACAACTATGTGATTTGCCTATAATTATGTAGGTACTATAGTGGATTCTCCACAATACACAAAAACTGTCTGGGGGGCACGTGTCCCCGTCCCCTGGATCCGCCCTTGACAGTAATCATTTTATCTGGTTTACTCCAATATTTTCATTTTTATATAGTATTTTGATAATTAAATTTTAATAATTTTTTCTATTCCAATTATTTCATTTAAATACATTAAAATATTAATTTTCAAAATAAATGAAATTTTATATAGTCCATAAACAAACACCAGAAATTATCTTAAATTATTAATATCTGGGTGTAGTAGCATTTATTTATTAGTTTAGTTGAATTATTTGAGTTGAATATATTTATACTTCTAGGCTCAAAAAATAATATTAAAAAAATTCAATGTTCATTTATATTAACAATATCCCTAGAAATTCTACGATAATAGTGGTGTATATAATGATATGTAGGTATATTATGTAGGTTCTAGAAATAGGAAGAGTAAATAAAATTCTCATACTCATAAATTGTTAATATTTTGCTTATGTTAACTGCAGTTACTAATCCATACAAACTTCAGATTTGATTAAAACGTCTTAATTTTAACACCTTTCTCCTTCGTAAGGATCTTTATAGAGATTTTTCTGATTTAAGGTGGATGTTGTGAAGAGAATCATGCCTGATGATTTGAGATAGCACATATCAGTAATGGCATACATTATGGTTTGACATGTTGAGGTTATACTAATAATTTAAAATAATAATAATAATTAAAGAATATCATACTATAGGAAACTGAATTCATTGAATGTTTAAAAATCACATTTAAGTTTCTTAAGATAACAGGCAAATAAATGAAAGTATTAATCAAGTTATATCAAACATGTAATATATATACAATTAAATTATGGCCTGGAACATAAAAATCTGTTAAAAAACTTTTAAATGTAAACAAAAGGGCTACATACTGAACTAAAACTTGATAATCTGACACTGTAACAATAATTTATCATTCTCGTATTATTTATTTTTTACAGTATTAATCATTTAATTTTTTCTTCATATAGAATTAAAAAATAAATTTCTCAAACTTTATATTTTTTATTGTTTAGCTTGAATTTTCTAATTTAGTTATCAAGTGCAAATTAGTTATAATGTTTGTTACCTGTAAAGTTCAAATTGATTTCCAAAGTGACTTAAAATAAGTCAAAAATAACGTGAAATATATGGACAATAATATTGCATACATTTTGAAATCTGACACTAGCAAAATTGTCACTAATTAAATTGTTACCATTTATTACTAATAATATAACAATGAATCTTTTAATTATTTCCTATTTTTTAATAATTGACATAAGTTTCTCGGAATTAATTGATTTATTTGCTGTATCCACCCGATTTTATCGAATTTCTTCAGCGTTAATAAATTACTTTCGTTAGAAAATATGTAAATTTCAGTTATAAAAAAAATCAGTTTTATAATTTTAAAAAAAAAAGTATAATAAGATACGCTTGTCCTTGCTGCCAAACCTACGATAAAAATATCATCATATAATTAATAAGAACTCAATTTCTAAAAAGATAAGAATGTTATATCGTTGTCTTAAAGTGCCTTAGGAATGAAACTATCGAAGTGAAGAAATTGTTGATAATAAAAATAAACAGTGAAACTGTTTTGGAGAACAGTCGTAACAAATAAAAAAAGGGATGAAAGTGGAAACTGTTTTACAAATATATTAGCAATTTTTAAATACTATAAGAAATTATAAATTCAAAGCATTTAATTTTTTATTCAGTTGTGAATAATTGAGTAATTTAATTTGGTTAATTCTAATTAGAGGGATGGGAAAGGTACATATAAACCTATAGAGGACATCCATAAGTTTCTAAATGCAAATAATATACAAATATTGTAGCCGACTGCCCATATATGTTAATAAAGTGACCCCATAAAATAAAGTGACCCTTGATATAATTTAATATGAAAGAGTTTATCAAAATAACACAAATAGAGAAAAGTATAACAAAAAAAAGTCTCAACTATCGCTAAACTTAACAAGAATAATATAAACCATTTTCCTAATTCATTATTAAAACTTTATATCTTAAAAACTTATTTTTTAGTAAGTTGTTAACTTATTTTTTTATAAACTTAATCTGATAATTTATCCAGCAAATGAGTCAGGAAAAAATGAGTTTATTGGAAAGAATACGCACAATTTAAGCAAAACACATTTTTATTATTTAGACTGATAATCAAATTTGTATATGGATCCAAATTCTAATATGTATTGTATGAACTATTTTTTTTAAATCGGTCAAGCATAACGTTTAAATTAATCATTTTTAATGGTAGGATGATCTAATAAAATGTTCGAAAATACTGTTGAAGGTATTTTAATTATTAATTATATATACATGTCAATTATAAATTAAATTTTGAAAAGTGTCTTTATTAAACATCTTTATTTTTAAAAGACAACTATATATATGATAGCGCATCCTTTCAAGATGATATCATTTCGTTGTCATCCTTAAGTAAACTGTCACTTTCGGATTACATAAAACGAAAAATTCATGTTTATGAGAACTATATTTGGGTTTTACATAAGTTTTTTAAGTTCAAAAAATCATACTCTGCTTTACATGTTTCACAATTTTCTAGGTACTTCAAAAAGTAAAAAAAAAAGTTATGTTAGGAGAGTTATATGATAACATAATTTTTTTTTCTTCATTTTCCATTTTCCATTATTTTTTATTATTATCAATTAGGGTACTACTTACTTATTAGAATTACATATTCGGACCTAATGTAAATCTGGTCCGATAATCAATATGGAGTAAAAACTCCCATTAAACTATTTATATTCTAATAAATTAATATATTGTTATTAATAAGAAATTATTATAAACTCAAGAGCAATAAAAAAAAAAATAATAGAACTACAGTTATTTTCTTTATTTTTTTGTAAAAACCCATCATGCTGCTTTGGAGGGGATGCACATTGACAATCAATTTTCTTTTAAATACTTCGCCGAAACAAGCAGGAGAATCTCAGAGCTTATGGTTTTTGGTAAATAACTGTAATCATTCTGATATAAGTTCATAGAAACCAATAAATAAGACTTATATCCAGTTAAATAATTAATTATTAAAGCATAAAGCGAAAAAAAAATTATTCAATACCATGTTATCAAGTTAATTTTTAATTCTAAAATTAAGTGTTATTTCTTTTTTTTAGTCTATTCTAAAAAAATAATACTGTAACATGGAGGAACTATTTATTATAAGAACTATCACTGTTCGCATTATTTTTATTTAGATCAATTACTTAACAAATTATATTTTGTTACTTTTGATTCTTAATTCAAAAATCTCTTTTTTAAAAATTAAATTTTGAATAGTACTGTTCTGATATTTCTGTAAAATTAAATTATGCAATTATAAGTTTGCTCTGTTGATTATTTTTTAACCGCTAACACTAAAAAAACAGTGATTGATATTTGATTATATAATAGATAAAAGTGGTAGAATAGGTAATTTATTCTTATTATTGATGATTTATACACACAGCATATGTTTAGCTGATTATTTATATTTTAAATAAACAAATGTTTTCAGATTGTTTAAAATCGAAAACCTGCCGTTACCTAAGCTATTGAAATTTGTATAAATACATTTAGGATTTAAATTAGATATTTTTATAAACTCATTTTATCCTAAAAAATTATAATTAACTATTTATTATCATACTTATGTATATACATATAGCTTGTATTAACAATGAGCTACATACAGTAAATATAAAGGCCCTGGGCATAATAACCCGGATCTCGAACCAGATATTATACTTAAATATAAATAATAAATTAGGTTCCAATATAGCTCTAACTTACTCCGCGATTTTAGCATAAGAGAGAGTTCACCTTCTCAAATACTTTATAAAAATAAGACCTGTCAAATTTATTGACATCAACAAAGCCAGTAGGGATCCTATTAAAATGTCTAAGATATCGTTGGAAATGAGAAAAATAAAAAAATTACTAACGGAGTTAGATCTTCTACAAAAAGCTACTGTGTACATGGATATTATCCATCGAGCATCTTTTATTTCTACTTTAATTAAAAATTGGGGGAAAATGAAGGTTTTAAATCGGTGATAAATAATGAAATCGAGAAGGAGTCAGGTAATCTCCTAAATAATATAGAATCATTACTTGAAAGATTTTCTAATATAAAAAAAAATAAAAAGTAAACTCTATAGAACTATAAAGAAACTATTTGTTATTGGATCACTAAACAATTATCGAACTTACCGAAAGTTGGAAGAAACTGAAGATGTGATACACAATTGGTGAACTTTAAAAAGATTCTAGGGAAACCATGGAAAAATAACACTTAGGCTTAATCAATATGTTATATGGCCAATTTCATGTTGTGAAGGAAAATACATAAATTTAGAAGAATTGTAATCCGAGATCCAGAAAACACTCTTGCCAAAATCAATGGATTAGTGGTCATAATATCACAATTTATAATAACAACCAATTGCTATAATAGCAACCAGTTATCAATGGAAAACTCGGAATTATCCAAAATAGGTGAAATCTTTTTCAGGAATCCTCGAATGATGATAAAAAAGTATCAAGGGAAGAAATCCTGACGATTATGTAAGTAATCTCTAAAATTGGAGGTCCCAAAAAACTTCGTAGACCAAATCTGATTCACACATCAGTTTGTTTTTTGAGTCTAAATCTGCGAAATATGCACAATGCGATCGGCCGTAAATACTCAAAATTGGAAATGCGGTAAATTGAAGGTTTAGTTTGAAACAAACCTATGACCCACAATGTCCAAATCGGAGTAAGGTAATAAGATGGGCTCAGGATCTCGCAGACGAGCGCTTCGCATTGTCGATCAAGTCAAAATGCAACTTATTGAAACAGCAGGGAGTTTTAAAAGAGGAAGGGATGATCAAAGCTCGAAAAACGATCCAGACGAGCACTAGGAATAGCCATTTACCACGAAATAGACAATTCTAAACCTTTAATTGACATATGAAACAGAAAAACTCCACAGAATGCTGAAACAAAGATGCTAACAATTCAAATGGATACAAACGACGTGAAAAAGAATTTTGAAAAAGTCAAAAAATATTTAATACCGCAACCAAGGGAGGATGTAACATTGGAAATATTTTAACACATTATCCTACCGAATGTTGTTAACATTATGGCTTGAAGTTACCAGTTACTCTGGGCCGAGATTCTTCAACGTGACAGTAGGAATCCCTTTGAAGAAATTCCCGACTTAAGGCGATAAGTATTATATAAAAATCTGTACCACTACAGCCTATTAACGCTCTTGGATTCAGTGCGTAATTGAGACTGTACTGTTTCTAGGACAATGGTTGTGCAGGGAGATGATTCGACCGAGAACACGCTCAACCTTCAGGTTTTTCAACCAATTAAGTGGAACAACTCACTCAAATTAAGCTCACCCACTTTACAGAGACTGGGTAGCGTCAGGAGGGTCTCCAGATTCCACAGGGCCCATATCCGACTGAGAACAGATTAAATAAATTATCTGCCACAGCCGGATTTGTATATAGGAGCTTCAGCACAGCAACTCAGCGCTCTACCACTGTGCCACCCTGTCCCACAATTATTATATACAACTTTAGACAATGTTCCAGATTTCTTTTTTTAATCCTTAATGCTATTTATTTATACCAAAATAGTTCTTTCTTTACAAATTTGTGATAAATGATAATTTTAAATAAAACAGAAATGCTATAAAAACTAATGGTGTAAAAATACAGAACAGCGGGTATACTGTTCTTACAGCTAGAAAATTAGGTATAGTTAATAGAATATATTTTAAATTTCACAATAGTATAACTTCTGAAAGATCATTAGATTATCGCAATATGTATTATTAGTTATTAAAAAAGCTGGTTAATTTTTAATGTGATCTGCGATAAATTGATTATTTTCACAATTAATTTCAGTACCGTGTGCAATCATTAATTAAAACGACACAAAGGGTTTTATTGAAGCAGAGTTGAATGATTTTCTGGAATTGATTCATTTGTGATGGCATATTTTTGTTTGCTTCAAATCCACAAATTAGTTATCTCTATAGAATTTAGAGGAGCTAAAGCTACATTACATCAATTGAGGATTAATAAAAGATTTTTTAAGCAAATTTCATGAACAGTTCGCCATATTAAATTAATTATCTATGTATGCCGAAATTAAACTAATGCATTCAAGTATAGTAATACCTATTACTAATTAAGTAAATTGTCGCATATGTTCCAGTTGCTAGAATTTAATACAATTTGAATTATTATATCCAATATTTTATTACGGGAATGGTATGGAGACACATTATTTTATTGTATAATGTATGTAATTTGTGGTATCTTCTAATTTAAATGTAATACAATGTATTCAAATAAAACATTGATATGCAAATAAATAGCTCTTAAATGAATGTTCAATTTCTTGATATTATGATAATTAACAAATTATGATATTTTACTTGAATGTATTTTCTAGAATGATAATTTTCCTTGAATGTACAAAGATAATTTTGTTGAATGTACGTAGAAATGAACTATTCATTATTATAGAGTCAAAAAGATCAATACAAATAAATTGTTAATTTAAATTTTAGAATGAGAAAAAAATACTTTATTTATTTCACTTTCTGTACAGTTAATAGAAAAAAGTTTTGGAGTACAATTATTTACTTTATTGTTAAGTGATATGGAATTCGCATGTTATATACCAAAATATCTACTGACTTTAGGCATTATTCTATTGATTGTGAACCAAAGATAAAAAACTATAGACTTTCATACTCTGTTTTCAACTATCTGTTCTTCCCTATTTATCTATATGTTACTATATATCAGTTAACTATAAGGATGATTATAATGATGACCCTAAGTAATGAAGTAATGGCCCTAAGTAACTCAAAGTGAGGAAGTAATGCCATAACTTTCTTGGTTATTACCCATATACAGGTTATAACTCATGTGATAAATATAATATATACCAATATTGATTTAAAAAACAGATATTGATTTAATTATAGATATACGTAAAAAAATGAAGTTATATTAACTTAAACAAGAAATATGCTTATATTAATTTATGAACTTTAGTAGAATTTATATATTAAATTTTTATTTATTTATATAAATTTATATTTATTCATTTATAACAACTTTAGAGATAAGAAAAATAAATAATATCGTTTAACACAGATGGATTACCCATTTTCTAGTGTTTTTGTAAAATTTTAATGATTTTTGTTTTATATATATTTTTTGGATTTTGCTTAATTACCATGTTCATTCATTCATTCTACACCAACATTCTGAAAAACATTGTGGATTGATTGTTAAAAATATCTAGTCTAAAGAAAATATTAATATTTAACTTGTGGAATATTTAAGATATGAAAGATTTAATATGTTACCTTTGAGTCGATCATAATTCATTTAATACGTTTAAAAATAATAATGCATAGTCTATTTACGAAAATTTTTGATAAAAACGATGGTTAAAAAGATTTAAATTGATCAGTTTTCAAACAGTTCGTCATAAAATAATACTATAAAATAAAATAAACATTTTTTTCTTAAAAAATATAATACAAGAAATTTTTTCTATTTAAACAAATGAATGCTGTAAGAAACCACAAAAAAACTATAAAAGTTGTTTAAATCGCCCATTTTCCTTTAGAATGCGCTTTCGAATATTATGAACCACTGAAGTAGTCATTAAATTTCATTACTCGTTCTCATTTGGTACTGAATGAACTCAGGCAATCAGCTGGTTCCTATTGGTGTATCATGCAGAGTTTAATTGTATGCAGATGGGAGTACCTTCTGAGAAAATAATTGTGAATAATGTTGGTAATATGTTTGAGAAAAGTTATTTAAAACTTCCATGATAATTAGACTTAAAATTAATTTTTATTTTCCAACCATTGAGATTTTCTGTCACATATCGTTCTTTTAATGTAAAATACTCTAGAAAATGGATATATCTATTTATTTATTTTAAATAAAAAGATAATTTCTCTTTACCCAAATAAAAATATTTTTTAATTAGATGGTTATGTGTTTTAAGTGCATTAGAATAGCGCATTTGTCTCCTTGAATATAACCATCTACTTTATATAATATCCAAATACAATATATTATTTATTATGGAGTTATTGTACCCTGTGAACACCATAAAACAAACTATGCGTTAAAGTCTCTTTTTTTGCGCAGGCAAGCTGCGTTCAAGTTCATCGATTTTTTAAATAAAAAATAGAAAAGTATATTGTTTTCAAGATGGCTCAATTACAAAATTATTTTTTAAAGTTGTTGCTCTGAACCAAATTGAATGTGAATCGACAATATAGGAAATACTTATTTTTAATTCAATGACTTAGTAAAGCTGCACTAGTGCAATCTATCAATAAGAATTTAAATGTTTCTAGGCCAACGGTTGTGCAATCTCAGGGAGTGATTTGGCCGGAACTTTGTTCAACCGCCAGTTTCCCTCACAAACAAGAGGGAAACTGGCCCTTTCCTCCCTGCCGTTGCCCCTGATCCGTGCAAATCTTTTCTCTTCAAAATAATTTTTTTTAAATTTATAACTATTAATGAATAAATAATATAATGACGTAAGTCAACAAAGATCCTAATTAAATTTATGTTCAATGAACTCCTCGTGTATACATTGCAAAAATTGTGAGAACACAGGGATATAGGATCGGTGAAGAGAACGGAGTTGCCTCACTTAGATACGACTCCTCGTAGCTCAGTGCTTTCGAGTACTGGGACGGAGACGCATACGACCCGGGTTCGAATCCCGGCCAGGGCAAATCTTTTCTCCTCAAAACAAAAATATTTAAAAATTATAACAATTATTTAAAAATAAATTATGTATAGAAACTCAATAATGGTGTGTTTATACCTATGTATAAATGGTATATCTAAACTTAGCAAGGAAAAGTGTTTTTTAAACTTAAACTAACTGAAATACATGTTTTAAAGCTTTGTGGGTCCTATTAATTATTATTGTAAAATGTCTATGAGTTTAGTTAATTCAATTTTAAAAACGAAATGTTGGCATGTTGAATTATATTGAAAGTTTGTCAGAATAAATAAATAAAAACTATGTAAGGGTTTGATATTTAACCACAGTAGATAAAAAGGTAAAATATTTTGGGAAGGTGATAGCCAATCTCTGGAATTACTGGAGTTTAGGGTAGTAATAAGTTATATAATTTAACTTTACAAAATAAAAAATATTAAAATAATTAAAATTAAAAAATAATAAAAAGACGTAGAATATAATAAAAAGTGACAAAAAATGGATAGCCCTAGGTGATTGGTTACGTAATATTATTCAATGGAAGTAATAAAAACTTAAGGTGAAATAAACTTCTAAAGAATTCTTTCAAATGATGTACATGAAAGTTGTGTGATGCCAGGATATTTTCTTTTAAAAACCTATTGTTTTTGGGTAATATCCATTATAATTCATTTATATATACATAAAATAATAAAATGTATTAATACGTTCCAAATTGAAAGATGGAATACTATTTATTTAAAAATAAAATAAAATAAATTTGCTGCTGTGATATCTTTAATTTTGGTATGGACTAAATTAACTGATGTTTTCTTTATCATCAATACAGACGACATTTTCCTCCCATAAAAGGATTATAATATTTTTAAGATAGCATATTAATGTGCAAAGATCCGTGAAAAGGTCATGCAGTAATTTTCATAAACACAACTTTCAATGTATCATAAGTAACTGTGTAGTCAGAAAGAAACTTGTCAGTTACAGTCATTCTCACGGATAGTTTTGGACATAGTAATATTTATTAAGCATATGATTAAACCATGACATAGTACTATAACAGGTTTTGAATTATTACCATTAAGGCATAAATATCATAAGCTTGACGTAATATGAGTGGTATGTTGCCAATTTATGACAAACGTCCCGCGTTGGAATAAATTGGTTAAAAATTAAGGGTTTGATTGAGATTTCTTTCAACCAATAATCTTAGTCAACCAATGGCCTCTTTTAGTTCCGTTTTCCATTTCCTTCTGTCTTAAGAAGATGGCCATGCATGCTTTCCTCTACTCATTTTCTCAACTCTTCGTGGTCTTCCTCGCCGTTTTCTCCTTTCAATATTCCAATTGAAAATTAACATGGGTAATCTTTTCTATTTCATTCTTCTAAAATGGCCATACCAACTCTTTGTATCTATATTTTATAGGAAGTTTTATGGGTTTGCATTCGCTCTCTGATTTAAACATTAGTCCTTCTCTAGTCTGAATTCTCTAGCAGCTGTAGTCCATATAGTAGCAAGTCATTTTTTCCCTAAAGCCGTACTTATCGTCCATATCTCTGTTCCATATGGTAATAAGCTTCCAATGATTGACTTGTAAATGAGCTTTTAGGTACCTTTTATCACATTATTGCCTAAACCATTAAAATGCTATGGGCGCTATATGTATCCGGCAAAAGCAATCGGTGGGGACTATGAGTGCATATACGAGTTTTTCATTTTTTTCTGTTTTTCATATAATAATTGTATGCGTAAGAAGTTATGATTGAAATATTACGGATGACTTCAGCTGCGGTATTAAAGACAGGTTATGAAACAATCAGGCTCATAGAAAAAAAAGTAAGTCAACATATTAAAGAGTTCAAATTAACTAAATTATTCTGATATTTGCAATAAATTTTATGGTAAATATTATTGATTTATTGTTCATAACGGCCTGCGACCCTAAATAGCTGCTAAGAACACTCCAATTTTTTTTTTTTTTTAATGTAAGAATATACATTTTTATCATTTTAATAGTAGATTGGTGCGTGAAAATAGCTTTCTCTTATTATACAATCTGGTGCAAAAGAAATGCTATAATAATTTATTAATCGCGCTTTGCACTTCTAATCGTGCAAAGACCTCCGAGTGAAAAGTACACAGCAATGGTAAGCGCTCAGCGTTCGCTGTCAGAGAGAGTGGACTGCATCGCTCGAGAGTTGCCCGCACTTCAAGGCTTAAAAAATAAGAAATGGAGCGTAGTTTAATTACCAGTCAAGTATAACAAATATATATTCGTATATAATATAACATATATTAGTTTTTTTTGTTCATCCGTATTTATTTTTTAGCACTTTGGCATATTAGTATTTTATGATTTGTATTAAGTAGTCTTCTGGACGATGGACTCGGTATCTTTCATCACATTGCTGCGTTAAAAAATAAGATATAGAGTGTAGTTTAAATAACAGTCAAGTATAACATAATGCTGGTCAGACATCATCATATTACATCACTGGAGGCATGTTTCTATATATGTCTGGAGACAGGAGCTATATATCACTTCACAATAATCACTTTTGATTTTTCATAAATGAAACTGATACATATCCAATAAATGTAAGATGCCTTAATAACGCATGGATAGTCATAGGGTGGGGTTAAAATAACAGATTGAATAATAAAGGATGGGTCGATGTATCATTCGAATAAAACCATAAATCGAACAATGCAAGTACAAAGCTTTATCTCGAATGAAATCTGCATTAAGCCCTACAAAACCGACAGTGAGTGTAATTGAACGATTTAAACAGATACAAGGGTAGGGGGGTGTCCAATGAAAAGACCGGAATGTGTTTGAAGTTTGGAGGGTGGTACGGGGGTTAACTGATGTCTTTAGCAATAATTAAATTTAATGTGGGCTTTGACCAGTGACCACACAAAGATACACGCTCCCCCCTCCCTCTTCCACTGTCAGCCCCTAATGGTAACTTTTTTGCCTACCCTGAACTCGCTCGTTAGCATATAGTACTTATAATTAATAATTATAATAAATATGTACATTAACAAAAAAGCAAGGCACATTATTTAAAGACTAGACCCCTTGTTCTATAACATTGATGATTATTAATTACAAAATATATACATATAATATAATAAAATACGCCGTAAGTACGTCCTAGCATCTTTCCTTTACCAAATTATCCAATCCCGCCGACCATCTTGCATTTTCGATCTCCTTCAATTCAAAACCACAGTCCTCTCCCGTAACACCCGTTCTCGGCTCTCAGATCTATATACAGCATCCCACCGAACAGCAGCTTTTGACAGAGCTTTCCTTATCCGATCCTCCTCCCTTTGGAACTCTATACCTTCTTCCATTCGTCGTTCCAATAATCTTCCAACCTTCAAATCCCGTACATTCCAGCACCTATTATCCCTACGATTCCCAAAAAATCGAAAATAGTAGGGGATCAGTTTTGACTTAATGTTCTCTTTATTCGATGAATGAATGATGTTTTTTGATGTACATTTGTGTGTGTTATTTTGTATTCATATATATGAATATGTGGAATTTAAACCACGTACATATGTATTATTAATGTCATATAGATAGATATTAAAAAGGACAAAAAAGGGATGAAATGTAAGTCTCGGATAATATTGTTTAATTTTTCTTCACTTTTTTGTTTTTTTCTTGGCATAAATTTGATATATATGTGACCATAAATTTGTTTCTCTTATATAATTATTGTAAACTTATTTTAATTTTTTTCTTTCTTTTCTTCTAATATGTTTTTAAAATACTGTTATTGTAGGTAATTCACATTTTTTATTTGTTCATTTTTTTATTCGTTCTCACTTATTAAATTAATTGTAATAATTAATTAAATGTAATTATTTTACACTCTAAGACATAATAGCTTACAATGCCTGTATTGGTATTCTATAGGGACTCGTCCCAGAATAAATAAAGACATTATTATTATTATTATTATCATTATATGAATTCATACATACTATTTACAGGTATATTGGGAGCGGAGTGATTTAGTGGCAGAGCACTGAGTTCCCATGGCGAAAATCCTGGTTCAAATCCTGCTGCGGGCAAGACTTTTTAGTCTGTAAGCAGCCGGAGATGGATCATAAAGGATGGATCTAGGACCCCCCCCCCTGGGGCTCACACAGCCTCTTAAATGGGTACCCAAAAAATGGGGAAAATCTGGTGGTTGAGCGTGATCTAGGACAAATCACCTCCCTGCACAACCGTTTTCCATGAAACATCATGTACTGAACCCCAGACCCTTCACGGGTTGTAGTGGTACAGCTTTAAAAAAAATTTTACAGGTATATTATTAACACTTTACTGTCCGCACATCTACGGAATAAAATATCGCCAGGAGCCGGCGGTATTTTAGAAGAAATAATTTTAAAAACTTTATGTAAATTCATGAAATAATTCAACGTGTGCAAATAAGCACTTTAAACGACATATTTACAACAAGAACAACACATTTACCTATTTTTAACGGTATTTGTCAAATCTTAAACATAAAATATGTAATATTTTATTTGAAAAGAAAAGATATGACCAGGACCGGGACTCGAACCCGGGTTTTTAAATATTTTATTTGAAAAGAAAAAATATAACCAGGACCGGGACTCGAACCAGGAGGGTCCTAGATCCTATGGGATCCATCTCCGGTTGCTAACGCTTAAATAAAAGTCTTGGCAGCAGCGGGACTCCAACCCAGGTTTTTTCGGCATGTAACTCAGCGCTGTACCAATGAGCCACTCCGCTCCCTCTATATTTAATAAAGGAATAAAAATCTTGGCCGTCTATTAAATATAAAATGGAATGAAAATCTACTAAATGGATTGTATGCTTCAATAAGGTAATATCTGTGTAAGTAACATAAGCCGAAATACAAATCCTATCTGAGGCAGTTTTTAATGTTATTCGGGATTTATTAAAGGAGCAGAACATCCCCTCGAATCTAAACAACAGGCGTAAAAAGGGAAGGAAAAAAAAGGCAATAAAGTAGGACAAACTTGGGATTATGGAGAATTCGATTAATGAAACGGGGGAGATGTGAGGGGTGGCTTGGAGATATTAACAATTTTAGGGAAGGGTGGCTTGGAGGGTGACCAGCCATACGTAATAATTCTTGTTTGATCAGGGACAGTCTTGATCCGATTTGGACTCAACTTGACTAGGGTAATGCTTGTTCATCTCATCATTGTTGAGTCAAATCTACAGCGCACCGAAGCCCCTGGATATGCGGTTGCCTCAATTCGACCAAAGATAACTTGACATTTGTCCAGCGTCACCTATGCTTCTGGTCCCCGCAATCTGGATTACCACACTACATTGTCTCTCCTGAGTGAACCTATTTTTGAATCAATTAGAATCCCGCCTATTCTGAATACTTCACTCTATTGGATTCCCTTCAGGTACTGCTTCATTACTATTCCAATATAACTAGTTCACTTTTATTTCCGTTAATATTAACCAAATTTTACATCACAACTGGTGAATTTATATCAATTATGTGTATGTATTGCATTGTAATATTTATTTCTTTGAATTAACACATAGAGACAAGACTTGTAAGAAGAAATTCTATTTATATTAAAATAGTAAATACATAGTTGACTGGTTATTCTAAAAAAAAAAATCGGTGATATAAATCCTCCTGATTTCCTCTTTGCGCGCGCAACTGTGATGAAACAGTTTACTCAAGTAGTCAAAAGAATTTAGTACCTTTTAAATCAAGAAAGAATGTTTTATACTGCGATACAATGTTTTATTTACCTATAAAAAAAATTGTAAACATTTCAGCGTTGGCAAAATTAAAATAAAAGTATTTAAGATTGGTATGAAATGGTCAGGGGTCAATGATTACACAAATGCAGTCAATGATTACACAAAATAAGAATAAGACTTATTTTATTGTGCCAACGGTCTAGGACGTAGGCCATCTTCAGGTCAGTGATGTGAAGAGTTGAAATTGAACTCTTCACACTCTATCATTAGCTGAAGTTTGATTATCATCTCACTGCCCTTATGATGGCCTACATCTTAGCCCGAACGTAGGCACAATAAAATAAGCTATTCTTATTTTGTGTAATCATTGACTGCTTCCCCTGACCATTTCACACCACTATCAAAACTCTATTTATTGCCGAATGGAATGATAGTACATAAAATAATATTAAAAACTTCCTCGTAGTAGACCCAGTTAGGAGTGGTGTTACGGCTTACGTTACTTGCACAGATAATACCTAACTAAAAGATTTAATTTAGTATATTTTCAATTTTTTATAATTATTGGTCAGCTTTTTTGATTTTTAAATATTTGTATTTCTATTTTAAAGAGAAAAGATATGTCCCCGGCCGGGATTCGAACCCGGAACCTCTGTCTCTCCGTGACAGCGCTCCAACCATTTGAGCCAGCAGGGTCACCTGCCGGCAAGAGACAGATCTTCTCTCTTATCCGCAATTTTTTGCGATGCATACACGAGAACGAATGTTCTTTGAACATTACTTTTAATTTTTGGAGCGCTGTCACGGAGAGACGGCGAGAGAAGGCTGTCACCAATAATTATAAAAAATTATAAATAGTAATATGACGTAAGTCAACAAGATTCAAAAATTAAAAGTAATGTTCGAAGAACATTCGTTCTGGTTTATACATCGCAAAAAAATTGCGAGAACACGGGGACATGGGATCAGATAAGAGAAAAGATTTGTCCCTTGCCGGCAGGCGACGCTGGTGGCTCAAATGGTTGGACCGTTGTCACGGAGAGAGAGAGATTCCGGGTTCGAATCCCGACCAGGGACATATCTTTTCCCTTTAAAATAAAAATGTACCATCCTGTACCACTACAATCCATGAATAGTCTTGTACTTTATAGAGGCTGGTCGAGCCCAAGGAGGGTCCCAGATCCCAAAGGATCCATCCCTGGCTGTAAACAGATTAAATCAATTTTCTGCCACAGCCGGATTTTAGATCCAGGATCTTCGGCACAGATACTCAGCGCTCTTCCACCGTGCCACTCCGCTCCTCTATACTCTAAACTACTCATACTGTCTCTACTTCTCTTTTCTTCTTTATATACACATAAAAGAAGAAGGGAGGTCAAGGTAGTTTCCGGTACTGACTACAATTAAGAATATATATTTTATATCGTATCAATCAATCAATATTTAATTTTGTTAACATTTTCCTTAAAACTGCTATAGGAGTTTTGTAAAATATATTTTAAGAAAGATATGTTGATATTTTTGAACGATAATTTCAACCCAAAGCATCGTAAATATTTTGTCTCATGCTACTGTTTTCGTTTATGATTGTAAGGCTTAGACCAACCGTCATTGTATTATAAAAGTACTAAAAATAAATTTATGTAAGAGAAATATGTTTTATTGTTGAATTTAGGAATACTAGTTAGTTGTATTAATGATTATTTTTTATTTTATTTTTAAAATACAATATATAATCACTGAACTATATAATGTTTGAATTTACAATAATCTTTTGTAATGATACTGAGCACCAATGCTAAATATTGTTCCATAACCGCTATACAACGGCTTGTCTTGAATACATTCTCTGTATGTGTATTGCCAGTGTCTATTGTGTAGCCTGTGTAATACAGTGTAAATGATTAGCGTTAATATTGGAGCTAGCCTCTATGATATTAATTACTCCATCTGTAGCTGTCATGGCCCCTGCACGACAGGAGCTGACTTCTTCTTCTTTGATGTTGTGCGTTTGACATCCTCTGATCTTGAACCGCGCGTCTCATCTGACATCTGATATTATTATCAAAGGGGTCAAACGCAATAGCCATTGCCACTGTAACGTCAAGTGAATTCCCTAAGCCATAGGCAGCTAATGTTTCATCTACATATAAATGCTGTAATATTCAGATTGTGTAAATTTTAATGTAAATGAGTATTAATAAATCGATGAAAAATTTGCTTTTAGACACCAGCTATAGCTCAATTAGGCAGACTGATCAACCACATCACAGAGGGGTTTAATAATAAACAACATACGGGTATCGTATTACTCGACGTGTGTATTACTCAAAGACTGGCATAAGGGGCTAATATTCGAACTGACTCTTTACAATTCCCCCTCCCTCCCCCATATCATACTTAAATATGATACATAATAGCATTAATTAAATCATACTTAGCGAACCGCACGATTAAAGTATCTATAGAAGGCCACTACTCCACTGTACGTACACTCACTGCCGGACTCCCACAGGGAGGGGTTTTACGCCAAGGCTCTACAGTATTCATATTAATGATTTACCGGATACATTCAAAGTACAAAAATCCCTATTTGCAGATGATACAGCTTTTTATACTTCAAGTTATAGACCGGACACAATTACAAATATACCGACAACAGCAATAAAAAAAATAAAGAGATTCTACAATCAATGGAAAATTAAAATAAATCAAGATAAAACCCAAGCTATATTATTTACAAAGAGACGAACGAATAATATCCCCCAACAGAATGTAAACAGAGCGCCTGTACCATGGACAACGCAGATTTAATATTTGGGACTTAATATGGACAAAACGGTAACTTTTACTTTCCACACTGATGATTATGTGTGCAATAAAGCTAACAAAGCTCTGTGTACTATATATCCATACTTTAACAGGAATTTTAAATTAATCATAGATAATAAGTTAATATTATATAAGACCTGCTTACCACCTATACTAACATGTGTATGCCCAATATACAGTTATATGCCTAAAATTAATTACAAATTTTCCAAAACAAATGCCTTAAAATTATGCATATTACACTAAAGTTAAAATTATGCATAAAGAATTAAGTATACCTTATGTTAATGAATTTATCAACAAACTATGTAAACAATTTTATTTAAGTGTATGAACAATATAAACCACATATAAAAAATATTGGGAACTAAACAAAAAATAGTACAAAGCGGTATGCACATAAAAAAGATTTATTATTGTTGGATACCAATTTCTTTTACTTCATTGTTATTGTTTATGTATATGTATGTAAGTTACTAAGTATGTATAGTTACAATTTTTGTTTGTTTTATTATTATTAATTTTTTTTTCTCTGATGTAACATTTTTTATACATTTTTCTTTCATTGTAAATTATGATTCTGCACAGATACATTTAAATTTGAGACTGGTCTATTTGGTACGGCACGTAAATTTGTGAATCATAGCAAATTATATAAGGAATAAAATAAATAATAATAAATCGTTAGTTTTAATACCCTGCATGTATGAGTATATCAATTAATAAACACGCATTAGTACAGAATATAAAAGTAACTATATTCTGGGGATATGTCCCTTTAGAATAAAAAATATGAACAGAAATAGAATTTACATCTGGCCCTTTCGGGGGCCTTTATATTAATCATAAAATATTTACAGAAGGGGCAAAAAAATACAAAATACTAAACAACTGAAAAGAATAAATAACAGCAAATATAAGATGAACTAAGATATAATAACTTCTTTACATAATGCGCATCTTCTTCACAAAAAAGAAGACTAAACAGCGCAAGCCAATATTTAATAGTGACCCATTTTTTATTCGATTATGTGTTTGGGAAATGAGCTAATGTTGGAAAAGCTAGGGTTTAAATGAGAAAAGAGAAGAAGTACGGTGGATATTAAGATGGATTGAATTCCACATGGCGGAGAAACGGGTAAGAAAGGAAGGCTCGAACGTTAGTTGTTCGAGATCTTGTTTCCTGGACTTAGGATTTGATGGGTTGTAGTGGTACGGGAAGGAGGATTGAGAGTTTATGGCTCGGTATAAGAATGAAACGAGAAAATATTGTCTAGAGATGGTAAGGAAGGGTTACTTCAACTCGTCGTAAAGATGGTACAAGCGGGACCGCCTTGGTGTACCAAGTGCAAATTTTAGGCAGACTTGTATCAATATGTATTTGAAGTATCAGAATGAAACATCCATGAAAATTTCACCAAGCTATAGGTGTTAAGTACATTACATGGATGACTATTGATAAATACGAAACCAAATCGTAGAAACGCTAGTGAAAATTTTCTGCGGACAAAAAAACAAAAACAGATATCGAATTCCCACGATTAAGAAATAATCAAGGCGTTAAGTGGTAATGATAATTGAAAATTGTAGAAATTTGAGGTGAGGACGTAATATTGTGGTCTGTAAGGGCAGCGAATTAGAAGAGGGTGGGGGGTGGGCTACCGCTGTCACTGCCAGGCTACGCGTCTTAGCACTTACTTAAACAGAAAATTAAATTACAAACTAAGGACTTAACAAGAACTTTATAATTCTCCCTCTAGGAAAATTTACATCCGTGTAGTAAAGTCCCCACCGATTTAAACATTTAATTATACAACAACCCATCGAAAAAGAGAAAGATTCTTTAAAAGACATTTTTCACAATATATCATAAAATAGCGATATTTAGTTGTATTTTTAATAAATGTATGTATTATTTTATCTCCAGTTTTAATGAAAAACAATTAATTTTAATCGTTAGAACTTTTAAACATTTTAGATTCATAATTATCATTTCTATCTGAGCAATACACCGTTATAACTTTATTGCTTATTCATTTATAAGCCATGATATCGATATCCGCAATTTACATATTTACATTTAATTGAAATTTCGAGATAGTTAAAGACAAAGCTATTTTCAGAAAATTACATTATTTATTTCCTTATTCATTTAACGCTTTTTGCTGCTATCATAAATTATCAGCTAATCAGATGATGCCGAAGTGGGAGTCCTAAATTTTACCTATCCAGGTGTAATTAGGATAGGGATCTCTAACGAGTATCTGATACCCAACAAGCTCGGGACCCACATTTTATGTCCCTTCCAAATGACGGCACGACTAAGAACTTTTTACTCACTTTAAAAATTGTTAAGGTCACCACGAGTTTGGGCATAGTAGGATGCTATGCTAATCACTAGAAACACAGGTGATGCCACAATTTTAAGTATTTATCTTATTTGTGCAGGGAGGGACAACGGTTGTGTAGGGAGGTGATTTGTCCGATACCAAGCTCGACCTCCTGGTTTCCCCTATATTAAGGTCTCCAGATACCTTGCTGTTTATTAAATTAACAGACTGAATAAAAATCTTCCAGGAGCCGTATTTGAACCTAAAAACTTCGGGACGGTAACTCTATCACTAAGCAACTCCGCTCCTGTAAGCCGGAAAAACTAGAACATTAATTTTTAATATAATTATTTTTAGTTATGATGATATTCCAATGCTAACACAAGCCAAATCTATTAATCCGGATGGCCGATAAAACAGGGGTCTCCTTTACACAATATTGCATTTTCCTATAATTTTATCAAATACTATGATAGTAATGTTATATTTCTATCTGGTTCGATAGAACTTCGACCGCTTAATTGGTACCTGTATGAAGTATCTGATTTCTCTAAAAACGCTGAATTTTTCTTTAAAACACGAAGTTCCAAATTACCAAAATATATTTTAAAAACTGGGTAATTCGAAAGGCTTAAAAGCTGCTAAAAGGCGGGTTATTTCTGGCTTAATGAATAACAATTGAGCATGTTCTATGTAAAGGAGTTATGAGTGTCCTAGTTTTGGGGGGGACGGGCGTCCCTTTGTGTTATCCCGTTGAAGGGGGTTTGGGACTAATGACTTAAACAGTGCCGAGTGTCCTCCATTGGCCCCCTCCAATAACGGACATACTAACGAGTTCAAATAATCTCGTTCGACGCTCATTAAGGGTAATATTAATATTAAACTGTTTTATAAATAATTATTCTAAGTTTTATGGACATAAAGTAGTACTACAGGCATCGGTATTTATCCTATTTCACTTTGAGTGGCATTGTATTCCATCTTGATTTTAACATGTTTTTGTTCGAGAAAATAAATGTATGAATCCGTTAAAGAAGAGTACAGTCTGTAAAGTAAATACAGTCTCTACCATGTACTGAATCCAAGACCTTTTATGGTCTGTAGTGCTAAAGTTTTCTTTTTTATAAATGTTGCAATAGGAAAAATTCCCAAAACAGAGTCTCAAGTTCCCAAAATGCTGGAACAAATTTAACCTGTCGACGTTATGCCTATTCTGACAACCTCAGGACATCAATTAGCTAGGAAATCACATCAAAAAATAAAAAGTGCAGACATACAAAACAAATAGTTCAAACATAATCATAAAATAGAGACAGCATTCTTGCTTCAAGACGGTCCACAATTAACTAAGGCAAAGGGTGGTTATTATCATATCGGAATTGGCGTAACATAGACTGGTTGTTTTTTCTCCAGTATTTTGGAGTCTTTTTTGGATGTATTTTTCCTATTGATACCTATTTATAATTGTTCTTTTTTTATTTATTTTTTTCAAGTAAAGTACATAAAGTACCCCGAAGCAAATGAACATTTGATTGTGATCAATATCGAATACCTTTTCGGACCAATTCGTCTGGAGACGTTAATGGGTGTTCATTGAATGACATTAGGAGCGGGAAGGGGTTAGTCGCATACTTTGGGACTGTTTAAGAGCGAGTGAATAGACAGTGCACGGCTTAAATCTGCCCCAATGGGAGTGCATTGAGTGCCTGTTTATTGTTTGTGTATATTGGAGGGGAGGAGAGTTGGATTTATTGTCATGATGAAAACAGTCCAAGGACTCATTAGTTGGCTTATTAGGATCCAACAAGGCCCCGGGGATCTGGCCCACCCCCTGGGGGTCCCTTCGATTGTTAGCGCCACATCGTCCGTTGGGATCAACTTCTTCAGACCGTAGCGGATCACTTTCGATAAGCAATGGATCCCGCAATAACATAATCACTATCCAAGTCCTTAAGCCTTATTAGACAGTTCAATGAAAGCCGACTTTCTATATTGTGCCATTTTAGCGAACCTTAGCGACAGAAAGTTTCATTATAGGGAAAATTATAAAGCTAGGCAAAAATATTATTTTGATTAACCTATTAAAACAAATAAGCAAAGCCTGTACCACTACAACCTATTAAGGTTCTTGGTTCAGTACGTTATAGAGACCGTACTGTTCCTAGACAACGATTGTAAAGGGAGGTGATTTTTTCGAGATCACGCTAGGTTTTTTCCTCAATTTGTGGCTGGGTTAGCCGCAAGAATGTCCTTAGATCCCATAGGGTCCAACCACGGCTGTTTAAAGATTAAATAATTTATCTACCACTGCCGGATTTGAACCCGGAACCTAACGGCTTAGCAGCCCAGCACTCTACCCACTGAGCTACTCCGCTTCACCTAATATATGTAGACTATAGATATTTGATAGTGACAAATAATTATTCGTACCATTTAAAAATTATGATAATATGGGATTAGAGCACGCTAGATTTTATCTAATCTCTTTTTTTAAGATAGATTTATCCAAATCTTACTTTTCAATTACACACACCCATTTAATGACGATGATTAAATTGAATTAAATAGTTTTTAGTATTTAATCGCCTTATATCAATGGGTAAGTGCTTACTATGTATCTGTATCATTGTTCTAGCAGTAGTTGTGAGTGTGTCAAGTTTTAAATAAATACAATAACAAATAAATATAGAACATTTTTAAAACTTGTCTGATATTTAAAATGACACCTTTTTCTGGGACAACGATTGTAGAGGGAGGTGATTTATCCTAGATCTATTTATTAAAGATATTATCTATTTTAAATAATATCTTTAAACAAATGGGTAACAAAAAGTTTGCTACCGTTTCAGATAACTGTTGAAGTAGCTTTATAATAAAAACGCGAAACGTCAACCGGTAAGTGTTTATTTTACTGGAGAATTTTGAAACATAAGGCTTTGCATTGTGGTTTTTCCAATTGCATTCTAGTAAATGTTAGTGTTTCTTTTTAAGGTTTTGGCTATATTTTATTAGCTTTATAATAGTTATATATTATTACTCTACTAATATAGCTTTATATTAGTTGTGTAAAACATTAGTATATTTGAATTTAAGGGTGGATGGATTGACTTGTTTGATTACAATTAATAGATGGGTTTAAGACCTATTAAATTATGTTTATGATATATTTTCTAGGAAGTTAAGAAAATGCTTCCTTGTGATCAGCACTGTTAACATTCTTATCATTGACTACATTCTTCATATTCCTATGTAATAGACTGAGAAATAGTAAGAGTGAACAGAGAGAAAAGGGGAGTACAGGGAAATAGATCTTAGCTTGTATACCTCAACTTTCTTTCACTAACTCCACGGAGACCTCTCGAAGAATAGCACTTTGTTGGTTGCAACGAAAAAAATACTGATTATTGGAACTTTTATTATTATTTCAAGCATTAAAGGGCAATTGAACATTAAAATCCCAAGTCCAACGTTAACTAAATACTTAAAATAAGCGCTTTCATACACTATACATTTTTAATTATTCATTTCATGTCAGAATGTCCAAAAACCTTATTAACACGTTTACCTTATAAAACAGGTTTAATTACTTAATTAAATAAAATGTCATCCAGTTCATATCCGGTTATGCATTGCGCCCCTCGCAAGCACCCCCAATGTGCCATATTGGCAATATGAGTGTTACCCCTGCCTTGGCCATCCTACGGACAGGCGCAGGGTTAATTTGTTCGTGGATGAAGTAACAGCATTTTTCATGAATATATAGCTTATACTAATTAAAGTATTTATCTAAAAAAAGGGTTTGGATTATAAATTGAATTAGAATTAAATAAATAAATTAATAATGGAATATTTTATTTCCTCTAAACGAACGAAAGTAGACTATCTAAAAGAATCATAGAATCATGGAAATGGAAGATATCCGGGGTTACGGAAAATATGCTCAAGGATGGAACTGCCAAGAGCAAAATCAGGGACAAGAGGATGAGATTTGAGGCGAGAACCAAGCGAGAAATTATAAAAATCTTTGATGAAGAAAGGAATAGAAAAACAGAGAGTATTTAGAAATACTGGGTGGAGAGAAACTCACGGGGAATACATTATTGATTGATCCATAGTACTCCAAAGTTAAAACTGTACAAATATGACCCATGACGAATCTTGTGTTCAGTATGTAGTAGAGACTGTACTGTTTTTAGGACAAAGGTAATGCAGAGAGATGATGTGTATAAGATCAGACTCTACCGCCAGGTTTTCCCTCTTATTTTGGATACCCACTTTAAAGAGGCTGGGTAAGCCCCAAAAGGGTCTCCAGATCACAAAGCATCCATCCTCGATTGTTATCAGATTAAATAAACTATCTGCCTCAGCTTGATTAAACCCCGTGACCTTTGGCACGGCAACTCAGCGCTCTACCACAGATCCACCTCGCTTCGCTATTATAAAAATAATTTCAAACATTGGAAAATCAATTTCTTTAAAATTTTATAAATTACTGATTCAATTATCACACACGATTATAGACGATCAAAATTTTTTTTATTTCGTTACAAATATAGAATATTTATTACTGACACCATAGTAACGCCGTTTTAATATATTTAAAATTAAAATTTCAATTGTTCTATGTTCTATTCAATCTTCTTTACAGATGTGAAACGTGGCCAATAACGCTAAATGATGAACTGCGTCTTAAGGTATTCGAAAATAAAGTGTTGCGTAGAATATTCGGTTCAAGAAAGGACAAGACCACTGGAGAATTTAGGAGATTACACAACGGGAAATTGCGAAGTGAATATTAATAATAATAATAATGTCTTTATTTATTCTGGGAGAAGTCCCTATAGAATAACAGTACAGGTATTGTAAGCTATAATGTCTATAGTGTAAAATAATTACATTTAATTAATTATTACAATTAATTTATCAAGTGAGAAAGAATAAAAAAAAATAAAATAAAAAAATAATGAAAAAAAATACATTATCATACACACAAATGTACATCAAAAAACATCATTCATTCATCGAATGAAGAGAACTTTATGTCAAAACTGATCCCCTAATATTTTCGATTTTTTGGAAATTGTAGGGATAATAGGTGATGGAATATACGGGATTTGAAGGCTGGAAGACTATTTGAACAATGAATGGAAGAAGGTATAGAGTTCCAGAGGGAGGAGGATCGGATATGGAAAGCTCTGTCAAAAGCTGCTGTTCGGTGTGATGCTGTATCAAGATCTCAGATCTGTATCAAAGATCTGAGAGCCGAGAACGGGTGTTACGGGAGAGGACTGTGGTTTTCAATTGAAGGAGTTCGAAAATGTATGATGGTCGGCGGAATTGGATAACTTGGTAAAGAAAGGATGCTAGGCGGTAGGAAGGGTAGGGCCATTTTAATTCTTCGTTTCAAGATCAATCGAGAGATATAAAGATTAAGATGAGCCTGTAAATTTGCCTGTGTTAGTAACGAACGAAATCCTATAAAGTTAATAAGCGTTGTATCTACTGGGAAACGTGTCTGAGGGGTCGACCGATACGTAGGTTGGAAGATAAGAGTGATCTGAATGGTTTAGGTTTAGGTAGTGGTCCGTGGACAGAAATTTGTAAGCAGAGATTGGTGCTATCGGCATCGAATCTTCGGGTTTGCTAAGCCTTATTATTACTATGCTCTATTCAGAATACTGTAAGAACCTTCACTGTACAGAGGTTATGCATTGCTGAATAGTTAGGATTGTATAGAAACATTACAGTAACCTTATTTGTTTATATTTTTAAGAATGTGTAATACATCATCTCCACAATATCTAATTTTAACTCGTCCTAATGAAAAAGAATTACCGCAAAGAAAACCACCCACTTTTCTCTATTCATATAAACTCTACTAAGAAATGATAGTGGTAGGGCATACATCCCAGATTTCTTTGTTTATCAGACTCGAAGTGCTTCAATAACCATCACGTTACCTTCGACTAAAAAATGAGGATCAGAACTATGAGATTAATAGTGCAATGTATCCCTTTAGCCTTGCTTGCGGCTTCATATGCGCACCATACCTCTGTGTATCTTTTTCAAAAAATGATATTCGGATTGTAATTTATTTATTATTTACTATTCTTATGATGGTGATAATTTTTAAATATTTTTATTTTGAAGAGAAAAGATTTGTCAGGCCGAGATTCGAACCCGGGTCACCCGCGGCCCTAGCGCGGTGCTCTAACCAACTCGTTACACGGCCAGACAAATCCATTCTCTTCACCGATCCTATATCGCAATTTCTGCGATATATACAAGGGGAAGAATGTTCATTGACCATTACTTTAATTAGGATCTCGTTGACTTACGCCAATTTTATATTATAATTTATTTATTATTTATCATTTTTATGATGTTGATAATTTTTAAATATTTTTATTTTGAAGAGAAAAGATTTGTCAAGCCAGGATTCGAACCCGGGTCACCCGCGGCCCTAGCGCGGTGCTCTAACCAATTGAGCTAACCTGGCTCGTAACACGGCCAGATAAATCCATTCTCTTCACCAAGATATTCGGATTGTACTGTACAAGCATAATTTAAAGATGTACAAGCTGGATGTTTCTGTTAATATTAAAAAGGAATTGGGGTGCTAGTTCAAAAGTGCTGAGGTCTCATTGGTGGTAGTACCCCATTGAGCTGTTGGACTATTTATTAAATATTTCAATATAAGCGATCATTTCAAGTTTGCCGGAAAATTTTTCTGAAATACTTTAGCAAAAAAGTCCTACTTAGTAAGTACACAGTAAAATTACTTTTAACACACCTTGCTCCTGGTAAATATTTAAGGAAGACGGAGGGGGTTAGGAAAGCGCTGGGTGTTATAACGCTAACATCTGTGGCATCCACCCCCTAACAACCCTCAAGCTCAAGTGCCTGCCCAATAATCAATGCCACCTTTTATTTAGACCTGGAACGCCTACTAATCCTTTAATAAATAACTAATCAAAATATCTTCATGATTAGAACCATTACCTGTAGTCGCTTCTTTGAACTCGTTATTGGTTTGATAATGATTTATTAAATTATATGCCTATATAAATATATATTTATGTAGAACAAAATGATTAATTAAATTAGGCGCGAGGTAGCTCAGAGTGTTGAGCGCTGAGTGTCTATGCCGAAGATTCCAGGTTTCCAACAGCTGTGGTTGGACTCTTTGGCATCTGATGACCCTCCTGGGGATCATCCAGCCTCTATACAGTGAGTATCCAAAATAGAGTACCCCGATCTTGGAAAAATCACCTGCCTGTTCAACAGTTGTCTTAGAAAGGATTCAATTTCTACCACGCATCTAACCCAAGACTCTTCATGGGTCTTAGTGTTGGAATTATTTTTATTTGTTTATTTTGCATTCTACATATTTTGAAAAATAATGCTCAATATTTTGTGGGGCTTTATTTTTATTATACAAAAGGTATATTCTCTTAAATTACCACGACCAATATTTTCAATCCCTTCATCACGTGTTTCTTCTGGTTTCGAACGTATAGTCGAATTCTTTGCCGGCGTGTCGCTGACCACACTGCAAGGTTCCTCAGAGCGAACGATCTTCACAGTCTCAGATTAAGCCCTGAGGAAGCTTGCTGTATGGCCAGCGGAACATCGGCAAAGAATTCGACTACACGGTCGAAACCAAAAGAAACACGTGATGAATGGATTAATATATAAATATAGTTAACCAAAACTTTAATGTGTTAAAACACTGTATGTAAAGACATATTAATGCATCTTAATTAAAATTATATGAATTAGTTAATACATATTGAGTGATGTAATTTCTAATATTTTTTTAATTAGAAAGATGCTATAAATTTCATAGCAATAAGTTTTTTAATAAACCACTCTATCTGTGAGATACTAAATTGGATGTTCCTGCATTAGTATTTAGCGTTGGAAGGATTGTGAAGAGAGAGGGCTATAGGCTCTTACCATATCCCTATAATCCTGCTAAGCAAGTGAAGCGATGAGATACGCTTTGAAGCTCTGGAGGGATTTAAACGGCGAAAGGTTCCCCTTTAGCAGCCACTGCACGGGAGGTGTCTCTCCTTCTATGAAGAGTAACGGGGAGGGCGGTTTTCTCATCCTCATTTCCAAGTTTCACCAACCCCCACCCCCACACGACAACCCCCGCCTACCCCCCAGCCCTCGCGAAATCTCAACTCCTCCACTGGATCTGACTTGAGTTAGTAAAACAAACTTCTCTTCGGAGTTACAATGAATTGTTATTCCCTTCCTACACAATTTAACACCAAAATGTCTCATATGTCGTTAGTCTAAATATAATTGTGCGCTTGCTGTTATCCGGTTTCCAGGCTCTTCCATAATTATCTATAATATAAAAAAGGCTTCAGGCTACTTCAACATTTATTAGAAAGACGCTCTAAGCTCCCAATCAATTACAAAAGACTCATATACATGACGATCATTAGACCATCTGGACTTACGGAGTAGAGCTTTGGGGCTCTACTAAGCCATCTTAAATATTAATATTTTTTGTTATGCTTTTGTATTAATCTATTTATTTTTTTATTTTTTAACGTTTCTTTCAAGGAAGACGAAACTGATCTTTTCCCTCTCATATTAATTCATGTACTATGAACTTAAGTTATTGTGAAAAGAAACATTAGTTTTAAAATTTATTTCTTGAATTCTGCCTTTATTGATGCTTCTATTTAAGTATTTAAAAAGGTATATTTCCCGTTTCAGGCTACTTCAACACTTACTCGACTTATCTCCCAATTAATTACAAAGGATTCATAATTTACTGTTATAAGAGCTATTTGGACTTACGGGGTAGAGCTTTGGGGCTCCACTAAGACATCGAATTCCTCTCGTATTCAATCCTTACAATCCAAAATCCTTCATAAAATCCTCAGTGCTCCTTACTTTTTTACGAACAAAGTAATCCATAATGACCTTAATGCCCCATTTGTTACTGATTTGGCCCGAATCCGTTATCAATCTTTTCATGACAAACTGTATTCCTACTCAAACCCACTAGTTTCAAACCTGGGAACCTCTTCAATTCCTGATAATCCTGATAAATTGTTTATTTGAGTACTGCCCCTGGGTAGTTTCTCTACTTATCTTTATCTATGCCGTTATGTATCATTCCTACAACGTACTTGTATTATTCTAATATAGTTGTAAATTTCAAAGAATAAATTAATAAAAGAAAAACACTTTTTTAAAGCGGGACGGACCGTAATGGAGACACTTCACTTATTCTCAGAATTATTCCTCCCTTGTATTGTTTTGTGTTCAAGTTGTATCTGTAAATTTCCCTCTACTTTTCCATATAATACGGAAAACGATGGAAGAAATCACGGTAATTTCATCTTTAAAAAAGAAATAATATAACAATTCACTTCTTGTAGATCTTTGCTATACAAAAGAACATTTATAATTGCTCTTAGCGTTTTTATTACTATGCATTATAAAATTGAATGATTATTTGGCGTTTAATGCCAGTGACGCGGCTGGGATAGGTCGCAGGGGCCTCCCGGACTCCTGCTTTGCCCTCATTTCTGGGGAAGATTCTTTGTTCGTGGACCCCACGCAAATTGTAAATATTGTAATGGTATGAATGTGAGCAATTTTTTTATTTTTAGACTTTCTATTTATTGTCATTTTCGCAATTATTTTTTTGTTTTTATTATCCGCGGGTACAGATTTTTATTTTATTTACTTTTTTTTATTGTATGATTGCATAGCTACTTAGCGCTATTACTTATTGCCTACAAGTGACAGATTGCAATAACATTTCAATAAAGTGTTTTGATAAAAAAAAATGATTAAATTAATTATAGTTTGTAAATAAGAATATAAATTCGAAAAAGCAATTTTACTTTATTTTTCTTCGAATATTGGACGCTAAAAGTCCGTGCAGGTTCGCAGTGTTGGCGTAGGTATGAACCGATTCGTATCGAAGTATGTTTTAGAGTCATTGGTTATGTATAAAGTTTATTCAATCTATGCTTCGATTATTATAATTAACTATCAAAGAAATCACTGCATTTATCATCTTGCATGTATCAATGAGATAATAATTAAATTTAATACTTATTTTGACTTTTTGTTTATGTGAATTTATTTTATTAATTTCCCAACACTATAACATTATACTATACAATTTGAGAAATAAATAGTATAATTAAATAGTAGTCTAAATTCTAAAATGGGGGTTGATCCGCCGTCAAGCGAACAGGAGGTAAACTCTATTACTGAATAAAAGTTAAATAGAAAATGGTGTTACACCATAATTTGAAAGTCGTACTAAATAACTTGCTACTACATTGTTATTTGTAACATTTTTCTTAACGTCTTAAACATTTACATACTATAATATAATGAAATGAAAGATAAAAACTAAGAAGAACAAAACAGAATGAATAATTGTCTTTACTATTTTCCATATATTTGAAACATGCTTAACTGAAGTCCGTTTGGTAATTGGAGTACCGAGATATCTCATTAAAACGGAGTACTAAGAGGAGCTTTCTTTGCAAATGTAAAAACACATACAATTCCATTAATTTATACATTCCTTCAAATGGAGGCAAATAAGAACGTTAAAATAATTAAATAAAAACCATACTCTTATATAAGAACAAAGTCAAACCTAAAAACCAAGGAATTTTTAAGTGTTGGTCCAAATCATTATTTTTATTAATATTGTCATATATTTATTGGTATTAAGTCCACGGTTGTGCAGAGAGAGGATTTGGCCGATACCACGCTCAACATGTTTTTCCCCTGAATTATGGCACTCACTTCATAAAGGCTGAAGGATCCCAAAAGAATCTCCAGAACAATGTTTTATAAGAGAATAAATAATTATTAGTCACTGCCGGTCACGAACTCTAGACCCTTCGATTAGTCGATTAGTTGATCATGTTAACCCTTACACACCGAGTTACCCCGCCCCTTCTTGTAGAGGAAAGCGCCCGAAATAATTAGGGGTATTGCTGTGAAAAGAAAATAAGGGTTGTTACTTGCTTATAAGGAGTGCTTTATCTTCCAAAATAGCGTTAATTAAACAAACAAAACAGAAGAGGCATGAAAAAAAAATTGAATGGTATAGTTGTAAATTAATTTCTTTAAAAGTACCTGTAAATTATAGTTAATTTAAATTACTACTGTAAATTCTTCAAGACGTGACCGAACCCAAAAATGTTCATTTCACGTTTAATTATTAATTTAAAATATGAACAGCGTAATTAACTTAGTAAGGCTAGTGATTTTGTATGGCTCGGAATTGAATCTTTCTTGGAGATGAAGGAAAGCTTTTGAAGTTGAAAAGGCAAATATTAAGAAGAATTTCAGGGGAGAGCTACAGAGTGATATCGAATAAAGGAATATAATTATTCATTAGTTAAGGACTTGGAAGGACAGAGGACTTGGAAACAAATATGAGAAAAACTACTAAATTTTGAAAGGTCATTCACAGTAAATCATAATAATGTCTACTCATCCCTCTTTCCTCAATCTGCGGGTGATCCTCAAGGCAGTATCCTCGGCCCAATCCTTTTCACAGTTTATACAGCTGACATCCCAACTCATCCTAATACTATCCTTACCACGTATACAGATGACAAATGTCTATTATCAGTCAACACTGATCCAGTTATAGCATCCCATACTCTTCAATTCCCATATCACTGACCTTGAAAAATGGTGTCAAAACTGGAGGATTAAAATAAATTCCCACAAATCCCATCAAATCACCATTACCCTCCGTCGTAAACCAACCACTTCCTGTAATCCTTTATCGTTTAATAACATAAATAGAACAGGTCCGGTACTTAGGACTACACCCTAACAAACGCTTAACTTGGAATCCTTATACTAGTCTAAACGACAAGACAGCTCACCGTTTCAGGCTACTTCAACATTTACTAGACAAACGCTCTAAGCTTGGGAGTGTTAATTAATTGGGATTAATTACAAAAGACTCATATACATGACAATCATTAGACCAATCTGGACTTACGGAGTAGAGCTTTGGGGCTCCACTAAGCCATCGAATTCCTCTCATATCCAATCCTTACAATCCAAATTCCTCCGTAAAATCCTCAATGCTCCTTACTTTACGAACAAAGTAATCCTTAATGACCTTAATGTACCATTTGTTGCTGATATGACCCGAATTCGATATCAATCTTTTCATTACAAACTTCATTTCCACTCAAACCCACTACTTTCAAACCTAGCAACCTCTTCAATTCCTGATAATCCTCCGACGCGTCTGAAAAGAAGATGGCCTAGTGACCTTCTATTTTGAACTTTTTATTTGAGTACTACCACTGGGTAGTTTCTCTACTTGTCTTTATCTCGAGACATTATTAATCTTTGATTATATTTACTTGATGTATTCAACATAAAGTTGTAAATTTCAATAAATATATTTTTTTTTAATAATAAACGGGCACATGGTCAGGATGGATCCGAAATGGATAAATAAGCAAATACTTCATGAGATAAACAATCTGAAAAGCCAGAGTGGTTGTGCTAAGTAGATAAAGGAAGAACTTAAAATACATGGTATTACTGGAAAGGAGAGCCTGGAAGAGAGAGATTTAGGTTAGGTTAGGAAACCTAACCTAATTTAGGAAACCTAACCTAATTTAGGAAACCTAACCTAATTTAGGAAACCTAACCTAACCAGAGAGATTTAGGAGCCGCCTCAAAAACATCAGGATTCTTGTGGAACTAGGGATGGAAATGGGAGATGGAGGAGAGAATGAAGGATTATTGGAAGAGAAGGATGAATGAGCACATTTGAAATATATGTATGTATATGTGTGTGGTACTTTGTTGGTCGATTCCTAACTAATAAGTAAATTTTATTGGCAGTCAAATTCCTTCCAGAGAGCAATAAAATCTCCTTCTTTACGTAAATTTATGTGCACGACAAAGTACAACCTGATTCACAAAGCGAAATGTACTTAATTTATTTATCATCATCACAAAAATAAACTTTGCTTCTTTCCAAACTAGACTCGTCTTGTTTCGAAGAACGCAAGGTCTGTGTCGTTATATGTCACAAATTAAGAACATATTCACGAGAAGTAGTAATCGTTTTCACCCCTCAAATTTGGTAGGCTTTTCCTTTTTGGTATTTAAATTCGAATCATTTCCAGTTCATATGAAATTTCAATAATATCGAATATACTCTTCGAATAACTGACCAAGTAAATGGCGCTGTAAATTGATTTTCCAATACACAGTTACGATTTAATAATCAAGTGGATGAAGGTGATCAGATAATACGATTATAATTAATCCTTATCCACAGTGATGCAGATGTGTATCGTTACTTTAGGTCATTCCAGCTCAGTTCTGCATAATCTATTGAGTTATTTAATAGTGGTGTGCTTTATATATCTCAACATATATCCAAGTTCCTATGATTCTATCTTGGAGTAGAAACCCTCAGTAGGCAAGGAGGAAGCCGGCAACAACCCAGAAGTATGTAATTCATATAAAAGACATTCACCATTCACAGGTGCCTTATCATCCAGAGTAATAATAATTAAGAATCAATAAGCTATTTTTGTTGTTAGAATAATATGAATTAATTATGCTATTTTGCTCAACATATATTATTCTAGTTTCAATTTATATCATCATAAAATACAGTCCATAAAACGAGATCGAGAATGTACAATATCCCATATAAAAGGGACGGTATATGTCACTTTGAAAAAGAGACATATACCATCTAAATAAAATTAAAATTATATCATTTTATAGCCTCAAACATAGCATTAGTTAATTAATAACATACTTTCCCTAAATTTCATTTATTACACTTGTCCACTTGGCCCTTGAACTTAAATATATGCAGGATACCATACGATCTTCCTTTGCAGTAAACCATTACTAACTCATTAATGAAGTTTGGACTCTAGGCCCAAACCTCCACGCCATTCCTTCTTTCTCAGGATGGCACCTGTGCTTGATTCCTTCGACAACAGTTCGTGAACGGGTTGAGGGAGATCACCTGCTCCCGGAAAATGGGTATTGATCGTAGTGAGTGTGAATCATCTGATGTAGCCAAAGGAGCGGGGGAGCCATTGGACTGGAGGTAACAGCTTATGTCACCCCCAGCATCCCCTTTTAATTCCCACCCCCTTCAGATTAGAAGGTTTTAGTTTTTTATTAGTCACACATTAGGATTGCTTAAAGTGCAGATAATATTCCGACTCCTCCAAGGCTTTAATAACACTAGCACCCTACCAACCTTTTTAAGGGCCTAGTTAAGAGACGTGATACATCGGCACTAATAATCCACATTCTTAAGTTCGATTAATTATTCTACTTGGATCGAAAGAATATGTTCAACGTGGGATAATATAAATAGGTTTTATTTTTAAAATAAAGAACAGTATTATTTTTAACGTCATTTATTGTATGGTTGTATAAATTCTATGAAACCAGAACAGGAACCTTATTCTTAAAAATTCCACGGAATAATAAGGCGACACGTATTGACAACTCATAAGCTGTAGCAATTTTTGTCTCTTGACATTGCATCAACTGACAAACCGATCGACCTATTGGACTGCTTCACAAGGAAAAACATATGGCTTACTAGGCCATCATTACCTACTACGAAACTAATAAGTACTACGAACCGTAACTTATATCACGAGCTCTAATATTTTTTCTGATCTATCACTTGTTTATTTGGTTGTTCTTTTCAACCCACGAACGCAACTACCCAAAACGGTACAATAGGATAGGATTCTACGGTGAATTTCTCTACATTTTCATTCCATTCCCCGATGTTATCAAAACAGAAGAAGTCATAGGAATGTGTAACAATACTGTCCAAAATGCTATAGTCTTCATTTTTACTAACGTCATAAATAGATAAAACCCACTTGCCAATGCATATTTATCAAACCAAACAGAAGTATCCACAAGGTATGGCTAACTAAATCATCAGTCAAAATATTTGTTCAATATTACCGTGTCTTCTGTAAATATAGGAATATTTCAGCGATCTCTAGTCTTTAACAATATCACAACAGTATCCCAAAAAGCTACGGAGTCCTCTAAAAATAAATACAATTAACAAAATATATTCCAGAATATACTCGACATACCTAAAAATACCAAGACAATGAAGACCACGATTCGGGGATGGTTTTACTGTCTACAAAATCTCTTGTTAATTTTAAAAATTTGTATTCACTTTGGAAAATTCGATTAAATCACAAAAATAAAACTGAACAATTTGACGGTATAAGTGTCCATCAGTTTATATCAGCAACAACCAAATTTCTCTGCCGGAAATTTTGCAATACGTTATCCAGATACTGATAACCTTGTAAAAAACAGTAACTGATCATCGAATCGGATTTCGCATAACTACATTCAACAACATACCGTTAAGTGACTTACTAGACACTTAATAAATAAATTCATTTAATAAATAAAATTCGTTCTAAATTTAAGATCATATCACTGTCTCAATTTTCCATTAGTCGTTTTTCATAGATTTTATCTATTTCCCAAGCTCAGAAAGATAAGTTTTGACAGGAGTGCCGCATGGATCAAAACTGGGTTCATTCATATATATGTAATGTATATTGGTATCTACTTTTGTTCAATGTAAATAAAACACCAATAATGTTTTATTTACAGTTTTTGAGATTAAGTCGTGTACTCGTTATACTACTTTTTGGCGACGTTTCGACACTATATTCTTCTCACTACCAGGCAAAATTGATGACGTATCGTTTACTACCTCATCGTTAAATAAAAATACTTGTTCAATATTGCCATATATTCTATAAATATCAGAACAAAGCGAACATTACACATTTCAGCAACCACTAGTCTTGAGCAATACTTTAAGCAAATCACTGAAGTTACTGTGCTCAGTATTTTATAGAGTACAGCTACTATATCTTTAGTAACTCTCATAAAGCTAAAATTATGCTGTATAATAGAGAATAAAGGTAAAATCTTTTAGATGAGGAACAGTAAAGGGAGGGGAGATAGGCCTTTCTGATGGGCCTAATGAGATTTGACAACAAAGATATTCGATAAAATTCACAGCTAGTAAAGGAAGGCATAAAACGGCGAGGCGGGAGATAAGAATACAAACGGGGCTAAACATAGATGTCATTAAGGATGACGATCCGGGGTGACTAGGGGCGGAATTGGATTTAGATTCTAAGATTTATCCCCGTCCTCTCAAACCCCCTCCTATTATTTCATGTAAATTAAATTGTATCCTCTCCACTACTAGCTGTCTCAATAAAATATCCAGCTCGAGGTTGAGTCTCCAGTAATGAAAGTACTTTTTCTGTATTAGGACCATGCTGTACTTTCAGCCTCCAGTGGAACACTTTATTCCCATTCTCAAGGGCTTTTGCGTTTTTAACATTTCAAGCGGAGTATTTCCCATTGTGTATTTAACTTTTTGTTTGTTCTTATTTATTTATTTTTTAACTCTAATTTAACCGAAAACTAAGTCTAATTTTATGAAATATCTTTCTGTACAATGTTTTAAAATTATGACTTCACAAGAACCTTATTGGCGTTTATACGAAAGCTAATAATTTCGGGATTAATCGCGATTTTTTTATTTTTATTAAAATAGAAATAAAATTTAAGACATAACAGTGACCTACATATGTATACTCATATTCCAAAAATATCGAACGTTATGAAAAAATGGAGAATTGCATTTTGTGGCCACTTGTGAATGAAAAAATCCAGTTGCCTATTTTAAGGAAAATAAAACTAAATCTGCCTGGTTCAAAGAGGTAGGAAAGGTTTTACAAGAGATAGAGATTACTTGCGAGGATATTCTGGAAAGCAACCATCTCAATATCAAACTGAATGCTCATGCTACTGGTACTAGGAAAATATCAAGACTAAATACAAAAAAAGACAAAGACAGTTGAAATGACTTGTTCCTTAGTAGGCCAATGCAAAAAAATAAAATAAGGAAAAAATATTCTTTTTCAAAACGGAAAAATATCATTTTGTTTGTATATCATTTAGAATAGGCAATATTGCGACTAAAATAACTATAAGCATCATAGTCATACATAATAAAATACTTTTTTCGAAAATATTTACTGGAAACTATGTTTCAGTATTATTATTATTCAATAGGGATTGGGATAGCTGTGTTGAGTACGGAGTTGCTGTGCTGAAATTCTCGGGTACAAATCCAGTTGTGACTGATAAATTATTTAAACCACCGAAAAGCCATAAATAGATCCCATGGGACCTAAAGACCCTTCTGAGGCTCAACCATCCTCTATACTGTAGGTATCTTTCATTGAAGAAAAACCTGGCGATCTCAGCAAAACCACATTCCTTGTCAAAACAGCCGTTGCCTTTGAAACAGTAAAGTCTCTATCATGTACTGAACCCAAGTATGTTTTGTAGTGGTAAAGGTTTTGTTATCTGATTTTTGTTTCACCCATTTATTATAGTTATGTACAAGTAGACACCTTATGATGATATAGAATATACTCTAGTTGATTTCTACAGAATTAATTGAACAATAACAGCTACAGAGAAGGGCTAGCTAGTTACAATGACACTAGGTGGTAGGAGAAGGATAGCGATAATAGAGGTGGATGGCTAATTGACCTTGATGATGGGCTGAGACAAGATAAGTGGGTTAGCGGTGCACCGATGCGCCCAACTGATCGACTAAATGACTGGAAGCGAGCACCCACTCTTCCGTTCTCTGGACCTTCTGCCTTTCTTTTCCCATTCAGCAGACCTTTCCGCAATCCACGGTTATAGATCAATTTGCCTTGGTTAATTATCACCGCTTACCTTCTGCCAGCGTAAGGATGGAATAAACTCAACCTTTCTGGTACAGAAAAGATAAAAGTATTTTTTTTTTTACTAATAAATACAATAAGGTTGTGGATTACAGACGCTACAAGTATTGCGCATCTGAAAGCTACGCACTTGAATTTAATATCACTATGTTAAAAGTTTCAACAGTTTCAGTTACCGTTAACTTATAATTTGATTTACAACTAACCTTACTTACAATAAATTTTATGTTAAAATGACGACTCAAATCTTAAACGGTTTCCTTCATTTATAAAAAACAAACAAAAAAAACTGTACTACTACAACCCATGAAAGATCTTGGATTCAGTATGTGTTAAAGACGGTACCTTTTCTTGGACAACGGTTATGCTGGGAGGTGATTTGTCCTACATCACGCTCAATCCCCAGGCTTTCCCCTATTTTCGGTAGTCATTTTATAGGGCTAAGTGATCCCCCGAAAGGATCTATCCCCCCTGTTAACAGATAAAATAAAATCTGCCACAGCGTGATTCATAACTTACGTCATTATAAAAATATTTTAAAAGAGAAAATGCCATACTGTTGATGACCCATGAGGAATACTGGATGACACACTCCCATAATTACTTTAAACTGTAAATGTGGAATAAACATAGTAAATCCATTTACTAACTTGTTATATATTTTTCTTACAACTTAAACAGCAACTGCTTGATCTTCTATTATAAAATAATCCTTCAGCAACCACAAATTTATAAGCAAAGAATGTTATGGGTGTCCTGTGGTGTAATGGTTGGTATAACAACCTGCTATGACCAAGGTCACAGGCTCGCAGCCCGGCAGTTGGCTCACGATCTTTTAAAAGGAAGTAAATAATCCTAGGTGGGGTAAATCAAAAATCATTAGTTGTGCAATCCTTTGAGAGGGGCATAAATTTGGGCCCCATTACACGTCAGGACTCATTAAAGATCCTTATCTGAATAATACCTGGATCGTCCGATTAGCAAATAGCAACATAACGTTGCGTTAAATGTATAGGCAAACAAAGAATGTAATCTTTAGGGAGTAATAGCTTTGTCTTTTACTATCTCGAAATTCTAATTAAATATTGGAGAAGTATGTAACTCGAAAGTTACGTTCATAATGAAGACATAAATCATATTAGATTTTGGAATGAAACTTATTTTTTAATCACATCTATTATTAATTCGAAATAAACAAACCACAATTCATTTGTAGTTTAGTGAGCGTTTGTTACGTTCAGCTTTATTACAAACATGCTTAAGAATATTTGAGTTTTCATTACCATCATTTCATCAGCAAAATATAAATCCTTAGAACTGAATGTCTTTGAATAACATTAAAATATTACAAATGGTTGAATGTTACTATTTCAACAAAGTAGTTTTAGCCGGATATTCCTCCATGTTCATTTTAGGGAGTTCACCACGCTCCATTCTTTGGACATATCCTAGCCATCTTATTCAAGGCCAAAATTATTATTATTGTAGCAATAATATTAATCTAATATTATTATTAGAGGAAATATAAAGCTCTAAATATTTCCTCATTGGTCTTCCTAAAATAAAAATGGAACTAGAAAATACCTCTTGTAATATGTTAGTACAATTGTCTATAACAAAAGTCTACTGCGCATCATTTCCAGCAATTTTTAAATAAGAGACCATTGACCATTACATTTTATTAGGATGTTTTAGGTTTTATAAAATCCAATAAAATAAAATAAAATCCAAACAGACTTTTCAGACTTAAAATAAGAAAATCCAAATATGACGAAATTTATATTTAACAAGAGTTCTTGTAGTTTAAAATCTTAGAACAATTTTTCCCCACTATTAATAAGCCAATCTTCTGTCACTAATTTCTCCTTATTTTACCTGTATTCCTTTTTCCTTTCCTTCCAAAGCAGTATTTTATAATAAATCCAACAGGAGTTGACATAATTATAAAGAAAAAGTATCTTTTATGTATTTTCTTAATAATACATGTATGTGTCTTCAAATTTCATTCTAATTCTTTGTCCATGTATAAAGTAATATATAATTTTAATTGGAACGAGTTTACCGTATTTATTCCACATTTATAGATCGAAGTTCTTAGGGTTCAGTTAAGTTTTGTCTGAACATCTCGATAACATCTTATCCCCTACTATGCAGGTCTTTTGAAATCAAGGATCATTAAATCAGAGGAAATGGAGATTATCATGAGTTCTGAGTTTGAAAATTTGATTAGACTTTGTGAAAAACGCAAAGAAAATGACGAAAAATATTTTTTTTTAAAAATATTTCGATTTCATAAAGTTGTTTTATGAAATAAAATTTTCTTTGAAAACGGACTTTTCATATAAAACGGCCCAATAACGTTTTTTATGAAAAGTCCGTTTTCAAAGAAAATTTTATTTCATAAAACAACTTTATGAAATCGAAACATTTTTAAAAAAAATATTTTTCGTCATTTTCTTTGCGTTTTTCACAAAGTGTAATCAAATTTTCAAACTCAGAACTAAAAATTCAGGGTTTTGTGATGAAATAAAATCTGAAAATACGTCCAAATTTGTGAACAGATGGATCTGTTGGAGATAAGTCTTGTGAATAATGTGGGAGAATTTCGTAATCCAGTTCGTTTAGTTTCTTTAGTGTCTGTCGTGAAAAATGAGGTCTGGCTTTGTAGTGTAAGAGTATAGGTCCCTTCCGATTAACTAATGGAGGTTGTTTTTTGATATAACAGTTATTTCCTGCAGTACAATGTGGGAGTGATGGTTTCAGCTCTGGAAAAAAGAAGAAATTAATTATTTATGGAATAATCTGTTCACACCAGCTGAAAATTTCTCAAACCAAAGGCGAATGGTCTTGCCGCTTTGCCTGCAGAGTTCCCTAGAATAAAAAAAAAAGTTGCGTGTTTACACGTTCATATTTGATGGCGTATTAAACACTATTCGTTCAGTTGTAGTAATAGTAAATTACTTAATTATCGAAAAAGAGAAACTTAATAAAAGCTCAATACATTCTGTAAAAATAAACATATTAATATTGAATAATATAAGTTGACCTTATATATAATCGATCCATTAAGAATCGTGCAGTTGTATGTTGAACGTCTTGGTGGTGGGGTGCTATCTCATGTTTAGAGCCTGTTTGGGCTGTTGATTGTTGGGATGTATTGCACCTTTTTCTTCAAGATGTGATTCACATAACCCCCTTTTTGTTTTTGGTGTCTTGATAATGCCTGAATAGGCGAAACGTCGACTGGTAAGTGGGTGTATTTTTGAAACATAAGGCTTTGCATTGTGGTTTTTCCCAATTGCATTATAATAAATAACAGTGTTTATTTTTGAGTTTTTGGCTCTATTTTAGTGATTTGATTTGTCTTATAGCCGTTGACCTTATATATATATATATAAGGAAGAAAATGGTCCTGGTGGAGGTCACAAAACATTCTCTTTGATAAGAAAGAAATATTTATTTTAAAGCCAACGTTTTGACCCATATTGCAGGTCTTCTCCAGGGCTAAATATACAAGATACATACAAGTTGTACCTACATCTTGTGTATGTAAAATAAAAAAGGATACAGGAAATTAATAATACAATTATTAGATTAAATAACTTTTCTGGCCTCCACCCGGACTAAAAAACAGAACTCAACTAATTCCGGATATTTGATAAGAAACGACTCAGTACTTATTACCTAAATTTATGACATATATTTTATGGAACGACATTTAAAAAAAAATATTAAGTGTCTTTTAAATCAAAATATATGTTAGTGTAGCCAGAGTAGGTACGTTTTCAAGTACAACATTAAGCGGGGGGGTTGGGGATCATTTTAAAGGATTTAAGATCCGCATTTCGGTAGTTAATACTGATCTATCTAGACTACGTAATCCTTTAAGAGGCATGGAAAAAAAAATCTGCGGACCACATGGCTACGCCTCAGAGTCAATCAGAATTCCCCACCCCTGGGGAATATTTTTAAGTGTGCTTGGAGGGATTGGGGGTGAGAAGGAGGGGGTATAGAGGATGCTGGGCGAGTGCAAGCTATTTCATGGATAATTTGTAACAATCGCTTCTAAAGTCGTATTTTTTTTCTCCACTGCTAATTGAGTGGTATTGGTCCCTCTGGGCTCGTTCCCATTTCAGCGGAGGATTCAGTCCCTTCATGCCCAGCTCAATTACCCATTAAATTTATCTATATGTATGTATTTATATTATTCTATAACGGGATGAGAATGAACGATTTTCTTCAAAAGAAAAATAACATTCTTAGTTTCAACAGCAGTTGTTAGCTAACTGAATATTACTAGTTCGTTTGATATGAAATGTCGGTGTTTAATATTTCTAAAATTCTGTTGTTTAATATTTTTATTTTTACAGATTGTAATGAACTGTTGGCTTCAATCGAACGAGAATTGTTTAGTATGCTATCACTGTGAAAAATGAACTGGAAATATGCAATTTTCTTGTATTTTTTTTTAAGTATAAACATGGACACTCTGCAGCCCAAGTCATAAGAAACATTACCATAGTGTTTAGCGAAGGACGATTCACCGTTCGTTTTATTAATCCCATCTTTAATATTATTTACTATCACTACTACTAAATGAACACGTTATTATGCCACCAATCATGATCATGGAAACACGCGATTTTCTTGTAATTTTTTTACACTTGGACACTCATCAGCCCAAGCTGCAATACCACTCGCCTTTGGTTTCAGCAATTTTCAGCTTGTGACCCAGATAAATTCATAAATAAATAATTCATTCATTCCCCCTTTCTACACAGAGGTGAAACCGTCACATCCACATCCGACTGCAGGGATATTCACATAATGAAATTTTTTATGAAAATACAACCTCCATTGGTTAATCGGAAGGGCCTACGCTCTAAGAAGATTACGCCAGACCTCACGATTCACGACAGACGGTGAAGAAAGTAAACAAGCTGGACCCACACCTACCTTATCCGCCTTATTGTTCGAGAACAGTCATGGCGTAAGAATCTTTATAACATCCATGAGCCGTCTTTGGGATCGGGAGACCCCCCGGTGGCTTGCCCAGCCTCTATAAAGTGGGTACCCGCACCATAAGCATTGTCACGGTCTATAATCTCTCCTTGTACAACCTCTAGCTTGGATACAGTACAGTATTTACCACATATAAAACCCCTTATGGGTTTTAGAGATATAGTTTTTTATTATCATATTGCAATATAACGATTATCATTATCGTAATATTGCACTATCATTATAATTTATTGCAATCATTATAATTTGCATATTAATTATTTGAACTCTACATTTATTTTTCCTTGCGCACTTATTGTATACCATACAATAGTAGTAGGAGGCTGTTGTTACATAATTGGCAGACATTTTTAATATATGTTTATTGTCCAGTCAATTCGGTATACAATACGCAAGCAATATGCGCCATTGTGATACCATAGATACTAGTATTTGGTTATGACATAACAAGTTACTTTGCTAGAAAAAGTAGATACTGAGTTGAATAAATCATTTGTTTTGTTGGAGATTGCTATTCAGTATGTTATTATTATCCCTCTTATTATTCTTTGATTATAGTCTCATCTCAAATCTGACCATTTCTATCAGGAACTAGAAAGACCCTAAGGGAAAGAAGTGAAGAAGATAGGGCCCAAGAGAGAGGACTGTTAAATACTGCTGTTTGAGCCGGTTCCGGCCGATTTCCTCTTGCCCTCCCATCTGTAAACCCTTTGTTACAGCCAACAATTATCACACATGCATTTTCTCTTACCGCCCGATAATTTCCATTGACTCAGTCATTTTTTTTTTACACAGCTCGGGTCATGGTGGGCAGAAAAGGGGGAACGAATATGGGGAAAAAACGGTTTTAAAAAAGAAAAACTCGCAGCGATAGGAAGAATTTATTGTGGGTTGCGGCCAAAATAAGGGCAGATTTGTAGGAGGGGCGCTTGGCCTGAGTCCCGGCGAGGCCATTCCTCAGAGGAACAGATTACAGTCAGATGTCCGCATCCGTTGTCTCTTCAGCGATCATGACAGCGTTCCGTACCCCCGGGGAATATCTCTGGTATACATTTTAAAACCCTTCATTCCAACATAGAGCTGATTTTAAAAGCTTATTCCCTTCTTAGTTCCGATTTTAATAACTTGAAATCGAATTAATAGGTTTAGAAGTAGACTAAAAGAATTTCGTTATTTACCCACTAATTTAAAAAAAAAATATATTTAGGGATATTTACTAAAAAAAAAGTGATATTTACTAACTTTATTATACATCATATAACACTAAATCATTTTCCCCTCTATTTTGAGTACCCACTTTATAGAGGCTAGTCGAGTCTCACGAGGGGGGTTCTATATCCCATATGATCCATATAACGTATTCAAATGACGAAGTCAAATACAATCACGAGGAAATCTTCTTTTCAGACGCCTTGGAGGATTATGGGAAATCGAAGAGGTTAAAACTAGTGAGTTTGAGTCGGAATAAAGTTTGTCATGAAAGGACTGGTATTGGGTTAAGGCGAAATCAGCAACAAATTGGACGTTGAGGTCATTATGGATGACTTTGCTTAAGAAAGTAAGGAGCATTCAGGGTTTTGGATTGTAATGACTGGATAAGAGAGGAATTCTACCCTAGGAATCCGATTAGCCATAGCAGCATAAAGTGACATTAAACAAAACAAACATACAAAAAAAGACTGGTCTTATTGATACAATAAACAGGCCATTGGCGAAACACTTGGGACCCCAAAAGGCCCTTACAGTTCGCTGAAACGGAATATCTTACTGAATACAATGCTTGGCCTGCCTTTACCTGAAAATAAACAAATCTTTTCTTATGCAGATTAAATTTTTCCTTGGTTGACCTCTATATTCTTCAGTCAATTACATACAAATCATGTTTACTCTTGGAGAATTTGAACTGTGAAATACTGCAAACGGTATATTATTTGATTATGTTCTCTATCTGTCTCTTTCACAGCATTGTTTCCAAGTCAACGGATGTGCAAGGAGTGATTACACCAAGATCACGCCCAATCTCCAGGTTTAGGTACCCAGTTTATATAGGCTAGGCGATCCACATAGGGGTCTCAATCACCCACAGATATAATCCATATAAAAAATATACACAGATAAGATTTAATACATAGCATATTGTCCATATTAAAAATATTTTATGGATTAAAAAAAGCGTTAGATTTGGTTTTTGGCACTTAAAACAATACCAATATTGCAATTTCCTAATTTGAATCTAAAAACTATTTTTTGCAGACCAAAACATTTGTCATTGGACACGTAAAAAATTATTAAAGATTCGAAAATGAATGATACAGAAACTCTTTGGCATATTCAAACATTAAACCATTATTTAATTTATCATTTATTAATAATTAATATTATTCATGTTTGGTGAATCGGTCAAAATTTAAAATCTTGAATTTTGTTTATACTCTTTTCCGAATAAATGGGATTACTCTGTACTATCCTAGAATAATTTAAAATAAAAAAATTAATAAGCTTGTGACATTAATATCAATGAACAACTGCTACGATCAATCACGATAAACAGTTAATCAACAAACTTATGAAATTTGTTGACGAGTAAAAGAAAATTCTAAAATGGCCACCGAATCAGAGGGCATACTGTTTCGCAAGTTGATAGAATTTAAAAATATCATATATTTAGGAAATACCAAACGATAATTCCTACCCTACAGGCCTTATACAAAACTATTTGTTGCCGAGTTCAGCCATAATTTCACTGAACGGATCATTAACGTATGACCTGTCTGGGACGATGAAATATCTCTCGACAGTCAAAGTCGTGTGCCATGAGAAAAACACGTGTATATGGGAGCTGGGATAAAACGATCTTAAGAAAAGCAACTAGGTAAGGAGGCACAATGGGAGAAGGACTATTGTAGCCCTGAAGTGGCTAGAATGTCGCGTCTCTCTCCAGACATAAATCTGTGCTTTGTCACCCTCCGCTCCCCTCCAAGTAGGGGGAAAAAATGCCTTTTACAAATTGCCAGATTTGATGCGTTCTGAATGGGCTCCCTCTGGCCATTCTCCGGGCCGTAGCATGTTCTCAACCACTGGAAACCTAGACCGCATTCAGCCTAAGCACTCGAACGCACCTCATTCTAATGCTAATAGTCCATTATGCCCTAGCGACATTGGAGTCTCGCTTTAAATAGAAATCGATGTAAACACTAGGAAGGGGATTTTCTGTAGAAAAAAGAATATTCCTTCATCCTCAATGTGGATAGCCCACTGATGAAGGGGACAAACAAAACAAGCCCTTAGACAATGGCCAAACCTTTATCGCCCTCCCGTGTGTTCTCTCCTCAATTGATGTCAACAGTCTACCGAAGGAATCGGCGGCTTTTGACTTATTCCGTGCAGATAGGATAACAAAGGACGAGAACTCTCCTAGGTTCCCAGACTCTGACTGACCGCACTAATGAATAGCGAAGCAACGGAAAGAAATCGGCATTTCCACACTAACCAAAACTTTACACGATCGGAATTTTGGTATCTTAGAAAGTTTAATAAATTTGTTGGACTGAATAGAGGTTTCCTACATCCTAGAAGGATTTTAATCATATTTCAATTTTTTTCTTTCTTTGAGGAATATACTCACTATAGTATTCAGCGTTGAGGGTCAGTAACAAATGGCTTTTACCAGAGAATTACTAGAGATTTCCCTCACAATTCTCTCTTATGGACTCTTAGGTTCGTTTCCAAAGTCCACCGTTTAAAAAATACGGGTGTGTTATCAAAATAAATTAATCACTTACTAAAATAACCGGTTGGTATTGAGAAAAAACGTATACATTTTTTTTGGCTTCTACATGTTTTTCTCCAGTATCAGTTCCGCTGGTTGTCGCTTCGAGTAAAGTCACAACAAGTTTTAACTTTTCATTCGTTTCCTTTTTAATATTCTCCAAAAATACAAATTATCGTGAGCTTTATTATGAAACGAAGGATGTAACTACGTGAAATGTGTTTAATTCGGTAATTATTCCATCAAGAAATAAATTTTTCAACTAACATTTCCAAATAGATGATGATATATGTTTGTTTAAACGTTCATTTTTTGATTGCTTAACACCTGTCCTATTTATTGTTTAGAGGCTTGAGACTTTTTCCTGGAATTTTTACAATAATGTCCTAATTTCAAGTAGGTATATAAATAGTTATAATTATATACAAATAATAAATATAATTCGATAAAGACAAAACTATTTCCTTTTCAAAAGTAACGACATAAAACATTTTTTGACAAAATAACAAAGATTCTAAGAAAAAGATAAATGGTTATTTAACTTAAAATTCTATTTTTTTAAATATAAAATCATTCGACAACGATCCTATGTATTTCATTTAATTTTCACTAAATATATTCGTTTAAAATTTCGTTATAATAGTATTACATAATTATAGTAGTATTTCGGGTACCCTAATGGGGGTCGGGTGAGCACCAGAAGGGTCCCATATGATCCATCTCCGGCCGCTAACAGACTAATTATAGTATATAGTAAATACAAAAATACTGAAGTGAGTTGTTCGACTGTGTGAAATATATAATGTAATTATATAATCAGAATGCAGTCAGTATAATATTTATTGGACCATCTTCTGAGTTAAGTAGATTTAAGCTAGATCTGAGCGCTCAGATTCAGAATAAAAAATATTCTATTAAATGTTGTGTATATATATACATATATATATGTGTGTATTAATTTTATGGTTTTTATTTTATTAAACCATCTATTTATTCAATTTTTTTTTATGAACACACTGGACTCCAATTAATTCATTTTTTCTGGCGTGGTTAATTATATATATGACGCATTTGTGAAAATAAAGAGAAGAATTTCAGCTGTAACAGATGTCGCTCTGGTCTACTGAAGCATATGCGGAGCAGAATCATCACCAAGCAGGCTAAAATCAGATAACATACTCGTAAATCTGATAAATAAACCGCGTATCTGTTCACGTTATGAGAGATGAAGAAGTAGGAAACATGGCGAATTATTTTCACTCTTTAAATCATATTACTTAATCGGTTGTCATAAAAAGTGTATCTTTTAATTCAAGTATCTGGACGAATACATATATTAAAAATATATTAAAATTTAGAGAAAAATTACGTAGCACTAGTAGTTGGACAATCTCTTTTAGTTGGATAGGCCAAAAGACGATTAGGGAATATACCCCTCTCCCCCCCTCAAAAAAAATGATGAAATAAATATTATTTTCATACACATATCAATATAAGATCTTTTAAGCAACAATGCCCAATAAAATAAAATGTAACGAAAACCAAGTCATCTTTACCAAATATAAAAGCGTTAAAAGATATTCGACGATTATATTGATAAGACACTTCTGAGAACACATATTTACAGCTTTGGGTTCTGTATTTTTCCGGAATATATATATATATATATATATATATATATAGATAGATATTTTTTTAATTGATTACAGTTGACTATGAGACTTAATGTAACACAGGTGAGAGATGTTATAGAGAACTGTTGTCCGCAAAACTATTGTCCAAGATACAGAACAGTCTCTAGCACGTACTGAACCCTAGGACCCTTCATGGGTTCAGTACATACATAATTATTGAGGAAAAAATTGAATCTGTAACAAAAGAGTGGTTGTATCCATAAATGAGAACTGTAGTTCTATATATTACCATGTCTATATATTTTCATTTTTAAAAAGCCCACTCAATCTACTTTACTTACTATTGTTCGTATCGAGACCACGGAGATAATTTCAATTAGAATTATTTAAAAATGTGCTTAAATTTCTTTAAAAAAAAAGTAAAACTGTCTTTAAAATCTTTCATTTCTTGTAACTTCTATGCCGGTATTATTGATTTTCAATCAAGATTTATCTCGATTTGTTTAAAACCACTTCATGTACATTTCGAATGGTGTTGAGAATTGATTGTTTATGAGACGATATGACATGGTCTATTATATAGAAAAGGACATTTTTTTTTATTTATTTTTTTTACTATGTCACCTGGTGCTTCTGTTGTGAATCCCCCTTATTATAAATTACCTGAAAGCTACTGTTAGCTTCTGGGACAGGTACCTTCTTCCATTGACCTTTCTAACCCGTAAAGGTCACCTTTTATCCAGGTCTATTTTAGAGATTCACATAAAGACCGGCAGTTCCTTTGATTTTCAACAATGGGGCGGATCGTTTACAGATTGCTTGTAATCGAGGAATATTCATTTAAAAATTATTAAGAAAATAGTTTATTTAAAGTTCAATGAATATCCGGAAATTAAAAAAAAAATATAATAAATTACAACCTTATTAAAAGTTCAACTAGTGAGAGGTCACATAAGATAAGGAAGAAAACATCAGAAGTAAAATTATCATAATGGGGTAGAAAAATCCATTGTATGTCTTTGGTGTCGGTAAGTACATTAAATATATATATATAATGTTTTAGTTCTCGAGTTTCAGTCCTTCTTTAAACTTCGTAGGCTTCTTCTTAGGCCTAAGAAGTTTAAAGAAGGACTGAAACTCGAGAACTAAAACATAATATTTCCATAACTGTCAAGATAAGTAGAAACCAATATATTTATGTTATTTTGGTATATTATTCATGATCCGATATTGCATATGAGCTGAGAATGGTATAAAGATTCAAGTTGTACTGGGGTTAGGCATTTCAACGATTTCTTTTCTAAACTTATATATTGAAATTTATAGTTGGACTAGCTTTTGCCCACGGCTTCGCACGCGTGGAATTTGGTCTGCCACATGAAGTTTCGTGACAGATCATTTTGAAAATATCTGTCCAATATTTCGCCGATATTTTCAATTTATGTTTTAGTTTGGAGACTAAATGGCTTTTCGTTGGAATTTTTCCACGGCCTTAATTTAATTTTTTTAAACTATAAGCTACTCGTACATACGAAATTTCAGATGTCTAACTTCAGAACTGACGGATCTTTGAACCCCTATTATATTAAGGGGGAAACCCTTGGGGGTAGAATTGTCCAAATTTCTTTCTTGATGCTCATTTAAGCAATACAAAGAACCTATCTGCGAATTTTAAAATGCTATGTTCAGTGGTTTCTGCTGTGCGTTTACCGGGTGTGTTAGTCAATCAGGTTGCAGTTTTAATTAAACTTCGCCTGTGTGGTGTGTTGATAAAAAGTAGCCTATGTACTTCCCCAGCCTGAGATTATCCATATCAAATTTCATCACAGACGGATCAGCACAGCCGTGTAACATACATTGACACTGATTAACGAACTGGACGGACAGAAGTATTTACTGATGTTTGTGTCAGTAAAGGATTAATATGTAAAGTTAATACTTATAATACTTAGTATAACGGTTTCACTTGTCGTACGGAAGCAGCGAGAAGGGAACTATGTTACTTGATTTGTTTTGTTCAACGAAAATATGTAGATTTTGCGAGTAAGAAACATGTGAGCAAGCATACAAACTTTGCCCCCCTTTTTAACCCCCTTAGGTGTAGAATTTCAGAAAATCCTTTCTTATCGGATGCCTACGTCATACAAAGAACACATCCTCTAAGTTTCAGGTCTCTACGATCAGTGGTTTAGGCTGTGCGTTGATCCCTCAGACATTCAGGACAAAGCATTTTACTATATATGAATAGATTATAACAATTCAAGGGAGCGGAGTGGTCCTGTGTAGTGCGCTGAGTTGCCGAAGGTCCTGGGTTCAAATCCCGCTCGTTAGCAGACTTTCATTTAATCTGTTAGCGGCCGGAGTTTGATACTAATGGTTATAGAGCTCTCCTGGGGCTAATCCAGCTTCTATGAAGTGGTTATCCAAAATAAGCAGACCATTATACTCATGCTTTCGTCATCTCTTCTTCATCTTCATCAGACACATGGTTGGATCTATTCGTCATCGATTCTCCTCAGAAACTACTCTCCTCTTCCCAATTGCCTGTCACGTTTCTCTCCTCTCATGACCTAATCCAAGTTTCTTATAATATCCATACTCCGAAGTTACGATCAAAAACCATTATCTTTCGCAACCTAGATGCTATCAGTCGTGAAAGCATACTGCCTTCTCTTGAATCCCTAAACTGGATCGAAATCTATTCTTGTCCTTCTATTGACTCCATTGTTGATACACTGACCTCCTATCTTATTAGTATCCTGGACACATGTTAGTACCCATGCTCCTCTTAAAACGTCTACCCTCCGTCGATTGCATGCTCCCTGGATGTGTCAAAACATAAAAGAACTGCAAAGGAAGCGCGACGCAGCCCGCAGACGCTATAGACGGACAAGATTGACTGACGATTGTCAAGTGTTCAGGACTCTCCGCAACTTAACACAATCTACAATAAGGCAGGCGAAATCCAAAATATTTCATGAAGCTCTTTCCTCCGCACCCGATCCTAAATCAAATTGGCAAATCCTTCGGAAAGTCTCTCTTTATAAATCCCCTTCTCCTGTAGCCTTTCCGGTCTGAGCTGATGAACTGAACGTACATTTTTTGTCCTCCTCTAACAACTCGCAATCTACTTCTCCCAATTTCTCAATAGTACCATCATTTCTCTGACATATCACCCACTATCCTTATCTCTTCCCTAATGAAATCCCACTCTAATTCCATAGATTCTGACGGTATTCCCGCCAAGTTTTTAAATGTATGCTTTCCCGAAATCCTACCTGCTCTTCTCTACATTTATAATTTTTCCCTACAAAATGCAGTTTTCCATTCCTCTTGGAAAAAAACAATAGTCCATCCTATTAACAAATCATCTAATCCCTCAAACCCGAATGACTTCCGTCCTATCTCTAGTTTCTCTAACCTTTCCAAAGAATAATTCCTTAACCATTGAAATTAACCTTGAAAGAATAATTCAATCCCAAAGGTCAAATTTTCTGTAATTATACCACTCCTTGATCCATTTCAATCAGGGTTCCGTCCTGGCCTCTCCACACAATCTGCCCTCGTTAAAATCACGACGGATATACATACCGCCATGGACGAAAAAAAACTAACAGTACTAATTCTTCTCGACTTTTCAAAAGCTTTCGACTCGCCTAACCATTCCATCCTTTTTTCTAAATTAAAATCTCTTTCCTTTTCCAACAGTTCCATACCCTGGAACCAAGTTTTCCTATCGGATAGGACTCAAGCGGTCTCCGTCCCAAATCAACCCCTATCCTCTTTCCTTCCGCTGAACAAAGGAGTGGCTCAGGGTTCTAGTATTTCCTCAATCCTTTTCAGTTGTTACATTAATGACCTTCCTAAATCAATCCACCACTGTTCCCACCATCTATATGCCAACGACTCCCAGATTTATTTCTCCTTTCCTCCCTCTGAGATATTAGCTGCATTTGCTAATATTCAGGATGACCTGGATAGGATCAGTGCCTGGGCTGACCTGAATAGACTGATGTTAAATGCTGCTAAAACTTAGGCCATTCTAATTGGTTCCAACACCCTCCTTAAATCCATCAACTCTCTTCCCCAACTAACCTTCAATGATCACCCTATTACTTTCAGTTCCTCTGTTAAAAATCTCGGTGTCGTTTTCAACCAAACCCTTTCCTGAAAACCCCACATTGCCCAAATTTCCAGTCGATCAATAAGCTCCATCAACTCGAAGAAACTTGAGGAATGACTGAGACGAATTATGAACAGCGCTCTTCAGTTTGTCTTCGACGCCCCGAGGAAGTCTCTTGTGTCCCACCTCTATGATGAGTTAAAGTGGCTTCTCCCTTCTATCCGTAGACTCTATTTCCTAGGTTCTATCTTATACCAAGCCATCAACTCACAACATTCATCTTATATATCTATAGTCTCCTAAAATTCAAATCCTCTATCCAATCCCAGGGCACAAGATCTCGCCCTTCCGATCCTTATATCCGTTCACATAGAAAAAAAACTTTTGAGCGTTCCTTTCTTGCCCGTTCTATCTCTCTTTGGAACTCACTCTCACTCGATATACGTCATGCGTCTTCTTTAACCTCATTTAAATCCAAACTTTTCCTACATTTTCTAAATTCCCAAAGTGGTGCTCTATAATCAATAAATAATTATAGATAAATTCAACTTAATCGATTGATGAATTACTGTAAATATTCCTCACTTATAATATCATATTTTATTATTATTAGATGCTATTATTTATTCACTTATTTTTCTATAAGCCTATTTTTTTTGTATTGTAAATTTGTCTGTTTTTTTATTTATTTTGTATTACATTTTCTAATTCTCTACCAAAAGATACCTGTTAGTTATTTACTTTTAAGATATTAATTAAATGCTGTTTTATTCTAATAATGTAGTCCTTTGGCCAGATATATATTTATTTAATTTTGTATATTTCTGTTATTCTTAAGGGATCTGGTCCCAGAATAAAATTTTCTATTCTATTCTATATTCATAACAATGTAAGGAGCATTTAGGATTAAAAGAAGGATTTTGGATTGGTTAATTCGATGGCTTAATATAGCCCTAAAGTACTCAACAGTAAGTTCAAAAAGGTCTAGTAACAGTCTTTTCTAATTGATTGGGAGCTTAGAGCGTTTGTCTAATAAGTGTAGAAGTAACCAGAAAATACTGTAGGAATTATCTATAGAAAATTAAAATTATTATTTTAGGTTTCTTAAAGGAAAATAATAAATTGCAGATACTCTGATAGCTTGAAAGGTTTTTGTTTCAATGGGTATATCATATAAATTATTAATTGTTCGCTTTCACTTAGGGACGAAAATCATAATTTTTCGTTAAGGATTGTATGATAATGAAAAGCCCAAGGAGGGGTGAATCCCCCAAATCTCCCCCTATATGTCCCTACATCCGGTTCCGTGAATCTGGGAACAAGTTACAACGGGGCGAAAGTGGGCGACAACATTCGTGGATGTGGTTGTTTCCACCCCTTGAGGAGCTCAAGCACTGTGTAAAGCTATTTTACAGTTGACGTAAGGTAGTGTAGCTTTGTATGTCGGGCTATGTTTAATGCTTAGTTAGTGCAAACTAAAATATACCTCAACGTATCTTTTATATTAATTTGCGTATCTTTAACTACTTCAGGAGGCCAATAATTAATTTTATTGCAAAGCAACATCATTTTAAATTTGATCGGATAAAATCAGGTAAAGTATAGAAATTTGTAAATATATACGTATATGGTACAATTGATGAAGTGAATGAAATTGGATCTTTCAACTTCTGCTGTACCAGTTTTTATTCAGGACGAGGCCTCATTTTTTTTTTCAATTTTGATATTTCATTTTTCTCCTAAGAGCCTTCAGAATCTATTCTTCAAAATACAACATTTACATTCTTTACAGTTTTCTATTACAGTTTTCACTCCTTTTAAGCACAAGACCAAAATCGCTCCGGCAAAACATGATAGTACAATGCAAATGCAGTTTTCATTGGAAGTGCATGAAGTATAGACCTTATCTATGTTATCATGAGCATATGCGGGATAGATCACTGAAATAATACTTTTTTTTTTAATACCTTTAATTGAGTAAAACACTTCTTTACGAATGTGAAATGTGGCCGCTAACGTTGAGTGATGAAAAACGTCTTAAGGTATTCGAAAATAAGGTTTTGCGCAGAATAGTAGCGAAACATGCACCCGGATAATATTATTCAAGTGATAGCGTCACGAAAATTAAGATGGGCTTGCAAAGTTGTTGGACTGAGTACCGAACGAATTCCTAAAATGTTAATAAGCACTGTGCCGACTGGTAAACGTCTGAGGAGACCGAGACGTAGCTGGGAAGATTGCGTTAAGAGTGATCTGATTGATTTAAGTGTGGGTAGTGAGTGGTCCGTGGACAGAGGTTGGTGGAGCATAGCCGATGTTGGTATCGGCATCGAGCCTTCGGGTACGGTAAGCCTTTTTATTTATTTATTTAATTGATTAATGTTCCTCATTCCACTTTAATTTCTGTTGCTGAAGGTGAAATTTTAAATTTCAGAAAAGTTTTTGTGTATTTATTGATTGTTTTATAATATTTATTTAAAAATTGACACTCAACTACTGCTAAAACAATGATTAATACAGATACCTAGTTAGCACTTTCATCTTAAGACAACTCAAGTAAATACTAAATACTACTTAATTTAATTATCACTATCCTCAAATAAGACTTAATTGGTTTTTGATGAATCTATGTCAAAAATAAACATTCATGAAAAGTCAATTTTTTTAAATTTAGTGCGCACTTATCACATATTAGCCTACCAGCAAACTAAAAAAAAAATTGTACCACTACAACCCATGAAGGGTTTTGGGTTCAGTACTTGGTAGAGATTGTATTGGTTCTAGGTTGTTCAGGGAATAAATTTGTCCCAGAACACGTTCAACTGCCTGGTTTCCCCCAAATAAAAGTATCCACTGTATAGATGCTGGATGAGCTCCAGAAGGGAGGTATCTAGATCCCGGAGGGTTCATCAGATGTTAACAGATTAAATAATTTATCCGCTACAGCCGGATTTGAACTCGGAACCTTCCGGTACAGCAACTTAGCGCTCTACCACTGAGCTAACCCCACCTGAGCGCCCACCTTTTTAAATGGTATAAAATTAAATTATTAATCTCTATTAAATATCTATAGTCTACATTCAGTAGATTGTAATATTTTGAATACAAAGATACTAAAAATAAAAATATTATCTTAATATCTCCTGAATTATGATTACAGTTCGATGTTCTCGCAGTTCTTGGTTGCTATTAATTCACTGCAAATAAAACGTGGTTACTTCACTTGATATTTCTGGAATATCGTAGAGTTTATAAGTTGAGACCGCCTCTTTTTTTGCGACCCCATTATTCATTCTATTCCTTGATCCATCTACAGAACTACAACACGAAACAAGCGTCGGAGTATAACGCTAATACGATATGTTATCGATTGGAACAGGACTGTGGAGGGAGAGATAAGGACGCAGATGCCGGACACACGCCGGAGATGTGCGACAGATTAGGACGGACCGTCGCTCCTGATCCTATCTCTAGGACTTTTAACACCACTTCTCATATTCGTTATCGATCTGTCATATGTAAGTTTCGAGATGTGTTTGTTTGTATAATGGAGTTGTTGCAATAGGCTACTTAACAATATCAACAAGGAAAGCACTGAAAGGTACTCTGTCATAAAATATTTGTGATCGAAGTGCCGTCAGAGAATTAAAGTCACATAAATATAACGCCATTCGTCGAACAGGTGAATAATGTGATACAAAGTAATGAAATACGCTTACAATCGAAATGTAAATCATGATCAAGACTTGTCGGGTTGTCCCCACACTCATTTTTAATTAATTATCCAGTTTTAATGCATTTTCATTTTTTTCAAAAACATTTTTAATGGATCTATAAGGTTTTTAATTTGAATTATGATTTCATGGACTATCGATTAAAAAATATTAGTAATTTTAAATATCCAAATATAGCAGGAAATACGTGATCTAATAAAAGGAATAATCGCCAATAACAAATAAAGTTATTTGTAAAGTTATCTTATTATTATCAGGTTCTTTCCAATTTGGTGACGATTCTTGGCTTCCTCCAACTGAAGGCAGAGGTTTTTGCAGTCACTATTCAGTTCTGAAGTATCAGAACGTTCACTGCATCAGCAGCAACAAACCCATCTTTGATCTGCTATTATAGAGCGGCTCACAAGCCTAAAAATTAGTGTCACCTCCGAATAACAAGACTACAGAGATGAAGCTTTGATGCTCTTTGGAGATCCTACCTCGTGTTAAAATTCAACAATATGAACAAAAAAATAAACGAAGTCTTTATTCTTCTCGAAGAGGGACTATTAGAAGGTAAGCCTCCTCTCCAGGCCTAAGCATTGCTCATGTAATGATATGTTTGGTGTTGAAACAATTGACTCCCAAGCCATTTCTTCTCGCAGGTGCGACTAGCATAGTAAAAGTATCTGCCACAGCTTGATCAGAGGGACACACTATGTCTACATCATCACTGTACGAGAGTAGCTGTACAGATCAACTAAAGATGTACCCTTTCGTCTGCAGACCATTATACCCATGCTGTCTTCATCTCTAAATCAAATATAAAGTAAACTAGGGCATCCCCTCAATGCCCTTGTCCTGAGAGCAATCGCTCTAACCGACATCTACTGATTTCGACTCGAGATTCAACATTGTTCATTGTGACCCTCATGAGGATTCTTAAAATATTTTAAAACCAGATAAAACTCTTCTCTATTCACGCTATCGTTTGCTGTCTTAAATTCGGTAAAGTGGTGATGGGCTTTAATTGTGTACTCCCTCCCTCGAGCATTTTTCTTATACTGAATAGTCGATCAGTAGTGCTTTGATCAGTCTCTATATTCTCTCTTACATTGGCCAACTGAAGCAAACTTTCAAAGATGATATTCGAATCAGTCAGTACCTTAGTAGTTGGTGCAGGTGATTTGATTGCTGTTCTTAAATATTGGCCCTATACATAATCAGTCCAAACCGTGATGGGAAGGTCGTGAATATTCATCACCAGCTCATTCTCACTGCACCTGAAGAGATCTATAGGATCAGCTTACGGGACATTGTTGCTTTTTTGGTCTACGATCATAATTCCAAGTTCCAAAGATCGTAAAAGTTCCAAAAAAAAAGGCATCATATCGTCGCTCCTGACCCAAGAGTCGGATTTTTTGGATTGAGTGGGATTTTTTTCTTTTTATATAGCTATTTTTTAAATGATAAATAGTATTTAAACAACATGGTAAATCCTTTAACGATGAGAAATTTCTGATAGGATATTCTTAAAAGAAAAAATCACAAGAAGTCGGCTTTTACTATTTATGAAGTAATCATGGGTAGTATTTCTTCACCTAAAAATTCATAAAATAGACGATTTTCTAAAAACTTACTTCTTATTTCTAGGGCTCTTCTTACGTTATCAATAGTTTGCAAGTGCACTGCCATCATATATTTGGAGGACCTATTTATCAATAGGTTTAAAGGTTTAAGGGACCTATTTATGAATAAATTTTAATATATCAGGACAACGCATAAGGAACAGGTATATGACAATGGAGACAATGAAATCATGTGATTACTGCTGTTGACCGAGAAGAAATATTGCTATAGAAGGGATCGATGAAGTTGAAGAAGCTGCTACGCACTTCCTGATGCAGTTTCCGTTTGTGCTTAGAGATAACTGGCATGAAGAGGGTGTGGATTAAGTCGTTGCAATTGTCAACTATTATGTCTGACCCTTACAATAATGGTGACAATATTTCATTTTTAAGTGGGCATTGAGCTCGAGAGCAGAGCGAATTATAATTATCCGTGACTAGCAGCTGCCTTGTGTACACTTGTCCAGAAGCCAACTGATCCGTCAGCCGGCTTGTATACATCTATGGCGATTCTTGTTCTTTTGATTTATTTATTTATTATTTTATTATTTATTTATTACCAATGTTTGATAATTTATTTTTGTATTATAAGAAGGATGGTAGGTAAATTTAAATTAAATTTAATTTAAATCTGTATAAACCTGTAATTAACGATGCTGTTCATTCAATGTTCATTCAACTGTTTGAACAATAGATAATTTTCTCAAAAATTGGTAAGTTTTATCCGTAAATAAATCTGTTATATTCCATAAAATGCCTCTTCTAATAAGAAATTTGAAAATCTTTGCCTATCATTCAAGCACACACCCAAAAGTATAGAGAGATCTAAGAATGGATTTTGAAATTCCCGGAAAACCACTGGTTATGGTTTAATTAATTTATTAATTATAATGTATATATAAGTTATAAAGGTTCTTCAGGTTCAGTCAACAAGTATAGTCAACTCAACAAGTATAAAACTCAAATTTACAATTCTTTCGATTGAACCTCAAGAACCTAAATAACTTACAAACAGTCGAAAAAAAGCTTACCATTACATACGAGATAACTGGCTTGCACAAATCAGAAGTTTGTGAGTTGGAATCCAAATCTCGATATACTTCAAACCTCTTCATGTCCCTCTTATTATGTGAGCCTAATGGAGACAATTCAAAACGGTTGGGCGTAGATAATATCATGTATGATTTTACAGCATGTTAAATAGCCGAGGAAGGAACTTCAGGTAATCTTGCATCCGCTGACCCTGAACAGTCATAAATCTTGGAATTAGCCTAAGTTGTCTTGTATAATATGCACGAAATCATATCCTCCTTGGTTATTATAGGATCACAAAAAATTTATTACTGTGAAAAAAGTGTGATTTTTTAAAACAAAGCGTATTGATAAACCTGTCAATCATATTAATATTATGAGATATGATGTAAAAAAAAAAGTGTGCAAAAAAGAATAAAACCAGTGACATTTTGGGTGATTTTTTACTTTTCGAAATGAATTTTACTAATTTCCAATAAACATTTTTGATTATCGAAGATTCATAACACAACGGAAATTAGTCAATTAGTCTCGTAATATCTAAAAAAACTTGGAGAAAATGTATTTCGTGATTTATCCATTCATTAACTATTCCCACATTTCCCGAAAAATTGAACTCTCATTCTATAGTTGAGCTGTCTCCACACCTAACGCCTTCGTTAATTAAATTAATTATTTTCTGCTCAGCACATCATGTTGTTTTCCGCGCTTGAGACACCTAGTTGGACTTCACCTCTCTAAATGTGCTTCAAATATCACGTTTTTTATTACTTTTTCCTGACTAATATTTTTTGAATATTTGAAATAAAATCAGAAATAGTTTCGCTACCCCAATTTTTGAACCTTCGTCGATGACGTAGCGATAGCTATCAATGGGATACAGTAATCAATCAAAATTAATCCATTTGGAGCATGGTGCTTTCTTGGTTAGATTCTGAGGTACATCTAACCTCTATATTCTTTAAAACATGGAAAAAATCCCTGTTGTAGTAGAAATATTTGTATCATTTCGGCAGGTTGTCGCTTAGAATTAAGTCACAACAAATTTTAACTTTTCATTCATTTCCTTATTGCAATTCTCTAAAATAAAAAATGATCGTGAGTTTTGTAATGATAAAAGTGTAATTATGGGAAATGTGTATGTTTTGGTTATCATTTCATCAGGGAATGAACATTTCAACAAAAATTTCGAAGTGTAGATTAGATCATGATATAACCTAAATAGTATGTGTAAGTTGGTTCTTTAACCCTTGAAGTGCGGGGAACCCTCGGCGATGCGGTACAGAGAGTCTGGGCGCGCTGAGGGCTTACTAATGCTGAGGATTGGATACTTTTAGCTCGTGCCAGCTGTATTGCTTGATTAAAACCTCAAGGCACGACTAATAAATTATTGTACAATTTCGTTTGCTCCTGATTATATGAGAACGTTATTTTTAAGCAATAATCGTCTTCCTTTATTTCATTTTTATCTATAAACCTGATTGCTTTATAATCTGTCTTTCTTTAATACCGTAAATAAAGTTAAACGTATATACCTGTCTCAAATAAAGATAGACAGGTCTATTTTAATCATAATTTCATGTAATTATTACATGAAAAACCGGAAAAAATTGAAAGCGCATATTTTCGTCTGGTGACTTTCAACAAATGCATATATGCGCTCATATTCCCACCAACTGCTTTCGCCGGACAAATATATATGCGTAAAGCACTTTAAGGGTTCTAGTCCCCGTCTAGTTAGTTAATTTAGTTGCTATAGACAGTCAGTATTATTATTTTTTTACGAGAATTCTAAAATGGTAAAACTTGTTGTGACTCAACTCGAAGCGAGAACTTGCGGAACTGATACCGTAATATTTTTATCTAAATCAATTAAGGTACCGTGCAATATAACAATGTTGGCAACTTGTTCCAAAGTTCTGTTGAGAAAGGCTTTGGACCGGGTAGAGCGCTAAGCGCCGTGGAAGGTACAAGATAGCACCGGTGAACCTGAGACCGGAACGGATCGTGTAGGAGAGGAAAAAGGATTTTGAGGAAGCGGTGATAAAAGCCTTGGGAGAGACATCTTGGACGAGGAAGGGCAGGCCGAGCCCTTATCGCTGCCCTGCAAGGCTGCCCTAATACCGCCCCGTGATTGATTCCATATTAGAGTGGGGGTCCTTTGTGCCCCCCACCACTCGTAAATTAACTTGGGATGAAAATTCATTTTCCGCCTGTTGCCTGGGGGCGCCGAGGCGGCAAACTTTCCCCCCGTCCTCGCTCCTCCTATCAAAGCAAAGATTATTTTAACACCTTTCTTCGCTCGCTTCTTTTTTTCTTTTTCTTTTTACTTTTTCTCTATCCCTTCCACATCCTCTCCTATAGAAATTCAGACTTTGACTCCGCCCATAACAGTGGCAGATCCTCGACACTTATGTTCTCTATAGGTACCAATCCAATTATTTACAGGTTTCCTCCGGAAAAAAACTGAGATTACTTATCCCAACCTTTTTCTTGCGCAATAGAAATGGTTCTATTATAATTCCACTTTAAACTTTATAAAATCGACTTCCTCGTTGCTTTCTGAATGGAACTTGTTACTTACTGAATGGGTAGAGGGGACTAAGAAAGCTGCTAGTGATACTCAATTACCTTACATAATCCAAAACACGAAATATAATATTACCAAGTCATTAAAAAGTCCTTGATGATTCCGATGGGCGCAACGAAGGATTTTTTACCGAGCTATGAGGTTATCTTGCAGGCTCATTTCGAGGGAGCACCGACTCCCTGGAGTGGGAGTTGAGTTGAAAGGATCTCACATTGAGTGAGGCCCGGGGGAGCACATTCGGGTTCGAAGACAGTTACTAATTGAGGGCCACCTGTGGTGTAGTGTTTTACATAATAACATACTATGCCTAAGATCGCGGGTTTTGCAGTCTAGATTTTTAAAGGGAGTAATATTGTTCCTTCGGAATGAACGTAAACTGAGGATCGTCTGTACTCGTTATAGATTGTACCTAGGTAGGCAAAATTTAGGACTCCGGACCGACCCTCAATTTTTCTGGTGCTTACTTTTTGTCAAAAAAATATATGGATAAAAATTTGTTTGAAATAAAAATGAATATAACTGCTTGGTTATAATCACGAGAATTGATAGTTTTAAATAAATTATGATTTCGATAATTCATTAAAAATTACATTTTAATTTAATAATAACTATCTATGTCAGTATGTTTATATAATAAAATAGTAAATAATTCAAGACTATTATTCAAAACTTGGGTCATCAGATCTGACCAGAGACCTGCAATCGTTAATATTTAACTTTTTTATTTGACTTTTTAAATTAAATAACAACTTCAACTAATATGTTATTAAACCAAAGTTGCTCAGAAAATAAGATCTAATTCAATAATTTAATTAAATAACAATCTAATTAAATGTCACGGGCATACATATACTATTTGAAGTCAGACTTGTATTCAATATTTAAAAAGTAACAAAAATAAAAAATGTTTTAACAAAATGATAAGAACAGATGACCTCTGGACCGATGGATAGAATTTATTATACATTGAAATGATTCTAAAAGAAAATTAAAAATTAACCCTCACAAACTCCATAACCCCCCCCCCCACCAGAAACCTCGGCCCTAGGACTTTCTTTTAACCTAGGACCTTGTAAACGTTACTTCGAATGTCGTTTATGGGAGAAAATTTTCTATTGGGTCGTTTCAAATGCAATACCCGTTTTTATTATTTATAAAATTCAAAGTGGAGTTCTGTTGTTTACTTTATGTATATGTTTACTTCTTTATGTTTACAGGTTAAAATGAGTGTTAGCAATCCTCACTTTTTTAATAATATTTTCCACCACTGCAATTGAACGAACAACGGTTTCTAGGACAACGGTTGTGCAGGGAGGTGATTTGTCCGAGACCGCACTGAATCGCCAGGTTTTACCTCCAAATAAGGGTACCCACTATATAGAGGCTGGATGAGTCACAAGAGGGTCAGCAGATTCCACAGGGTCCTTCCCTGGCGGATAGGAGATTAAATAATTAATCTGGCCGGAATATGAACCTGGGACCTATAACTAAGCACTATAACTAAGCGCTCTACATCATGAGCTATCCCTTTCCCTCAAACAGGAATAGGGCTAAATACAGCTCATTCCTGTTTTTTCTTTTCAAAAATGGGACTAAGGATAAGGAATAAGACAGACTTGTTAGAAGATAGGAGGAAGTTAAACATATTTTTCTATTGACCCGGGCCGGATGGGGATTGCCAGTGGCTGCACGTCAGGTCTGCCGATTCGGTTCATTAGATCTTCCTCCTTTCGTCATTTAGTATTTCCATCTCGCTCCCTCTACCCTCTCCCCTATCCTCCCTGTCCGATATTTTTCTTAATAAAAATAATTCTAGGCTTCCGCCTTGTACGAAGTCCAGGAACCAGAACTGCCCAACCCAGACAATGATCACGTTTCACCACTAAATGTCCTTTGTCTTGAGTAATCCGAGAATGGCAAACCTCTGGATGCTGCAAATAGATTCTTCGTGTATATTCGGACCCGTATAAAGACAAATATATTAAAGTTTGGCCATTTGACCATTTGATGGCATTCCTTACTATGTTCATTCAATTGTAGTTATAGTAAATACTACCAAAAGAAGAGAGGATTGATAACAGCTCATTACCATCTATGAATATAAACATACTAAGCAACAGAAGTCCACTAATCCCACATTGAATTTTATAAATAATAAAAACGGACGTATCATATGAAACGACCCAATAATATCAAAACAAAAGGATAGCTCCAAATTTCTAGAGTTGATTTTTACGAACTGTTTTTACTTCCAAATATAAACAAGTCTTTGAAATTAATAACCATCTTCAAACATAAACTCTGACTACGTAGATGGATTGACAACTGTGATTTCTTGCTGAAAATGGAAGATAGAGGATAGTAGCAGTCGGAAACTGTTAAGCCACTTCATTTCAGCTATCAAGGAACTGCCATGAACAGGCTTTGTAATGTATATATTGGGCTTTAGATTCTCACATGATAGGGTAATGAAGGAAATATAAACAAACGGATGTTGGTTATTTGGATGTGTTTTCCTTAAGAAATCGAAGCTTCCTGAAACGGAAGGATACGAAGGAGAGTATTGTTACAGAAGTCTCAGACAAATGTCTGCACAAGCGTACAATGGCTTAAGAGTGCAGGTCACGGTGGAACAGGTGCCTCTCATTCCTTTTCGAATCACTGTCTGAGAAGTGTGGAAAACATTAATACACATGTAAACAATTCAAATTATTTTGTTCAATCCTATCCATTTTCAGGTAATCCAAATAATGTATGAGCTTTACAGAGAATCGACATTCGTTCTGAAACCATAATATAATACTTCTGAGTATATGAATAGCCTGTGAAAACGAGTAGATATTTTATTATTATTTTTTTTTTTACAACTCAGCTACTATGGATTAGGTTAGTTTTAACTGTTCCTTGATTGTTTCCATCGTTTCTTCTCTTTCATATCTCCTTCTTTCGTTCTCTAATCATTATCTTTTTATTTTAGTTTTGGCCAACTTTGGGGTACTCTGGATCATTCATTAGTACTTGTTCCGTGACCTTCTCTCCGACCAGTACTTTTTAATCCTCTCTAATCTCCTACTCCTTTCATCATCGGAGATTCGGGTTTTGCTTCTGGCAGTTACATCCTTAAATAAATCCTCCGTAACCCCGATTTCTCTCGTGTCTAAATCTGCTTCCTTAAACGAATTCGGATTAGTTTTTTATTTCTAAGGATTTCCGATATTCTTTTTAAATAATTATAATAATAATAGTTATTATTATTATCTATTTGAGAAGCTGCACTTTTTTATTCATAAAGAGGTTAATCTTGAGGGGTTTTTTTTTTTTTATTATTTTATTTTTACCAGATCGGCCTGGTGGGCCTTTACATGGTTGTTATAATATTAATTATTTATTGTTTATAACAATTGATTATGGGGGGGTATAGTCCGTACAATAGACACCCCTAACTAAATACATCGTTATAACTATTGGATAAGAGTAAAACAGTGGAAAGGTTAATATTTATCGATCAAATATAAGTTGTTGTCGAATCACCCTAATATCTTAAATATAATTATTACAACCTACTTCTTTTAGCACTACAGCGTTAATCAAAAGTTGTTACGTTATCTGTGTTCGATTACAGTTAGTTTGTTTCTTCAATGAATATTGAAGAAAACATGTCGGTAATGACAGATATACGTCGTCTAGAGGCATTTATTTTTCATATATAGATACATATATATTTAGCGTTTTTACATTATTCGTGCCAATGTTGATGTTGGGCTAGCTTCTCTACTTGCTTAACATATTACATCACCAAGTACTTGTAATTTTAGGGAACACAATAATAAATTTCATTTAAATAAAATATCATGTTGGATGATTTCAGTTCTATTTGTACGGAAGCTAAATATAAAAAAAACAGGATGTGCTCTAAATGTTCTTTATTTGCTTTAAATTATAATAGTGGATGACTGCTACGGATGCTTTCATAAAAAAAAAATTGTATTTTGTTTTGTTACTGTTTGTTTTTTTCCGTTCTGTCCTACTAAGGACCACGTCATTTCAACTGTCATTTTTTGATTTCTTCTTGATAATCATCCAATACTCCCTCACTCGTCGCCGTTGCTGCTCCCATCTTTTTCCATCCATTTCTTTTCCGTCTTCAGCTGTGCATATTCTTGAAAAAAACGCGTGAGTATCCTGTTTCATCCTGAGACGGGAACTTTCCAGAACGTCCTCGTAGGTAATCTCCATCTCTTGTAAATGTTTTTCCAACTATTCCAACCAGGCACGTTTGGTCTTCTTTTCCTTAAAATACGTTAGAATCCTGTTGTCAGTCTAATGGGTTTCTTAACAAGTGACCGTGAAATACTTTGAGACTGTATTAATATTCGTTGGAAATAGAATTGAAAAATAAGTTTAACTAAATCCTCGAGTTACCATACAGTTGTAGGATTCATGTACAGAAGTGGTTCATTGCACTTCGTACGACACACCCTTGCCCAACGCAGTATGTAGGCGTTCTGCCTAATATGTCTTTAGATTCGATTTAAAGCAGAAAATGTAAAGGAGGACTATTATTTGAGGGAAGAGCCGAGAGAGGGAAATACAAAGGTAGTTTGCTAAGGTAATCGGTGGGGAAGGGCACCCATTGGGTGGATAATACACTCAAAGGCATCCCTCCCTTCAAAGGAACAGCCCGCAAACTAGCAATGTAAATACTATATATCCTCTCGAGCTTGTCTTATGGAAAGAACACTCACCGATACCACCTCGAAATTGTGTATTTTCAAAAACATTGTCAACGTTTATGTAGTTAAAAATTGCGTTTATGTATTTTCTATTAACTTTTATGTGTTTTGGGTCTTTTCTACTTTAGGACAGCCAGTTACTATTGAGTAACGTCCATTATCACCTAGGTAACTTTACATTCATCACTACAACTAACATATTACTAGAAAATATTAAAAAGTGTTAATCCTATATTTCTTTTAATGCAATTTTATTATTTTGTTTTACGTCGCTTCACTTCGACAACTGCTCTTAAATTCTTGTATTAACTTAATGTCTTTTAAATACTTCAGTATCTTCTGTATTTTATAATTTTCTTTGAACGGTAAACATGATTCAATATTCAAACTTTCTTTATAATAAATTAATAAGGTCGATTACGGATTTGAGTTTGGGCGGTAACCTGTGGACGGAGTTTTACGTGCATCGCCTATTCAGCCTTCAGGTCCACCAAATTTTACTATGATTATTATTGATAAATAAATATACATTGATATTATCCTATACATGTATAAATCCATACATTTTTAAATCAATAAAAATGAGCAAATCTCAAAATGAGACAAAATAATCACAAGAATGCAATTGGAGACTCCAAAAAACATAGCCTTAAGGTTCTTAAATATTGGAAAATGACTAATTAGTCAATGTTACTTGCCTTACTAATACCTACCAATTAATTAATAATACCATACCAATTTACTTGGTATAGAAAACTGGACAAAACTCCTTTTTTAATTTCATAATGACTGTTGCTGGGTTTATAACCTGTCCTTCAGGAATAGCAGAGGATGTCAAGACCTCAAGCATGTGGATATGGGGAATATGAACATTAATGGGCGCAACTCCAAGCGCTGCAAGTACTTCGAATATCCAGGAATTCTGGTACAAGACTAAAATTATAATAGTGCATAAATATTAGAAATAGAAATAGAAAAGTAACTTTATTCTGGGACAAAGTCCCTTTAGAATAACAGATATGAACAGGAATAAAAACATAATATTTATCTGGCCAGAAGGCTAAATGTTACAAATCATAAAGCGTGAAAACATGACAGAAAACAATTTAAAAAGAAATATATAAACAAAAATAATAGTAAGTAAATAAATAGTACAGATCTTGACAGGATATTAAGCAATTACAGAGAATAGATAAATCCAAAGCTTTTGAAATTGAATGCATGAGCTAGCATTCCATAATTTGTTTACATGATGTACAGCTTTTCAAAGAGCAGAATTAAAAGAACTAGATAACACAGTTTGTTATTATATACATTGTATTCTAAGCAAATGACTAACCTACCTAGAGACTATCCTTCTGGGAAGCTAATAGATGTTGAAACAGCCAGGATTTGAATAATGATAGAGAGGGAGTATGACGGATATTAGGAGGGATTGAGTTCCACATTGTGGTGGAGCGGGCGAGAAAGGAACGTTCGAATGCTTTAGTTCTGTGTGAACGTATATAGAGATCAGAAAGGCGGGATCTTGTTTTATGGTGTAGCACTGATGATTTGAATTGGAGGAGACTGTAGATATATGAAGGGTGTTGAGAGTGAATGGATTGGTATAAGAATGAACAGAGGAAATATTGTCTTCGGAAGGGAGGGAAGAGCCACTTTAACCCATCATAGAGGTGGGAGACGCGCGATCGCTTCGGAGTACCAAGCACAAATCTTAGAGAGCAATTCATTATTCTCTTTAATCTGTCTTCAAGCATTTTAGAGAGGCCTCCATATACCACGCTACAATAGTCAAAGTGGGGGAAGATGAGAGAAGATACGAGAAGCTTACGGGAAGATTGTGTAAGGAGATGACGAGAACGATGGAACAACTTCAGGGAACTAATTGTCCGTCGGGATATTTGGGCGATGTGGGATTTCCAGGAAAGGTTTTGGTCGATGGTGATGCCTAGGTTTTTCACCGAGGAGGTAAACGTGATAGGATTATCGTTTAGGAGTAATGTTGGGAGGGTGTGGATGGATGTAAGGAGGGAATTGGAACCTAAGACAATGGCCTGAGTTTTCAATGCGTTCAATTCCAGTTTGTTCAGCTTTGCCCAGGCACAGATCCTATCCAGGTCTTCCTGAATACTAGCGAACGCAAAAAATAGCTCGGAAGGGGGAAAGGACAGATATATTTGGAAATCGTCAGCATATAGATGATGGGAACAGTGGTGAACAGATTTAGGGAGATCATTGATATAGCAGTTGAAAAGAAGAGGAGAGATACTTGAGCCCTGTGCCACGCCTGAGGAAAGAGTGAGGAAAGAGGAAAGGGGATGATTAGGTAAGGAAACTGCTTGAGATCTATCAGAGAGGAAGGATTGGAACCATCGGATGGAACTGTTAGAAAAGGACATTGATTTGAGTTTGCTAAAAAGGATAGAATGGTCCAAGGAATCAAAAGCTTTAGTAAAATCAAGAAGGATAAGCACAGTTAGTTTTTTGTCGTCCATAGCGGTATGTATGTCATTGGTGATTTTGGTAAGTGCCGATTGTGTGGAGAAACCGGGACGGAAACCAGATTGAAGTGGGTCAAGGAGGTTGGACTGTTCGAGGAAATTTGACATTTGTGACTGGACTATTCTTTCTAGAGGCTTGGAAAGGTTTGAGAGGATTGAGATTGGGCGGTAGTCTTTGAGTGAGACAGGGTTAGAGGATTTATTAATAGGATGGACTATGGCTTTTTTCCAGGAGGCTGGGAATACTCCGTTTTGCAGTGAAAAATTGTATATAAAGAGTAGGACAGGTATAATATCGATAAGGCAGGATTTTAGCAGTTTGACAGGAATCCCATCGAAGCCTGTGGAGATGGAGTGGGATTTCAGAACAGAGGAAATAATGTCGTTGGGTGAAATGTCAGCGAAGTAAAAGTTGTCAGGGTTGAAAGATGGTGGTAGGGAAAATACGGGAGAGGATGATTTAGAAGTATTAACTGAGGTGGACAAAAAATATGAGTTAATTTCATTGGGAGAGGCTGGAAAGGGCCTAGAACAAGATGAATTAAGAAGAGAAAGCTTTCGAAGGAGATGCCATTTGGATTTAGAATCGGGAGCAGATGAAAGGGCTTCGTGGAAGTATTTGGTTTTTGCCTGCCTGATTGCCGACTGTGTCAGATTGCGGAGGGCCCTAAACGCTTGATAGTCGTCAGTTAACCTTGTCCGTCTAAAGCGTCTTCGGGCCGCATCACGCTTCCTTTGAAGATCTTTAATTTTTTGACACAACCAGGGAGCAGGCTGGTGACGGAAGGTTGAGGTTTTCAGTGGGGCATGGGTGTCAAGGATATATTTGAGATTGGAAGTAAGTATGTCAACCATCGAATCAATAGAGGCACAAGAATAAATCTCTCTCCAATCCAAGGCTTCAAGAGAGGGTGAGATGTTCTCTGGGGTGAGAGCATCTAAGTTGCGAAAGGTTACGGTTTTAGGTAGTATAACAGGAGTTTGGATATTGTATGAAATATGGATGAGATCATGAGAGGACAGAAATGGAACGGGTAATTGAGAGGAAGAAAGGAGGTTCTGCCGTGAATCAATGACAAACAGGTCTAACCATGTGTCGGATTGAAAGGTGTGATGGGTGGGAGAAAATGGGACAATGGAAAGGTGTAGAGAGTAAAAGAGATTTTCCAGGTATAGTTGATCGTGGGATTGGACAAGGAGATTGGCATTAAAATCACCGGAGATAATGATATGGTTGTAGAGAGGAATGTAGTCGTAAAGGGTAGATTCAAAAATTGAATCAAGAGGGGCCAAAGGAGGGCGATATACTACGACATAAAGGAGAGGGTTTGGGTTAAAAGAGATTTCAACCAGAAGGAATTCTGTGTGAGGATAACCAGTTGCGGGTGAGGAATCAAGGATACGTGATTTTAGGGAGTTGTGTACGTAAAGACCTACTCCTCCACCAGTCCGGTCTACCCGGTCGTGGCGAAGGAATGAATAGTCTGGTAAGGATATTGCAGAGGAGGGGATGTGGGGTTTTAGCCATGTTTCGGAAATTCCAATGGTATGATAAAAGTTTTGGGTAAAATATTGAAGGAATTCGTCATAATGGGCAGGTAAGGATTGGGTGTTGACGTGACAGGATGTCAGGATACTGGACATGATGGTGAGGTAGGAGAGAAGATCCCCGTAAAAGAGGAGAAGATGCTGTGTGCAATTAATTTTAGCAGGTAGATTAGGTAAAAAGCTATGAAATGTTCCAGATAGTTGAAGACATGCAAGATAAAACAAAAAACATATAAGAATATTAATAGTATAGAAATGATAATACTGTTAAAATATGTACAAAGAGAAATTAATGAATTAATAATGAGAGAAGCAAAGTAATAGAATATATATAGCTGCTTGAACATGAACAAACTTAAAAATATAGAACAAAAGATCCTAAGAACTAAAAATATGGACCAATAAAAAGAAATTAACTGTATAGAGAGGGCGTGGGCAAAATCCAAAATTCCGTGGTGAGCGCCATAGGTTGTCATAGAGCTAGCGGGGAAACAAAACTTTAGTAGTCACCCGAAGACGTCTAGATCTTGGGCCTGATCTATGAAGACCACCTGGTGACCATCTTCTTTTCTACAGCGCACTCTGCCCCCAGAGAACCACACATACTTTATCTTTCCCGCTGCCTTCTTCTGACGGGCTAACCAGTAGAGGTGCTTGTTCCCTTTTGTCATCTCCTCGCTCAGATAGATACGGTGGCAGTCATTTCCCTGCCAACCTAAATCTCGCGTAGAGAAATCTCTTTTGACTTTTCTTTTATGTAACAAGTCATCCCTCACTGATTTCCTCACGAAGCGTGCTATGATAGGTGGGGGTCGCGGGTCATCATTTCTTGCTCTCCGTCGTTGCACTGTGTCCAGATCCTCTAGATTTAACTTTATGCCTAGGCCCGCACCGATACTAGTTAATAGGCCGGAAGGGGTCTCACCGGCTAGGACTGGGATCCCCCGGATCTCCAGGGAGTTAGATAACATGCCCTGCTCACTTTTGTTTACCCGCACTTCGAGATCTCCTACCCGGGCCTTTAAAGCTTTATTTTCCGCCAATATCTCTTCTATGAATCTTGATTGGCCCTCTAGATGTTTTTCTATTGTGGTTAGTTTATCACTAAACTCAAAGGTGAGGTCCCCTTGTTTATCAATGGCTGTTTTGATATTTTTAATCTCATCTTTAATACTGGTGTCAATTTGTTTCACGGCCGTTAGAACATCTGATAAAGAGAGTTCAGCTTTAAGTTTTTCTCCCGTCGCCGTATTCTTTTTCGCCTGGTCACACTGAGAGCATAACCACAGATTTTTTTTGACAGATTTAAGGGCCTCTAAATCTTTATCAGTGAGGTTAATGCATCGCCCGTGAAATATGAGATTGCATTTAGAGCAACTAATATTGATTTTGTCATCTCGGGTAATAACGCCGTTGCAAATAGTGCAGTGAACCATAATGAATAAGAAGAGAAAAAATAATTACGTAAGTAAATAAATAACTCACAATTGTTTGTATGTTCGGGATAATGCCTAATGCTGTTGGTATTAGGACCGAAAGCTTCACCGTCTTCAAGGTCGTCGAACTTAGCTTAATTTATCGAATGAAAATCTTCTCTCTGCTTTTTTTTGAATAAGTTTATAGTATAATAAATAATAAATAATAACCGATAAATATATAGAGAGAAGAAAAGAGACAAAACTACACACAACACTACAAAAACACGGAACAAAGAGCAGAAGAAATTAGGAGATAATACGATGTGTACAGGACGGTGTCTCTGGCCAGACTGGTATTGATTGGTAGCAAGTATGTTTTTGCTCTGAATAAGGTACTAGAACTACGAGAATGTCCCTATCTTGCAAGAACACCATTCACGAGACCATGTTAAAACTATTACACATGGATGGCGATATGATCCTGAAGTTTTGAAAAAAAGAACATAGCATTCTGAGAATCGTTAATAAACGACAAGCGTACACCGCTATTCTCCCCAAGCTATTTGGCCAGCCTAATTTTGTGGGCATGATAGAAAAATGAAGAATGCGGTGATGAGAAAGCACACAGATGAGATGAGAGGTTACCAAATAAGACGAAGAATGGAAGACCAGGATGAAAGAATCAGAGTGGGAGATCGGGACTGAAGTAGTTTTATGACGCGGAATACGTTCTGAAGAGGCTGAGAATGAGTAGATAGTGAAGGAGAAAGATAGGAATAAATATAAAATGTAAAGTAAAAATAAATGTAATGTTTGGTTAAGGCCAAAAAGGGCCATATGGTCGTTTAGCTATTCTTTAATCATCGTTGCACAGTAATATAGAGGGTATTGCATTGAAAATATGTCATATTAAAGTTGTTGCCATGGCCTAAATAATTGTGATAACATCAGAGAATTTGTTTTAGTTGTTATATATACTGTAATTTTATAATCCACATAAATGAACCTATCACTTTAAATATAAATAGCCACACAAATAATTTCATATAAAACTGGTTATTGAAAAACATGTTTTTCATGTAAAACCGGTTATTGAAAAACATATCAGATAAGTTGCTTAGATTGTATTTCTAGTATTTGCATTAATTTTACACTAGTTATATAGCATTAATTTCAATTATTTTAAATTGTATGAAGGGATTTCAATTAGGGTCAAAAATTTGCTTGACTTGGTACGATCTGATCTTGGTTAGAACTTAATAAGGTACATCGAAGTAGCAAACAGCAATATTTTTTTAACAAGGATCATATGCTTATTTACTACCCCTGAGGCTGCAGTTGTAGAGTTAATTTTATTCTCAATCTATGATTATGCCGAATAATAAGTTTTGTCATTCACATTGTAATCTCAAAGTTTGGATTATTACAGTGATCCACACACCTGATTTGAAAAGGCATCAGATATACTTTCTCGAAATTTGTATCACTGCAATATAAGCGGACACAGTGATCAAATCAAGTGTATTTTCGTCTGACGTAACGTTTTGGCCCAAATGTCCGATTTTGCGTTTCAGCCGAAGATCGAGATTGTATCATCAATCCCGATGGGTTGGAGATAATTAATCCCCAATATTTTTATAGATAATTAGACAATTTATTCAAGCAAAGGGAGCACTTTTTCCTTACTTCCACAAACCTCGAATCTTATATAAAATGAATATTAAAGTGAAATAAAATACATGTTAAGACATTAATAAAAAAAAAACCAAACCAAAAAGCCTTAAATCTCTAAACTAAAACAGGAAACAAAAATACCTGTAAATATTTCATCTAGGTTAATTCGAATTTATTAGTGAATAATTAATTTTGCGATCGCCTGGTGGTTATCATAACAACCTATTATGCCCAAGATCCCGGGTTTGCAGCCTGGTAGATGATATGACCTTAGGATTTTTTAAAGAATCCTTAATAATGCCGTCCTTCGGAAGGGGCGTAATTCGAGGGCCTGTTAGGTACTCGTTAATGATCCTTAAACTAATGATACTACCACTGTAGCATCGTCCGATAAGCAATAACAGCATAAAGTGACGTTAAATGAATAGGCAAACATTAACTTTGTACTCCTGCTGACCCTTCAATTTTAGTTTAACATTACCAATATTTGAAATCATCAAAATTGGTTTGGCTGCCTATGTTGTCAAGCTGTCCCTATGTTCAACGGTTCAAGGTTTAATCCATAGTTGATGCGGTATCAGAAAATATCACGAATTTACGTCGACCGAATTAGCTATTATATTTCTGCTCCTTGTCAGAGAAAATGAAGTAACGAGGACATTATGCATATCCAAGTACCATTTGCTAAGAATGAGAATCGAATTGCCATCATAGGTGCAATGAAGGACAATCTGAGAAGGGATTAATAATACGCGAGCTGGTTGTCGTGTGCGGGTCGAACAGCAGCTATGAATACAAAAGATGGGGGAGCCCTCCGATCTGAGAATGCTGATGGAATGTCATTTGTAAGATAATTATCAGATGGAGGGGCGATACTGTCACATCGGACCACAATTAGTTAACCGTCCATGCATTTATTAGCGTCTCTCCCTCCCGAGTTGATCAACAATTTTCTGAAAGGGCTCACTTCTTTTCATCAACCATTTTATCAAGCTCTCATTCGTCATCCGCCATTCCATACCAACGTCCTTCTACCATACCTAAATACCGTTATCTTCAAAGGAATCATGCTCATATAATGATGGAGTGGCTCAGTGGTAAAGAGCTGAGTTACAGATTTAATTTAATCTGTTATCAGCCGGAGATGGATCCTATGGGATCTAGGACCCTCCTGGGGCTCACACAGCCTGTATAAAGTGGATACCCAAAATAGGAGTAAAGTAGTAGTACAGGTTGTTGTTGTTTTTTGTAGTGAAAACTTCTTTATTTGCTACTTTTGGTAGAGATTAAACTTCGCATCACAAATATGCTCTATATTGGCGGCAACTAGCGACCTGCCCATGAGTTATAAAATTTCTTTTAATCAACTTTAGTTTAAAGGTTAGAATTACATTGATAAAAGAATAATTATATTTAACTAAAAATACGTTTAATAGTTGTGCGATTGATACTAATAATAACTTAGAACATCAATAGCTGGTTGAAGTTTTGGTTTTCCCTAAAATATTTTATTTGCAATAGTCACACGTCTTCTTCTAAGTGAATACTTATTTATTGTGTGTCGATGTTTCGACCTACTTTGTAGGTCACCTTCAGGGCTATGAGAGAAAACATACAAAAAAGAAATAACTATAAAAATACATTACATTACAGTACCAAGATTATAATAATGTAGAGCAATATAAAAGTTGAACGAAATAGTGAAGGAATTATATGAATAAAAATCATCAACGAATACATTACATGTCTTCTGCTATGAAATGATTGAAAGTATAAATAATCTAAGTATTGTACTTACCGTTGTTTTTTTTAAGACATTAGAGAAAAAAAAACAAAAATCCTCAAGTCTATAAACTGAAACAGGAAACAAAAACACCTGTTAATATTCCTTCCATCCAAGCATCTTTAGTACAAAAACAGAACAATAGTAAAGAGAAAAACGAATAAAGCACATCCTAACCTCAAAATGAAGCAAGAAACTAACCAGAGGAAACGCCTTTCACCTCCAAGTGTCTTGCTGCATTTTGAAGTTATGATGTGCTTGGTTCTTTTTATTTTTCTTTGGTATTATTTTCTTTCTGTCCTGAAGATGCCTGGATGGATAATATATGGATACAGGTTTTATAAAAACTCAACTTACAAGATTTATATTATAATAACAAGAGTATGATTTTTGCATACAACACATTTTCTTTTACAAACCACTTAGTTTTGAAAGAATATTTAACAACAGTTACTTAAGTAAAGTATTCATATAATAACATTATAAAAGTTTGAACTATTTTTTTTTAATTTACGAAATTCACTACTTCTTGCATTTTTTTTTTGTACTAAAATCGAATAATTCTATCAAATATTTAAAAAAGAAGCGGAGTGGCTCAGTGGTAGAGAATTGAGTTGCCATGCCGTGTTTCACATCCCGCTGCTGGCAAGACTTTTATTTAGTCTGTTAGCAGCCAGAGATGGATCATATAGGAATACCCTCCTGGGGCTCACCCATCCTCTATAAAGTGGGTACCCAATATAAGGGAGAAAAATCTAGTGGTTGATAGTGATCTAGGACAACTCACCTCCATGTACAACCGTCCAAGAAACAGTACAGTTTCTGCCACGTACGGAACCCAAGACTTGTTCACGGGTTGTAGTGGTACAGGTTTTTTTTTCTATTAAATATTATTACCAACCTGGATCCAATTAAATAAATTAATGAACGTACATATTTATAAATTAGATGTGACAGTCAAATAATCAAAATGTACGTGATTTTATTTATGATGGGTTGGTGTGATTTTTGGATTTTCATATATTTGTTCACGTTTTTTACTATACATATAAATATATATATTTTTTGACAACTCTTATCCCCCCCTTGAAATCTGTGTTTCCGAATTTCACCCCCTCCCTTGTCCCTCTCTGACGGCAGCCCTAGAGGCATCATTATTATCCATGTCCAGATGGTCGACGACAACCCTAATACCTTCCACTGGAACAATATAAAAGGTAACAAGTACAAAGACTTTAACTGTTGGATTGCGGTCGGGTGAGCATTGAAAGAGCTAGGCGTGAACATTGGAGTACTCCCGCTTATAGGAACTTGAAGAGGAGTGTTGTGCCAGCGGTCATTTTGTGATGTGGTTTCCTATTGCTATGTGTGTGTGTATATATATATATATATATATATATATATATATATATATATATATATATATATATATATATATATATATTAAAATACTAACTAGGATCTCAGTTTATATTTAAATATACCTTGAAGCTATTTTATAACATCTTCTGATTGCTAAGCGATTCCTATTCCTTACTTCTGTTTTGACAATTTAAATATTTTAAAAAAATTAAAAAAAATTAAAGTTTAAAAAGTTTTTTTAATGATTTCTTGACTTCATCATTGATTAACGGTCTATACCCGAAATGGCCTATCAGTAAATATTACCATTTAGAATTTCTGTATTATTTCATGTTATATGTTACATAGCATTTTAACTTTAGTTCTGTATTTCCTTTGCAATGTTCAAAATGCCAACAGAATTTTTGAAGTCACTAATAATGAATTCGAAATATGACTAATTTAATTGTTTAAACAGCTACCTTTTCTTCTACAATCATTATCCAAACTAACTTTCTCAGATATGCACTTTTTCAATGTGATGAATATTTTTTTTTAAATTCATTATCAGCACCTACTAATTCACTAATAATAAATATAATTAGCGAACCCGAAGGCTCGATGCCGATTCCATCAATCTCTGCTTAAAGATTTCCGTCCACGGATCACTACCCAACCCCAAATCTACCCAATCATTCTTAACGCAATCATTCCACCTACGCCTCGGTCTACCCCTAAGACGCATCCCAGTCAGCACCGCGCTTGTTAACTTTTTAGGAATTTTATCGGTACTATGCCCAGCCACATTACAAGCCCATCTTAATCTTCTTGACGTTAATTAAATTCGTTTATCATTTGAATAATACTAACCGGGTGTATGCTTCGTGCGATTTTAAAATTAAATGAATTTTGGAAAAGTACATCTTCATTAACCCTTCATTAATAAATCAAGAAATGAAAATCTTGAGTGCATTATCTTAAAATCGATTTTACATTAAAAAAATACATTTCCTATTACCCGAGTAATGATCTCAATATGGATTTAAAGAATTAAGTCCGAAATGTTAAAGTAAATCGATTCTTGAGAGTGCAATTTTCAAATCGATGGTATTTTCAGAAAAATATAGTTCACTTCTACTAAAGTAATTAATCCTCAGACCTGCATACGGACCATTTTCTTCCCTGATCATTCTTCATTTTACCCGTTTAGATAAATTCCATGAAATGGAATATACAATTCTTCAGTTTGCAACCCTAGGTTACTTTTTCTTTTCCCGTTTTCAAATAAAAATCACATTAGGATTGTTTTTATAAAAGAGCTTTTTTTTCTTTATAAAAAAAAAAATAAATAAAGGTGTATACAATTTTCAAAATATCATAATTTTTCCGACAGGGAATAATGTAGGGGGGGAGCTGTTAAGAGAAGCGGAAGGGATTAAGGGACACATATGCCCGGCCTCACACCGGGCTTGGTTAATTCCACTTTTGAACCGACCCAGCGAGCCGAGCCGCTTCCACAAAGACACCGTCCACAAAGACAGGCCCTACAAAGGGCGGCGAAAAACCCCCTCCGCGGCAACACTTACACCCCCTACTGGCTCCAGATTTTATTTATATCAACCACTCTAATATCCACTCCCTCCGCTACACTTTTACCACTTTTAAAATATGAGTTCCACTATAAAATAATCCCAAAACACCAGCAGGAAAGACCCCATTGGAGTGTTTTTTGGAACACGTTCCTTTGACCTAACCCAAAACAACTGCTTCCAGAAGAAAGCGAATATTTGTTTCAATCATAGCTCTTCGTGTTTGGACCTTGGAGGATTAAAAGCATCGATGAATGTTTGAAATATCTTCCTACGAAAGATTGCGGGTAAAGCAAGAAGATGTGTCCGTGATGAAACAATCAGGGAGGAACTTAAAGCCAATTCGATGAATTCCTAGAGTCACGCCAGTTAAAATGTTTTGGTCATGTAGTTAGAATGGGAGCAGAGTGGCTCAGTGGTATAGCACTGAGTTGGCATGTTGAAAATCTTGGTTAAAATCCCGCTGCTGGCAAGACTTATTAAGTCTGTTCGTGGCAGAAGATGGGTCCTATGGGATCTAGGATTCTCCTGGGGCACAACCTGCCTCTGTAAAGTGGGTACCCAAAATAAGAGGGCAAAATCTGGCGGTTGAGCGTGATCTAGGGCAAATCAATTCCCTGCACAACCGTTGTCGAAGAAATAGTACAATTTCTATCATATACTGAACCTCAGAACCGTTCACCGGTTGTAGTGGTACAGGTCTTTTTGTAGTCAGAATGGAAGACTGAAATGTACTACATCCCTGAGGGTAGAAGACCCCGAGGACCAGGTCCATTTTGAACGCCTGTGCAGAAGAAAAAGGCAAACATATCAGGAAAGTTCGATGTTTAGGACCAGGAAAGAATGGCGATAATGGCTAAATGCCCCCCTTCGCTGAAAGGCACAAAAGGTGGTTGCAAAAGAAGAGAGAAGAAGTATATTTTTTAAAATCTAGTTAAAATCAATTAAAACGACAATCGAGCCTCTCAATAGAGTGCTAATTTCCAATGCTGATAGTCCTCGGTTCAAATACAACTTTGAGGTGTCACAAATAACAGTCACTATAAGGTGGGTATTAATTAGTTAAGCGTGATCTCCAACGAATCACTTCCCTGCTTAATCAATGTCTAAGAAACAGTATAGTCTCTGCTATGTACGTGAACCAAAAACCTCCATGGGTTGCAATGGTACAGTTTTTTTCCGTTTTAATGCATTTATGATGTAATATCTTTCTACGAATGATTGAAAACTAGAAGAGATCATATCCTGAATGAAACTATCAAGGAGAAACTTAATGTCATCTCGATGAAGGAATTCGTTGAGTCACGCCTTGTAGTCAGAATGGAAGACCATCCTCAGGAAGCCCAATAGTGTCGTACCTGGACTATGTTGAAGGTCAATGCAGAAAAGAGGCGACGACATCAGGGAAATTTGAAACCTGACCAGGAATAGAGAAGAATAGCGATCATGGCTAAATGCTCTGCTACGATGAAAGGCACAAAAGGGGGTTGCGGAAGAAGATAAAAGAAGTATGTTGTTTGAAACCTTATTGTTAAAAAAAGGTGGTTTACAAAAATAAAACCCCATTAAATAGATTACTTGATTAGCATACTCAAACATTCTCACTCATTTTAGTGTTTTACATTTTTTTGAACACGTCTAATACAAGCAAAGGAGCTTATACGACCTGATAAAAATAAAGGGTTATAAGATCACGTTTCTGTTTTTATTGTTCCATTAAATTACATTCCATAAATTAATCATTTATATCTGTAATTATATATGGATTTTGTTTTATTAAATTAGATAAAACGAAATTTATATTCTTCCTTTTTTTTTTTTTTTTTTGTGAGTCGGCCAACAAAGGACAAAGCAGATATAATGTTTTTTACGCATTCTTTCTTCTCCTCCACTAATCCTTCATCCTCTCCGAATGTATTCTTCTTCTCTTCTCTATCCACCCCCAACGCCCTTTCCTCGTTCTCTCCTCAACAAGAACCCTGATGTTTATGAGTCGGCTCCGGAACCTCTCTCTATCCAGGTAGTCCTCATCAGTAATTCCAAGTATTTTAAGTACTTCCTTCATCTGCTCAGCATAACCACTCTGGCTTTTCAGATTGAACATCATTACAAATATTTGCTTATTCTACATTTTCGTGATCTTTCCTGACCATATCCCCGGAGAAAATAAGTCGTATTTTCCTCATAATTCTTCCTGTTTATATTTGTTGTTTGTATTTCTGCGCTCTTCGAAGGTCGCGCCTTGGTGCCCGGCCTTGCAGCGCCTACTCACGATGTCGTACTAGATCAAAATTTACTCAACGAAAGGGCCAAAAGCACCAATCCAAAAGTAGAATGCCTCTAAAGCTGCGTCGTTTATGGGAAAATCGGATCGCTTGCTGAACATCTTCATGACTTATACATCCCTCTTCAACTTACATAAACCACTTCACAACACTGCAGAATAACAAACATCTTTTCTTTTTTGTTTAACAATAGATTTTAAATTTTAGAGAACTCTAAAAGGAGTATTCTGATCTCCTTTTTGATATTTCTTCTGATTCTTTTTTTGGCGCCCCTTGAGAGTAGCCCCAGGTTGCGCGGTAAAGCCATACTCATTCAACAACAACAATGCCATTATCTTTTAACGGACACTCATACTCATACAATGTCTACCTAAAATCTCCACCTTTCATTAAAATATTTTTAAAGTCAGTAATCATGATTTTTAAGTAGATTGTAAAATATATATATTTTAAAAATAAAATCTAGTGATATCTATTTCATCTAATGTTATAACTCTAAATTGTAATATGCAGATGATTGATTCAAAATTGTTTTTAAATAACTTTATATTATTTCAGATATAAAAACCGTGGGAGTTTTTTTACACTGGCGTAAAGAATTTAGCTCTGAGCCGCATTGTCATCGTTAATAAAATATTAATTGGAACATTATGAAGATTTGAAAAGTTTATTAATTAATTGTTTGGAATTCATCGAATATATAAAATAATTAAATAAAGTAGATGTTTATTCCTTTATTATTTATTATAATAATGTATTCCTATATTAATATATGAACATAAGTACTTTACAATCTCTGAGTAGATAGTAAGCTCTAGACAGATAGTTCTGGACAGACTGGCTATGGCAGGTAAATTATTTATTCCGTTAACAGCTGTGAATCGTCTCTGGTGTGTCTGGAGAACGTCCTGAGGTTCGCCCATCCTCTATTAAGTGGATAAACTACAACGGGTGTTAAACCTGGCGGATCTCGCCCGAATCACCTCTTTGCGCAACTTTTGGCTTGGAAACAGTACATGTAATAAATTGAAAACACTTCATGGGTTGTAGTGGTACAATGTTTTAGTTTTGTTTGAAGGGGTTGGAAACCCCTATCCTCCTTCGAACTCCTTAGGTACACAAGTAATACGTAGGTCCATAGGTACTTCCAGCCTCCTTTCTTGGTAATGCTCTTATGGTGTAGGAGAACATGATTAGGTTCAGATCATAATTTTCGGCAAGTTGAAAATTATTTTTAATTTTTTAAACAATTGTGTTATGGGTGAATAGGTGTGGACCGAACAGACCTTTTTTCCGTATTTTTTTAGATTCTAGCCGGAAATTATATATTGAAGGTAGGCAATCATTTCCATCTTACGGAAACGAAATAGTTTAGCGATGCTTTTCATGGTTTTCCCGATCTATACAATATCACCAATTTTTATATATGATCTCGTAATTGTTGGTCGAATTATCAATTAAATTTACTTTCTACCATTTCAATTCCAAACATAACTCTTCCACATCCATCATATATTTTCCCTGACACATTGAAGAGAATTAGACGGAGAAAAATGTTGGGATTTAAGGTTTGACTCTTTGACGCATTGGAGCGTAGAACATAACTACGAATGTATTAATTAACATGGGTAAATTTATTTGATCATTTCCCGGTTGGCTGGTTCTGTTTCCCCTCTCGATTAAACCTGTAATTAGTAGAGTACAAAGCGAAATCTCCAATTTTGTCGCTTTGCAGATGTTTCTGACTCTACCTAAAACAGTTAACTAATCCTTTACGAAATAAATTTACGGATTGAGTTACACTACAGCTTAAATATTGCTATTTTTATATATGTTAAATTTTGTTAATATAAATTTGAAGAGGAAAAATCAAAATTCAGTTTGATTGCAGTGTTTCTGTATTAGCTATGTATACATTCAATACATGGATACATGTATGTCCTTTTGTCCCGAAAAGAACGAATTCCTAAAAAATTAATAAGCGCTGAGCCGACTGGTAAACGTCCGAATAGTAGACTGAGGCGCAAGTAGGAGGATTGCCCTAAGTGATCTAACGGACTTTGGTTTGGTTGGTATCGACGCGTGTGGGTTTGTGTATTCGTCACTTTTTTTTTTAAATTAATTCTCTTCATACTGAATACTACGCCATAAGAAGCAGAAATGGTGGATGGGAATTTCAATTAATTCATTTTCCACAATGTCAGGCAATAGGTATTACTCGTAGAGTTCCATAAATTCAAATCAAATAAACATAATCAAATCCATGTATGACAATAATTAAAAATGAAGGAAATCATATTTAGTTGAATAAGCATATAATAAAAATATACTATGCTCGCCTTTAATATATTTTTTTATACGTTTCAAACCAATGATTCTCCACAAGCCCCTTCATTTCCATGCATAAATCCTTACGATCCTAATTCTCAACCTACAATTTGCCTATCCCACAACAAATTTGCACAACACCTGGCACGTGTCAAACATCGAACGCTGTGTCGAAACGTCAGAACATAACAAAAATTATAATGTAAAGTTCTGTAAGATATAAAATATTCCATTATTTAACAAATATTAATTTTTTTTTAATATAACCATTATAATATAGTTACTGTTATAAGATATCGGGGTAATCTTTCTTACTCATGGTGCATGAAATCGAAATTTTTTGTTCTTTTTATTTGATTAAATTTCTAGGATTGCGAATTACTCAATGTTCCGTATTTTTTTACGAACAAACTATTCCATAATGATCTTAATATCCCATTTGTTACTGTTTGTTTTTTGTTTGTTCATTTAACGTCACTTTATGCTGCTATGGCTAATCGGACGATGCTACAGTGGGAGCTCTAAATTTTGCCTATCCAGGTTTAATTAGGATAGGGATTTTTAACGAGTACCTGACATCGTACAGGCTCGGGACCCCCGTTTAACGTCCCTTCCGAAGGACGGCGTAACTAAGGATTTTTTACTCCCTTAAAAAAATCCTAGGGCCACCTGGCGGGATACGAACCCGCGATCTTGGGTTCGTATCCCGGGCCCCATTTGTTACTGATTTGGCTCAAATCCGACACCATCCGATACCATTTCCATGCCAAACTTTATTCCTACTCAAACTAGTTTTAAACCTAGCAACTCTTCAACTCTTCAAATTCCAGATAATCCACCGAGGCGAAAACTTATGTAGCAAATCCCCAGCAATTATTTTACAGTATAAAGAAAATAGTTTTTAAATAATATACGGAAGTAATATGGATAAAATTAGGCAATGGCACAATGGTGTATAATGATTAAAAGGATAATTTCCCTTGAGAATGAGAGAGGGCAAGGAAACGTTAGTGGAGCAATGTAAGAGAATCAAACAAAGGAATACTTGTGATAATAGAAGAATTATTCCACTGATACATAATCTGCCAATATTCTTATCCGCCGCCTCGCCATATTTTCATGAATTGAAAGCAGCTCTGTATAAAAGGGTTTAAGCTAACTTGAGGGGGAGGATATGCTGGAAGGGTAGATATCACTTTCTTGGATGCCTGTTAATTAAAGAGATATAAGGGTAGTTGATCACAAATATGATTCATTAAGGAGCTTAAAAAGGATTCGAGATTTACAACACTCGCTTATTATGGTAATCGTAATATTATTTTTTTTTAAGATTAGTCAATGTTGTGGTAAAAATTAAAAAAAAAAACTGTATCACAACAACTCATGAATGTTCTGGGGTTCAGTATATGGTAGGAACTTTTTCTTAGACAACGATTGTGCAGGGAAGTGATTTTCCTAGATCACGCTACACCGCCAGATTTGTCCCTCTTATTTTTGGTACCCTCTTTATAGAGGCTGGTTTAGCCCCAGGAGAATCCTAGATCCCATAGGATCCATCTCCGGCCACTAACAGATCAAATAAAAGTCTGCCACCAGCGAGTGAGATTTGAACCGCAGGACCTTCAGCATGGCAATTCAGCGCTCTACCACTAAGCCACTCCGCTCCCCCGGTCAAAATAACAAATCAATTTTTGTTCCAAGTTCTTCCGACTTCAAATCTACCGCAGATAATTACAAATAGATTCCGCAGGGTCCATCTTTATGTAATTCTATAACCTTAATCACCCCTTCTCATGTAACTCTTCTATACTTTATTTATTAAAATATTGCCATATTGTATGAATATAAAAGAATAATTTCTTATTTTTTCATGTGTTAATCTTTTGGTTTTTATATACTATAGTACCTCTTTTTTATAATATAGTTCAATCCCTTCTCTGTTAAGTTTTCTATAACTTTGCCATTTCATCATTTTATTCTTTATCACTTCATGTTATTCTTTATAACTATTCCCTCTGTTTTTATATCTATGTGTACCTAAAGGGTTCACCATTTTGATTGCTTTTCTTTTTATTACCCATATACCTAGATGCCTACATTTATTTTTATTCTTTACTATGTATTATTTCAATTTATATATATCTAGTATATTTAGCCCTGAAGAAGACATGCAATGTGGGTCAAACCGTTGGCTTTACAATAAACAGTTCCAACTAAAGAGAATTTTTTCTGACCTCCACCCGGACCATTCTCTATCTCATAAATTGTTGTATATTATCAGTGTTTCATAAACAATATCACATTATTAATTCAGCATATTTTTTTTCTCCCACCAATCAATTTGAACAATGATTGGAATCAAATTGTACAATCAACTATTCTTAAAAAGAGAGAAAAGCATAACGAATCCCTACAAAAGCGTACAAAACCCCAAGTGATTTCTTCCTAAAGCTAGATCCTTTTTACCGATAACCTCACAACAAGGGCCCATAAAGCGCCTTGACTTTTGTTGAGGAGGGCATTGTTGACCAAACGCTATTTAATAGTCGGGCTCAATAGGTAGGGCCTTAGGGCCGTAGGGCTTCCGATCAAAGGAGAATGGAGGGAGTGGCCACGAGGAAAGGAGGAGACGGAAGATAGGAAACACAAATAGCCCAAGTGGAGGGTCTTTGTTAGCGCCGATCAAAACACAACTGAATAGGGTTCACATCAGCGGGGATTCGTAGATTGCAGCTTCCATTGCACTAATTGCAGACTTCATTGCCTCGGGCCAAACAACTCCGTCCCACCACAGTTACATTCTTATCATGGACAATGTGAAGCTGCTCCCTTTGTCTCTTCTTAGCTTCCTACCGGTGAGAAAATGTCTATCCAGGTGCGACAACATGAGAACGCCGAATTATTTTATTCAACAACAACGATTACTAAATAATCATTGAGAGGGATAAGGAGTGAAAACATATTATGGAAGCACTAAATAAAATGATACCCAGTATGTGAAAACTTCTTTTTATTCCTCCTAAGTGCCTCTCAGCGTGGAGGTGCCTGCATCTGTCTCGGTCTTTCGCTGATGTCTTCTTGGAATCCAATAGTATTCCTCTTTTCTCCCCTATTCTAGCCATATTATCCAGCCACGACATCCTTGGCCTGCCTCTTGGTCTTTTGCCAGTTGGTTTAGCTTCGAAGAACTTGCGTGGTCCACGATCTTCATCCATTCGGCACACATGTCCGAATTACTTAAACTTCCTCTTCTCTAGAATTTCAGTTAGTGGTTTCACCCCTAGCTCTACTGTTATTCTGGCGTTCCTGAAGTGTTCCCTCCGTGTTCGACCAGCCACTCTTCTGAGGTATTTCATCTCTGAGGCGGTGATTCTGTTCTTCAATCTGTCGAGAAGGCCCCAGCTCTTACTTCCGTATAGTAGCATGTGAAGGTAAATTGCATTAAAAATGTGAAGTTTTAACTTTTTCACAACTTCACGTTTCCCAACAACAGTATTGCAGATTTGGTAATAAATATTGTTCGCTTTTTTAATCCTATTGGATATTTCTTGTTAAATTCTGCCACCAATTCTGCTGAGAACTGTACCTAGGTAAGTGTAGTCTTCTGCTGTCTCTATGATTTCTCCGGTTCTCGTTCTATTTGCATGACCTTAATTTTACTTGCATTTATTATCATGCCTTTTCTCTCCAGCTCCGGTTCCCATTCCACTACAGATTCTGGACGGAGTGTGCTATGAACACAATACCATAGGCATAGAGAAACGTCTGAGCAAGAACTGTTCTCAGGTTTCATCTCCCTACTATTGTTCTTGCCGTCCTCCGTTTACAGATTTTTAAGACCTCATCCATCAGAATAATAAAGAGAAGAGGACTCAGGCTATCTCCTTGTTGGACGCCCCTCTTCATATTGAAGCTTCCAGACTCCTTACCATTTATACTTTACCATTTGAGCCTGTATAGGAGGATTTGATGGCGTCTAAGAGTTCTACAGGGACATTATTTGCCTTCAATGTATTCCATATTTCGACTCTTGGTACTGAGTCAAAAGCTGCTTGCAGATCTAAAAATGCTAAATATACATTTTTAACCCTATCCCAAGCTTTTTATATGATTGTCCTTATTAAGAATATCTAAAAATAAATTTATAATTTTCTATAATTTTTATTATTAAATGTATTAATTTTTAAATATTTTTATTTTGAAGAGAAAAGATTTGCCCTGGCCGGGATTCGAACCCGGGTCGTCCGTCTCTCCGTGCCAGCGCTCTTACCATTTGAGCTACCAGGGGTGTAAATGGTAAGAGCGCTGTTACAGAGAGACGGACGAACCGGGTTCGAATCCCAGATGTAGATAAATTATTTTATAGTATAAAGCAATACACGCGTGTTCCATTATCTCGGCATTGGCCTGTGAATAATAATATTTATGATAATAAAACTATATATATATATATATATATATACAGGGTGTCCCGAATTTAAATGGCAAAACTTCAGGAACTTATAGGGGACCGAAAAACTAAGACAAAAAGTCCTTTAGAGATTTGCTCGGTTTTGCTTAGTTTTAGAGAAAATCGCAAAAAACAAAACAAAACAAAAATGTTGCAGGTAGCGATTACCACCTTTCAAAGTACGTCAGGCTAAGCAGTGAGATATGTAAACACTTAATGTTATCCTTTACATTCTTTTATTTGTTTACATTTTGGCTTCCTTCTAGGATTATAATTCCTAAATCAGTCTTCAGTCAGTTACTCAGATATTTTTGTGTGAATAGCATCAGCCACAATGCCGCATACATATTCTAATGTTGAATACGCGCATATTTTTGTGTATGGTTTCTGTAACGATAATGCTTTAGAAGCGGTGCGGGAGTATGTGCGCCGATTTCCAAATAGAAGAGTGCCTAATCGACGAGTCTTTTCGTTAACTTTTAATAGACTACGAGAGACTGGGCCATTCTTAATACGTAATGAAGGCGACCAATTCCAGGCAGCAGTAAGAGCAGATTATCGGAGAAGAAATTGTGTCGAACGCCACTTCGATAACAATGCTGAGACTAGCACCCGAAGAGCATCTGCTGCATATCGCGGCAAGCAATATGGCGAACTTTGAAAGGTGATAATCGCTACCCATACCATCTTCAAAAAGTTCAGAATTTTTTACCTCAAGATTATGTCAATAGATTGAATTTTAGTAACTGGTTTCTTGAAAAAATTCGCGACGATAATTTATTTCCATTCAAAAATTATATGGACCGATGAAGCTACCATTACAAGAGGAGGAATTGTTAATCAAAGAAAGTATCATGTATGGGCTCTTGAAAATCCCATAGCTATTAGAGAGAATCGGTTTCAGCATGAATTTGCTATTAACGTTTGGCTTGGAATTTGGAACGGATTACTGGTGGGACCATATTTTTTACCTGGAAGATTGAATGGTATCACCTTTACACATTTTTTGGAGAACGACTTTTCTAATTATTTAGATGATATTCCCTTACAACAGCGGATTGAAATATGGTCCAACTCGATGGATGTCCAGCTCATTATAGCAGAGTTGCTCGAGCTTGGCTGGATATAAATTATCCACAACGATGGATTGGACGTGGAGGAGTAGTACCTTGGCCACCCAGATCACCTGATATGACACCCATGGATTTCTTCGTATGGGGTACCTTGAAGCAGAAAGTTTATTCGGTGTCAATCAACTCAAGAGAGCAATTAAGAGACCGAATCATAGATGCAGTGCACCAAATATCATCAAAACAATGTTTAACTGCAATTTATCAAGTGAGTGCTAGATGTAATGCTTGCATTGGTGCAAGAGGACAACATTTTGAGCAATATTTACATTAAAAAGAACATAACATAAATATAAATGTAAATAAATAAGTATAAAAATGAAAACTTGTTTTGTTTCTTTTTTTGCGATTTTCTCTAAAACTAAGCAAAAACGAGCAAATCTCTAAAGGACTTTTTGGCTTAGTTTTTCGGTCCCCTCTAAGTTCCTGAAGTTTTGCCATTTAAATTCGGGACACTAATACATATATATTATAAAAGTCAAGGCGCTTTTTAGTCCTTTTTGTGAGGTTATCTGTAAAAAGCATCAAGCTTTAGGAAGAAATAACTTGGGGTTCCTTACCCTGCTTACGGGTTATAGACTGCTAAGTTACTATCCTGAAGGGGTTCCGGGTTCAAATCCAGCTATATATAAATTATTTAATCTGTTAACAGCTACGGATGGACACTGCAGTATCTATTGGTAAATATCTGCGGTAGATTACAAGTTCATTTTTTTAAAATCAATTGTAGTGGCATAAATATAAAAACCTGGGAAAATTTGACGCCAATAATCAACTGGTGAAATCTATACTAGGGTGGTCTGAATAGTTTCCGACCTAACAAAAATACAAGAAATTTATTCTGATTTTTTTTTTTAATTTTTCAACATAGTCTCCTTGTAACTATACACACTCCTCCCAGCGATTCTCCCATCTCTGTAACCCGTCCAAAAATTTCTCGGCCTTTTTCTCTGCAAAATAATTGTTCACGAAGGTGATGGCCTCTTCACTTGACGAAAATCTCTGTCCTGCGAGCGCAATTTTTAAATGAGGGAACAAAAAGATGTCGCTTGGAGATCTTGAGAGTTCAAAGATGGATTTTCGCCATGGCTACCGCTGAGGTGTGAGACGGTGCGTTGTCTTGGTTATACAGGATTTTCTTTTTCTGCAAATGTGACCGTTTTTCCGCATGTTCTGCCTTCAGCTTGTCAAGTAGCGATCGTAGTATGCTCCTGTAATGGTTTTTCCTTTTTGAAGATAATCGATAAAAATAACTCCATGACTATCCCAAAAAACAGTCGCCATCACTTTTCCAGCCGAGAAAACCGTCGCCATCACTTTTCCAGCCGAGAAAACAGTCTGCCCGTTGTGCCCCCCCAAAAAAAAATCCTGGATCCGCCCTTGCCTATGTATGTACACACACACAAATATAATAGAATAGAAAGAATATAATAGAATGCATAACATCGAATAGAAAGAATAAGTTTTATAAGTAATAAACAATAAATAATATCTATAAATTAAAGTTTATCTACATATTATCAATTGAATTCAAGGCAAATCAATTTAATCAAGAAGTACCGAGCCGGCTTACCTCTACAAAAGACTAGAAGTTGTTGAAGACTGATGTGATGAATAGGAACACATGCGTGATAATTTATTTATATTATTATAATTTAAGGTGTTTCCTGGTGAAGAATGTTCGTCATTTTCAGATAAATATATACTCCTTTAAGAATTGTTCTCTGTATGAACTAAAATAGGAACAGTGCAAGAGAAAATGATTCAGAGTGCCTTCGATAGGTTTCTGACAAAGTTTGCATGATTCAAAGGATTTGAAGATCAGGCGCTTATTCTGTAAAGGAATTTGCAAGTATACTTTCCTGTGACTCAAGTGGTTTATGGTTTTATGTTTTTGGATATTTAAACTGAATCATTGATATTATTCCGGTTGAGTATGTGTTAAGTTGTTAAAACAAGTAATTCCATTTTTTTTTCAACTGCTCTATTTCTTATAATTAAAATCTTCCATTCATAAATATATAATAAATGTTTTAAATAATTCATTAATATCAATTTCAACTCGTAAATTAAGGAAGCCAAGACTGGCTTGTTGGTTGTTGAGCTAAAATAGTAATAATAATACTTGGCAAATTATGCAGAATAGATGTGGCCATAAACAAAGGCATAAGGTTTCGGTTATTAGAAAGCTACACTGGTGTAAAAAATTGTATTTTATTATTCTAAGGAATTTTGAACTCTCTATAATACGATTATACATACTATATTCATCACGTAAGTACCTAATACATATTTTAAAAAATCATGCTTTATTTTTTAGGTTTTTATTTCATTATCTTACTTATATTAATATGCATGGGCGTAGTAACCAATAAGGGATGAGTCGAATGGTAAACGTACGCGGGGTAGAGCAAGGCCAAGGTGGGAGGATGTCTAAAGGGTGAATTCGGGTTTCCCCTGTAATCCGTGGAAATTAGAATATATCCAGCCATCGGGGGGTCCGTCAACATACAACATTCAGCACAGATATACAAAAATGAAGGTGGGAAGTATCAGTATTCTGCTTATCTGTTGCTTTCCAATCGCAGTGTTAAAGACCCAGTTTGTTTTTTTTTCTGTATTAATATGTGATGCAGGGGATTTTCCCAATCCTCTCATTCACTGCTTTGAGGTAGCTTACCGGGATTGCAGGAATCCTTTGTATCAGAATTCCCTTCTCAAACCGTCTTACTTGCAGAATATTAGTTTTATCGGATTGATCTCCATACCTCTTTTGTACAGATCTTTATTAAATTCAGACACTGCTTGCTATAAAGTTCAGCAACCCGGAATGAGAACAATGTCAACCGCATTATACGGTTTTATGAAGTATTGGAAACCATTAGGAATGAATTATAGATCTGAAACATTCTTATTCCAGTGTAACTTAAGCGGCGAAGAAGCATCTACAAGAAGTTCTTCTTATTCCATAGATCATGATCCAGCATTGGCTGCCTCCATCTTGCTGTCCCAAGCCTAACCAAATCCTCCTCTATGTCATCCACCCTCCCACGGCGTTCCCTTTTTTTCCTCCGACAAGTTTTCTCCCATTATCTCTTCGGCACCGGATCGATCATCTTCCTTTCTATGCACATGTTCGAACCAGCTGATTCTTACTGCTTTTTTTTAAGCGTGTAATGTTCTCATTCTTTATCAAGTTGTCCATTTCCCGATTATTACTGTTACACCATACACCCTGGACACAAACCGGACCGAAAATACACCTCAGAATCTTTCTTTCAAACATTCCTAATGCGTTCCGAACAGTAACTTTCACTGTACAGGCTGCTCCACTGTAGTAGGCGACCGGTCTGACAAGCGATTTATGAAGCTTTATCTTGGTAGCTATATAGAAAGAAGTGTCGATTTGATAATGCCTGTACACCGTATGCTCTATTCCCAGTCATGTTCCATTTACTTATCTGTTCGCTCACCTTGCTTTCACAATTAATATTTACTTCAAGGTCTGCAAAGTGTTTAACTGCTTCAAAAGTAATATCATTGAACCGGAAATCAGCCAAAGTTCTTGGTTCAGATATAGACTCTTCCGAGATCTACTATGTCACCGGCATATCCAACAATCTGCGTAGTTCGTGTAGCTAGACTTCCCTTCGGTTCAATTATCGTAAGGTCTTTGTGCAGAGTTAAACGGTTATGTAAATTTTATCTTCGAAAAAACCAGCTTCCAGTCAATTTATTTTATTCTTTCATAAACAAGACGTTTCGGCTCTTAAATGGCATTTTCAATATTAAAATACATCAACTTGCTAAACATAACTTTAAAAAAAGTTACAAGTCAAAATTCTGTAAAAAAAACAAAAATCATAAATATGTTATACAATCCAAAAACAAAAACAAAAAAACTTGTCCCCAAAACAGTTAGCAAAACCAAGCATAGATACCTCAATAAAGAATACATAGTAATATTTAAAAATTATTTTTTTCATTTTCCTGGGGATTCACTATCCTTGTCCACTAATGCCTTAAACTTTGATCTGTAAGGTAATGTGAGTTATTATGATTATATTATTTGCACCTTACTGCTATTTAAAAAACTTTATGTATTAAATTATTTTAATTTTTTTTTATTATTATTTTAAAACAACAACAACATTTAAAATACATAATTATTAAATTAATTTATTTTAGATTTAAATAGTTTAATAACAATATGAAATTTACAAATATTATATGGAAACAGTCAAAAGATATATAAAATATATTGGGTCAGGTTATAAGTATTCATTACCTTGCTTTGAAGTTAAAAATCCTATTATATATTATTGCTTTTTTAATTTGAATACGATGGATACAGTTTGCTTATTTCTCCAGCCTCTTTTCTGTCATTTACTATGTTATTTATGTTGGCACTTTACATAACTGACAACATAAATAACATAGTAAATGACAGAAAAGAGGCTGGAGAAATAAGCAAACTGTATACGTCGTATTCAAATTAAAAAAGCAATAATATATAATAGGATTTTTAACTTCAAAGCAAGGTAATGAATACTTATAACCTGACCCAATAACCTACCAATATATTTCATATATCTTTTGACTGTTTCCATATAATATTTGTAAATTTCATATTGTTATTAAACTATTTAAATCTAAAATAAATTAATTTAATAATTATGTATTTTAAATGTTGTTGTTGTTTTAAAATAATAATAAAAAAAAATTAAAATAATTTAATACATAAAGATTTTTAAACAGCAGTAAGGTGCAAATAATATAATCATAATAACTCACATTACCTTACAGATCAAAGTTTAAGGCATTAGTGGACAAGGATAGTGAATCCCCAGGAAAATGAAAAAAATAATTTTTAAATATTACTATGTATTCTTTATTGAGGTATCTATGCTTGGTTTTGCTAACTGTTTTGGGGACAAGTTTTTTTGTTTTTGTTTTTGGATTGTATAACATATTTATGATTTTTGTTTTTTTTTACAGAATTTTGACTTGTAACTTTTTAAAGTTATGTTTAGCAAGTTGATGTATTTTAATATTGAAAATGCCATTTAAGAGCCGAAACGTCTTGTTTATGAAAGAATAAAATAAATTGACTGGAAGCTGGTTTTTTCGAGGATAAAATTTACATAGAAATAGAGTCCAGTATATTAGATAAGAATTAAAATTAAACGGTTATGTTTTAACGACATGGTCGACAGAGGATCACCTTATTGCCCTCCACTGTTGAACTGGAATTCGTTGCTCATCCAATTATCAATGAGACCTCCGTCTCATGATTAGAACAGCGTCAGTCTTATTAAATTAATCAGCTTATAGGAAATATCAAATTCTTTTAAGGACGATGTTAGCTTAGCTCTATCAACCCGATCGAAGGCTTGTTTAAAGTCTATGAAGATCAAGCGTAGTCTTTGTTGTACTCGCAGTATTTCTCTAGTACTTGTCTGATGTCAAAGATTCGGTCGATCGTACTCCTATGGGGCCTGAAGCCACATTGATAGTGTGGTGACTCATAAATACTCCTTTTAATTGTTATATGATTCTGCTTATAAAAACATTATTGCATTTAATGTATTGTTGTAGTTCAAACTCTATAGAAATAAAATAGTGAGAGCTCAAATATTCATAAATATATTTTCCGATATAATTCAAACTAAACAAAAGTAATTATTTGCGATGGATGACAACTCAGATGAATACCAAACCATAGAAGGTTTGAGTGAGTTTCAATGGAAGGACCCTGCCTACGAACGAAGTATACTCGATGTCTTCACGTGCATGTATACTGTTGAAATTCTATCAATAGAAGGGCTATACATCCCCAAATCACGTAAATTTGTGGAGGTAAGTTAAATAGTATTAGCGGTATGTGCCAATAAATAAATCGAAAATAACTGGCCATTTAATTTATTATTGAATTATTTTGTAAAATGTAAGGGCACTATTTTCATTCAAGAGACTATAAAAAATAAACCCCCAGAAGACAAATATTCATCAAAATAAAAGTTTCTATCTCAAAAAAATCAATCTCAAAAATTCATTAATAAATATTAGGAAGAGGAGCTGCCCCAGAGGAGGCCAAGATCTGTTATAGGGTTGTAGCGCCGTAATAATAATAATAGAGAAGCTGCAATATTCTCTGTTGTATTTAAGGTCAGTCGCTTCCACTATTAACACTGGGTTTAAGTTACTATATTTTCCCCAAACAATTATATCAGAGTAGGAAGTACTAGTAGTACGAAGTAGGAGATTTTATTTTAGGATTAAGATTTGAAGGGAAGAAGGCACTTTATTATCTATCATAACGAGTCTATAGTCGCTAAATACGTTTATATTCTTTGTTATTTGATTCGATTGGTATGTTTTTATTACTTGTTATTTTATGATAGTATTACTCAAAATACAAATCTTATGTTAGTGAGTATGAACATTTTTTTTTTTTTAATTTAATCCTCAAATGTCCCCCTAATCCCTCCCTCTGCGAACGCCGCTCAATGTGAGCGTAGGGGCGACAGATTGTTCCTAGCCCCTAGGCAACTTTAGTGAAAAATCGGCCCTGCTACTTAATAGTAATAGGAAATACTAAACTATATACATTGAACATCATATAAAACATAACGGTAAATTGCCGAATCGTAACAGCAATCTCGGGTTTTTGTGTTTAATTGTATTAGTTTTTTGAAATTTGAAATAACTACTATTGTATCGTTTCAGGAACAACATTGCCGTTTCGATGTCATTTGCGCCAATTTAGGGATAGCAGATAAACCAACGGCTAAGCAAAGTTATGGCATATTAATGGAAAAACGAATGGACGAAAAAAATTCCCTTGCCGCTGTAGAAGCGGAAACCCAAAGGATATTAGGAGTACTTGTATTAATGGAACGGCGGTCATATATGAACGTTGAACCCGATTTATTTGAGGACGAAGTAAGTCAACCTTATAAACGCAGACACACAATTTTTGAGATGATAACTTTATACTCAATTTTTTTTCCAGGAGTTAGACCCCGACGTACAGTATATGGAAGAGCTGAGATGCCTCCTTATCAATTTAGCCAAGAACCCTCTGAGTAAAATTTTAGAACAAGGGGAAAGCTACCTAGAAATCATATTATTGTGCGGATCACGGAATGTCACAAACCACTTTGGTAAGTGATACGTTTTACGACATATTAAATAAATCAGTTACACAGTTCAATCAGCCGCCTCTCCCATTAGCCCTGAAGATGACCTACAAAGTAGGTCGAAACGTCGGCACAAATAAAAAATAAGTCTTGACTTATTTGGTGTTTTTTTTTTTTTGACTGTGCCCCTATCTCCATTCTCCATATTAAATAAATATTTTAACAACTTGAACCAGATTTTTTTTTTCGAAATTCGAATATCTCCCAAAAGTTTCCAAACATTAAATAAAAATAAAACCTTCTTTCCCTCAAACTTGGCTCCTTCAAAAGAACAATGTCATAACTAGAAAAAACCTAACTTTTCAATAGTGGTATTTGAAAGTTTCATGTCTTGTCAAAATTAAACCAGATGAGCTAGAAAAGTAAACAGTTGGGTAATGGTAAAGCAAAGCATTCCTATTGGAATGGTAGTATTGAAATTATTTTTTTTATTAGTCATTAGAACATTTTTAAAAGCTTATGTCATTATCCCCATAAAACTTCAGATACCAACATGATGTAACTCAGAATATGAATTTATCAAAAAAACATTATGCATTGAACATTACTTTAATTGGGATCTGGTTGACGAACGTCAATTTTTTATTTATAATTTTTTTTTTATTGTGATTATTTAAATATTTTTATTTTGAAGAGAAAAGATTTGGCCTGTCATTAAAGTTTTCCGAGTGCTGGGGATGTCGGATCGGTGAAGAGAATTGATTGGCTGGCCTGGTTACGAACCCTGGTAGCTTAGTTGGTAGAGTAGCGCGCTAGACTTGCGGAGGACCCGGGTTCGAATCCCGGCCAGAGCAAATCTTTTCTCTTCAAAATAAAAATATTAATAAACCTTTCATAATTCAAACATCCTTGTATCTCATTTACAAGTCTTACCAAGATATATTTTAACACGTTACTATTATATTAACCAATATGAATATAAGAGCATGTAAAATTTTTTTTATTTAAAAAATGACTAAGAAAATCGCTTAAATTATAATTATATAGTATTAAGTTTGTTGATCTATTTGATTTTTATGTAGTTTTTTGTACATGTAATACAAAAAAAAAAATTTTGAAATATGTGTTTCCACTTTTTCTGAATTATGCCGTGTCTTCATAATTTGAATTTGCTTATTATTTTTGTTTCAAAATATGTACCTAAATTAACTTACAATCTAACACCATTAAGAAATTTATTTAATTCTTGTTTATCTTGAAAATCTTCCAACAATTTATAAATACTCAAGCAACTAGTTTTTAGAGGAAAATAGTTTATTAAACAAAATATTTAAAAAATAGATTGGTTGTACTTTAAGATTAAAACTATTTTTTTGGAATGTTTTTCGTTGGAAGATTTTACTCTACAATTGAGGTTAGTTAGAAGGCTAAAAAAAAAACAGAAATTTATATATGTATATATAAACAGTTAATAAAGCAGGACAATATATACTGGATAGTGTTTATTACATAGACTAACTTACAACAGACCAATCAGAATGCTTCAAAATTTAATTGGTTAAAAAATTGGGTGTTTAAAATTGCTTTTTTTTCTCTTTCTTTTATTTTACTACAAAAATGCTTTTATAGCTGAGGTACTTGTACTATTACACGGATACACTATAGAGGAGTTACATATTTTCAAATTGCGTTATAGTTACATATTTTTAAAAAATGTTAGTGTTTTTATTTATATGCTTCTCCATAATTTGTTTTTATCTTCCATTTTCGCTTTTAAATAGATTATGATGATACATTTATAAATTAACACTATTAAGTATAATTAAATATATTATATGGTACTTACTACTCTTGCATGGGGCAAATTGTAGTACAGGGTGGATCAAAAAAGCTGGCACATTTAGAAAAACTAATGACTCAAGAATCAATCAGGTTTTATTTTCTAACAGTGCATTAAGGATATCTTTATTTCGAAGGGTTTTGGTGACTTTGAAGTAATTAGTATTTTTTTGAGGTTTGTGCAACCATGAACTCCAAACGTAACGTTCATAGGTTGAAAACTATCCAACACCCAAGACTACCATTACTAAGAAAAATAAACCAAATTGAATGAAAAAACGGAGAGGATGTGTGGTTATATAAATAAAATAATCAATTTATTAATCAATCGACGCATGATTATTTCAAATGAGTACATTTCTTCTTTATATTTCATGGAGAGAGTTTAATAATAATTAATCAATTACCAACTATGAAATTCACAATTTAGTCAACACTCACATAAAAAAATTTGTATTTTTACAAATAACAGTTATCTTTTAATTTTTCAGAAATCGAAATTGCCCTTATTGATGTCTTGATAAAAATGGCAATAACAAAGGAATTTCAATGTATAATCGTCATAAGTGACTATAAGAAGCACCAAGAACATTTCATGTCACTGGGTTTTACCAAAGTGTCAGAAATAACATATGGAGCCATCAACATCCAATCTCATCAAAAGAAATTTACAAATACCGGCGCTAGTACCTCCATCATGTGCTTCTCATTAAAGCTGGCAGAAGAGAATTTCAAACAGAGAAGGGAGACACAACCAGATATGAAAGTACCACAACAAGTTCGAAGACCCACCCGCCTTATGTTGAATTATTCATGAAATTCTTCCTAACTTAGACAAAACTTTTTATTTATGATCAATAAATCAATTCTTCAATTAATTGTGCTCACTTATAATTTTGTTGATTAAAAACAAATTTTGTACTTCCTATAAATTTTTTAAGTACTTTTAAATAGAGGAATACTAGTAAATTTAATACGACAAATTATTAAATTAATATATTATAATTCAATAAATGTTTCTTAGGGTTAATTTTTGGTGCTGACTGATTGAATTCCTCAGTAATGATCTGATAAATAGAATCTGTTTTTAAATAACATTGATAATTTTTTGTAATATGTTTCATAAAATTTTTATTTTAACATGATGCTATCAGACTTATTACACAGCCAATATTAAGGAAATAATTTCTGCTCCAATATGAATCAGAATTGTTACATCCAATATTAACCAGATTGGGATTGTCAAGATTCATTTCCAACGGTCACAAACAAATATTCATTAGCTGAACCAGGCAGCAATCAATCATTAATTGAAAAAAGTACTCTTGCAATAGCGAGTCGCCATGATTTTTATAGATCTGCAGAAAGCCTAAGATACGGTCCCATTGTACAAACGATGGGAATCACTAGAGAACGTGGGATTGAGCTGATATATGATAAGATCCTTCTAAAGCTTATATAATGGTTTTAAAGCTAAGATAAGACTGAGGAAAGGACTAACGGACCACTTCCTTATCATTATAAGTCTCAAACAAGGATGTTCCCTATTCCTATTTTTATTCAACCTATATGTTGAAGAGGTCTTAAATATAAAGAGGGAAAGGAAATGTATGGGAATGGGAGTACCAGTAGGTAATAATTCTTTTACTATTTGCTGATAACTAGGTAATAGTATCAAATGATGTTGAAGATGTGCTCCAATATGAATAATGGAAATCAAATCAAATGGAAAAATGTAATCATAAAATTAAATAGCTTGGTAGATGGTTTACTGAAGCTCCTACAAAGATATAACAAAAAAAAAATAGTAAAAGGTAGAAATATTACTGGTTGTCATATAAACATGTTATGAACAAGTTAACCTCTAAACAAAACAATGCTGATTCACTTATTGAAAGATAATGTTATCCTCTTACAGATCTGAAACATGGACAATAGCGAAAAAGAAAGAAAGGAAGTTCTTGGCCATGGAGATGTTTTTGTTCAATTCAACACGTCCCTAATAGTACAATAAGGCAACTGGTAGAGCAAGAAATAACTATAATAAAATAGAAAAAAAGAGATTAAAATGGTATGGCCACTAAGAATATCAGAGGAATGATGGTATAAAACAATTTTTGACAATTGCCCGACAGAAAAGGGGAAAAGAAGGCCACCCAAGAAGAGAAGTTTGCAAGATGCAGAGGAGAGTATGGCAACGAGGGGCCTCAGAGAGGGATACTGGGTGGAAAAGTAATTTATCATAATAGTAGCTCACTCAAATGAAATATCACTAAACATAATTCAAATCATGTTTAGGCCAGGGAAATTGTCATAATCGAAATTGAAAGTAAATTAATTGCTTCCATAATGTGAAAAAAAAAGTGTCTATTTGTATAAAAAGCAGTTGTTTCTTTCTTCTTTTTCCTTCAAAACATAACATAGTACCTATTCTTTTTCTATGCCACTTCCAAATTTTTTGTCTAGATTTTGTTCTTTGAGCCATTTACACCAGGTATTGGTTTCTCCTGATGTTTTGAAAATTACCTATCATCAATATAAAACGATCGATAATCCAAACATGAATAACAATTATGTTAATACCATTAATTGTATATACATGGCAACCTATTTCTTTGGCATAATTTTTAGTGTAATATTCGGTGCATCAGTCATTTTCAAGGTGATGCATATGATTAGAAAAATGATTTGGATGAAAAAAAAATATTTAGGTAAATATTTGTTTAATATACTATAAGTGGTATTTTGTTGTACATATAGTTATAATGTGTATTGTCCTAGTTTTCATGATTATTAATTATCCAATCAAACGAATATTAGAATATTTTTAGAAAACGAGAATATCTAGGTATTCTTCATTATATACACACGTATTAATAAAAGAAGAAGAACATTTTTTAACACAAACACTAAAAGTTGACTAGTAGGAATTATTACTTTCCAATTTTTTTTTTTTTCATGGTTCATTCCAGTGTGACCCAATTTAGGTACTAATCAATCCCATGCTTGGTATTCATAGCTAATATGAAACTTTGGTAGCCTACTCAGCCCATAATTCAAAATGTTTAACTGAGCATAAAAATATATAATTATTTTTTCCTGATGTACTTTTTTAACAACTGAAAAAAAGAGAAAAAGAATTTATTCTCAATATCTTATCATTATTACTTTAATGTTTATCATCAATCTTTAATTAAGATTTGATAATGAAACCTCAATTTACTAGTATTATCCTATAATCATAAACATATGAGATTCTGTAATAAAAAATATCAAAATATAGTTAATTCAATAAAGTACTAAGCCAGGACCAAAATGAATTAAAACATTTTACCATTCTATAGGTCATAAACAGCACTACTTATTATTTTTATTTTTGTATAAAAAATATAACAACACTACTGTAATATCCTATAAAGTAATATCAATTGCTATTATATTCGTTGTTATAATATTCATATCAACTTAATTACTTATTATAAAAGAGTATTTAATAAGAAAATGTTCATTTAATCAATTTTCAAATTTATCAATGTAGGATGCAGGAGTTGATAGGTTGAAAGCAGAATTTTGACTATTACTAGTAATTTACAAATTTATAAAATAGCTGACAGTTCTGACTGTAGCATATTGAATAACAATATCACAGGCGAACAATTCAAATATTCAGTAACAAGTTATAATTTACTCATAAACAATATATAATTTATTTAACAATATATTACAAATATAAATCTCTAATGCATATGCTTATGTGACTAAATTTAATTTAAATGATTTATTATTTAATTATCTTTAATATCATTATTCGAGTTCAGTCTCTGAGAAAGAGGGTGAATATAAACCCAGCCATCCTTACCATCACAATGAAATAACTGAAAACAAATATAATTATAAAAGTATAAAAATGGAAAAGAAATTTATGATAAACAGAGAAATACAAAAATATAACAAACAAAATATTTATTAGGGTGTCCCATACGTTTCTTTCTTTCTTTTTTTTAATTTTGAAACAGACTGTTTCAACAACTGTACTTTAAAAGATCTGAGAGATGACTGGAATCAATGCCATAAACAAATAATAGATAAGTCAGCATGTTTACAAACATACTTTGAGGTCATAAAAAGTTTGGAAAGGAAAAAACTTTGGGACACCCTTATATATTATAAATCCACTGGCAGGAAAAACATTTCACCAATTTATAATATGATTTTATTGATATATGTTATTGAATTTTAACATATTTTTGAGTTCCTCTCCATATCCATTGAAATCCCTGCCCTCACCATCACTGAACTATGAAGAAAAGTTGGCTCTGGCTAAAACTACAGCCAGCATATCTTTCATTTTTTCTTCTCCACACTCTTTCACAATTCGGTGATAGTTAAGTAAATCTAAATCCCTCTATAAAACTGTAATCATCTAAACTTGTGGTAGCTAACAGAGGTAGCAAGGATAAAATATGTCGATTTGATGATTCTCTAAAATTTAAGGATAACATACCACACAATTTGTAGGACGATATGACTGTTAAATTATATAAATATTAACTAAGTAAAAAAAAAAAAATCAGCTGGTTAGCAATAATTTTTGATGACCTCGTTATCGATACATGTTGATCGATAATCATCAAATCGACATATTTTAACCTTGCTACCTCTGTTAGCTACCTCCAAGCCATCGAGAATTTTCGCAAAGGAAATTGTTGGGCGTCTCATCAAAATGAAGCTATTCACGAAGGTTAGCTTGATAGTAATCAAGTGCAAAAATGTACCTGGGATCCTGGACTATTTTCATTAACTATGGAACAGATTCATCTTTAACCCAAAGTACGCAATATTATTGTGAGAATGAGCAACCAGGTTCACTGGCAACTTTATATTGCAGAGGTGGTCGGCGTTTCTACGAGAATCATCTCCTAGGCTTTAGCCCAATTCCGAGAGACAGAGAGTGACAATAAGAGGTCATGTAGTGGATCCCAGTGCATTATAATGCAAAGAGAGGATAAAAATATTGTCCTCCCTTTTCATAGTGCCCCCTAGATCCTCAATGAAGCTCAAAGCGTTTTGGCTAGGCCTTTATCAATAAAAAGATTTGTAATCGTAATTTTTGTAAGTTAGTCTTACATCTTATGCCCCTTTGTGACGACCTGGAAGAACAGCCCTCCCCCCCAAGTTGCTCAGAAGCAGTGTCCTCTTCTAGGCACTCACTGCACCACATTCTTCTGAGCTGCTGGCCACAGGCTGTTTTTACCAAAGATATTTTGGATTAACATTTTGTTATAATTTAACCTGTCATCTTTCTTATACACATTTTTTAAAATATGTAAACAGCATTAATCAACAGGATATCCTATCCGAGAATGGTCAGGAAGCTGCCCCTTAAGGTAAAGGTTGCCCAAGAGGGAATACTGTAGCTGAACTTCAGTTGAATATAAACGCTTAGTGTACTGTTCTGATGGGTGTACAAGATATACTGTACCATGGAGACTTATACGGGGCACAATTTCCCAAGTAGCTCCATGCAACAGGTGACTCCTTTTGGGTTAATTAACACATTACATAAAAAATATAATTGTCCCACCAACTTCTTTTATTTTCAGCATATCTCCTAACAAAGAATATGTAAAAGCAATTTACCTTGGTTTCCCATTCTATTCCCATTTCTTTACGTTCCTGTGCTTCAAGTCTCTGTTTCTGTTCAAGACTAGTTTTTGCATTTGTTGCTTGTTCAACATTATTCAGCCTAAAATAATAATTTAAAGCTAAGTATCTCTTACAGAACAAATAATTTAAAAATCTGCATACTATCATTTAAAAAAATTTTGGTCAATCGTTTTAGGAAAAATAGTGTCAAATATTTACTAAAGTTGTAGTAAAAAACCCATGAATTCAGTACAGGATTCATCATTAAAAGAAATTACGGATATCTGAGAATTGGTTACACAGAGATAAGTTCAACATTCTACCTCATCAGATATCAGAAATACCTACAATTATTGCATTTTTAGTTACATACACTACAGAAAAAGGTTAAAAGGATGCCTTTTATAGCTGCCTTTGTTTAAAGAAGAGTTCTTCTTAAGGTCTTTAAAATCATCAGGACAAATTAGAATTAGAGACAGCAAATGGAATAGGAAATCTGAGATATTTACAGGAAATCAGATGCACAGATCGTAAAGCAATTAAGGCAAGCAGATCAAATGCCCAAATGGATGATAGTCTAATAAAGAAATTCATTGGAAGTTCATTAGGGTGTGGTGATCTGTATGAATTATTATTAAATTATTAGATTTATTGTGAACTCTTAACTTCTAAGAATTATTATAGATTTAAACATTGACCTGCGATGTTTTTAATGTTGGATCTACGAATGTTTATTAAATAACGGCTTGTCATTGGTCGGACGATGTCAAGCAGAGGAGAGAGGGTAAATTTGGTTTATTACAGCGCCTTTTTAATTCGCCCACACTGGTCTCAGATCGCCAGCCCAGAAGTGCCCTCTATCTCTCTCCAGACCATTGTTCAGGCTTGTATCAGAAATTATATAATTATTGAGTATTTGATTTATGAAACTATTATTTGAATGTGTATGTATATATATGTATATTATTTGGAAAATATATTTTACTTTGGGTCCCTTATTTTTTTTGTAACTGGCTTATTGCTTCTCCTACTTTCGGTCCACGAGCCTTTTGAGCCCATTTAATATTTTCAGGGAGAAGGGCCATTACAAATTGGTAGCAGAGCGTGGTTCTGGAAAAATTAATTAACGTGGTGTTTAATAAATAATTGTGGTGATTAAATTTGTGAAAATTATTTTTTGTGGGTAAAATTTTAAATAATTAATAAAATGGAGGAAATTTCTAAAAGAATCGACGAGATCCAGCAGGATAATGAGGGGTTGCGTGAGGAAAATTCAGAATTAAAAAAAACGAATAGCCGCATTAGAAATGAGAAACACGAAATTTGCGAATATGTTAGAAATATTAAATAAGTCGATGGTACACCAAAGCGTCGGTGATAAATCTTGTGATTCGGGCTTAAATAATATTAATATAACTGAGAGAGAGGATAAGAATAATAATAATGAATTAAAAGAAAACGATACAAGCCTAATAAACACCACTATAAAATTGCCCAATGAACTAAATAAAGTTAAATTTAACGAAGAGAATTGCTCGTCAAATAATTGTTTGAATGATAAAGATAAACTTAGGCCGCTTAATCCTAAAGATAATTCCAAACAAGTCAATACTAGGAATCCGTTAACTGCGTTTAAACATAATAAGCCTAAGTTTTATGAGTCCTGTCGACGAAATATAAATAATTTTAATAAAATTAAAAAAAGCGGCATTTATGGAAAAAATTATAATAATAATTATAGAAATTTTAAAAATAAAAGAAATTATAATAATAAGTATAATCATCGATTCGGGCTAACTACGATTAATAGTCACAAATCTAACATGGGGCATAATAATAAAAATTATATCAATGGGCATTATAAGAATTATAACAATGGAAATTATTATAAATCTAACAATGGACGTAATAATAAAAATTATATTAAAGGGCATTATAATAAATATAACTACGGGCGTAATATAAATAATAATCACAATTATAATATGGGGCATAATAATAATCACTATAATTATAAGAAGGGACGCATTAAAAATAATTATAATAATAATAAGTACCCGTGGAAAGAGAAAATTTATAAATTCTTGGCTGACGTAAAAACATCGTCCAATAAACTAAAGATTTCGGAGAGTCCAAAGGCTTTAAATAATTAAACTACGACTATGAAATTAAAAAAGGAAAATGAACCGGGCCTAATTAATGTTTAAGTTAGATAAATATAATTAATGTTTAATGGGACTAAATTAATAATAAAAATTTCTGTCGCCGATTATAAAGAATTTAATTAAAGATTTAATGGGACTATAAAATTATTAATAAAAATAATAAAAAAAAAAATATTGTCGTCGTGTAACTATTAATAAAGATTTTGAAATTTAATTAATATTATAATAAAAATAAAATGTCGTCGTTAACTTTGATAAAGAATTTGAATATTTATATGGGACTCTATTAATAATAAACAAATAAATTATCGTCGTGTAACTATTGATAAAAATTTTGAAAAAATAATTAATATTTAAATGGGACTGCATTAATAATAAAAAATGAGTTATCGTCGTTAAGTATTGATAATAATTAAGATTTATATGGGACGCTATTAATAATAAAAAAATTTTTGTCTTCGTAGATTATGAATGATTATAAAAAATAATTAATATTTATAAGAGACTATATTAATAATAAAGAAATAATTTGTCGTTGTTAAGTATTGATAATGATTAAGATTTATATGGGACTATATTAATAATAGAAATTTAAAAAATTTTGTCGTCGTTTAGCTATTGAGAAAAATTTTGGAAAAATAATTAATATTTAAATGGGACTATATTAATAATAAAAAAATATGTCATCGTTAAATATTGAGGAAGATTATAAAAAATTGATGTATTAATTGTATTAAGAATAATAATAATTTGTCGTCGTTAACAATTGAGAATTGAAAGTATTACTACGGAATAATAATAATTATTGTGTCGAATTATATTATAAATATTCGGTCCCCATTTGAGTCCCAAGATTGATCACCGACGTCCCTTGGTTGATTACAGACCTATGAGTCTAATGAATTTGATATTTAAGTAGATGAGTCCATATGTGTCCCAAATTAGTGTCCCAAATTTGAGTGTAATGTTGAAATTGCCCATGTGTCCCAATTAAAGAAAATTAAAGATTAATAGGATATATATATATATATATATATATATATATATATATATATATATATATATATATATATATATACATATATTTTTTTATTTTTTATTTGAGGATAAAAAAAGTTGAGAAAAATTTAAGGAAATAAATAGTAAATTTAAATAAGTAAATTTAGAGTAATTAAAAGAATCTCATATATATATATCAATATATATATATTGATATATATAACCTATTGTAAGAAGATAATGATACAAGATGAGAGATACTTTATTTTGGTTTAATTTGAGAGAAGTATTTTATATATTTTTCTTACAAGGGTACAAGAAGCAGAGGAAGACATTTACATTGGTGGACTGATTGCAACATACTTAAGCCAAACATAACATCCTATGCCAAAAGGATAAGTACATTACAGAGGTTAACAAATTTACAAGATTGGATGATGGCCACATATAAATATCTTAATTGGTGGAGGCTAATACCAATTAACGATTTGCGATGTCACAGTGCACTTCCACGCTGAGAAGCACTAAGGAGGAAGATAAAGAAGAAGAAGAAGAAGAAGATGTCACAGTGATAATGATAATATGGTCAAGATGGAGATAAACAAAAATTCTCAAATAAGAAACTATTTATTATAAACCAATGGTTCAACCCACATTGCAGTTCTTCGTCAGGGCTGGATTGGCAGAATAAACAAGATACAAAAAAATAATAATAATTGGAATAAACAAGATACAAAAAAATAAATGGACATAATAAAAACAAAACAGAATCAATTAAATACTAGAAACAGGAGACTGGAAATAAAAAATAAGAATGCAAAGAATATCATACCTAAATAGTCCCAATTAAGGTTATATATATATATATATATATATATATATATATATATATATATATATATATATATATTGCTTTAGAAATTCAAAAGTGCTGATCTTGTCATGGAGAATAAAAAATATGAAGAAGTCTAGAAAAATGGAATAAGCACTATTATCCAACCATTAACTCCAGAATTTTCTACACTGATTATTTGTGCTTACAGATTCTGACAGACCATGGTGAGAGGTGTTCCAGTAGGAGCTGTTGAACTATGTAAACAATATTGACCTGGAGCTGCTGAGCATAGAATAATATACTGTACCACCACAGAAATTCAAGCCTGGCTAACCAATAACCAGGAAAATCTAAATATAAGCCATCAATGAGGTCGATTTCCCAAGGTTGGTAGAGGAGGGAAACTACCCGTTTTTAGTGAAATATTTAGAAAGGTCGGGATAAGTGGTGGGTCCCATATATTTCATGGTTAGAGAGAAACATCAATGTTATGCCTGAGAAGGATCTGCTGGAAGAAGCTGTCTAGGAGCAGCTTTGGACAGTGCAGAGGCTCCAGTGTGGCTGCAGCAAGCAAAGATCTGATCATACAAATTACAACTGAAAAGACAAAGAGGAGCAGATCAAAAACACAATAGAACCCCAATTTTTATTTTTTTAAATATCCTTAATAACTTAGGAATTTCTAATCCCAACAATAAATAATATATATAATTTTTTATAATTATTGGTCATTTTTATTTTTATAATTATTGGTCATTTTTATCCGGGTTCAAATCCCGGTCGAGGGCCTATCTTTTCTCTTTAAAAAAAATAAAAAATAAAAATAAATAATATAATTTATAATAATTATATTATAATTTTACAATAATTATAATATAATTTTACTTCAACAACTACACATTTAACTGAGCAAATATTTTCATTAATTTTTTTTATCATCTACTAAATTAGGAAAATATATTAAAAGTGAAATTAATTCCAAGGGAAAGAGCAATTGATAAGAATAAATAAGTACCTCAATCCTGCAGTAACTTCTTTCCAAAGTTTTCGGGATTCATTGTCATTTTGTAATTCTAGAGGACGGACCTTCTTCTTTATGATGGCCAGGTTATTGACATTAGCAAATTGTTCTTTTTTCTGAAATTGAAAACATTATATTTATATATATATATATATATATATATATATATATATATATATATATATATATATATATATATACATATTATATATATATATAGCACAAAGGAAAATACAAAATTACGTTTGACTTACTTATACTTACTTATACCGCCTGGTTAACAGGTTAATAACTTTAAACTAACAATAAAACGAGAAAAAAAGTTGGTTTATACATTATTATATTTAGTACTAATATGTTTAATTATTTTCAATAAGGAACAAAATTCCTTAATAGATACATGTGTTTTTTTACTAATCATAACAATGACTGAGGCTATTGTGGCCGATTTTAAAGTTTAATCTAAAACATTATATCAATCATAAACATAATCAAAATTTTAAAATCTATCATACATATATATTTATTCAATATAGATTCACTATTATCAATGATATCAGTATTCTTATCTTATTATGAAATGAAATCAAGAATTTACAAAACTAATAGCCATAAGTTACAACAAATTGTAAATCTCTTATCTTTTAACATGTCGGTTGATGAATAGATCCATTTCCCAATTGGTGTCATTATTATTATTACTTATGATGTAACTTTTAATTTTATGAAATCATTACACATTATATCATATTATAATATAACATTTATATAACCAATTTTGATAGTAATCTAAATTCTATAACATTTCTTGTAATAACAAATTCTATATATTAATTTTAACCACTTTTTCTTCATTTAAAAAATTTTGTAGCTTGAAAGCAATTGAAAAAATCACAAAACCTTGAGTATCTAAAATGTCAAGAGCATTTCATCTTTTTATTGTAGGTTGGTTCAATGAGTAGCTGTAAAACTACCACCCTGGCAAACATCATGCCCTATTTGGCAGTAATAATCAATACAATTAATTGACAAGTAAAACGTGGTAATGTAAACTTCAAATGGGTTTCTGGGGGCAGAAATATATTGGATAACTGGCAACAAAAAGTATGCTATGAGTTAAAAATACAATTTATACTAAGCATATTGGATATTTCTAAGGATGATAAATGATAAAATGCTGTAAACTACATAAAAAAAGATATATATTTATTTACTAAGATATTAACACAAGATTTCTCATCACTAATTGCTGATATAAATATATATATATATATATATATATATATATATATATATATATATATATATATATATATATATATATATATATATGTATATATATATATATATATATATATATATATATATATATATGTATATATATATATATATATATATATATATATATATATATATATATATATATATATATATATATATATTGGTTTCTACTTATCTTGACTGTTATGGAAATTATATTGTATTTTAGTTCTTGAGTTTCAGTCTTTCTTGAACTTCTTAGGCGACGTTTCGAGACTAGGTTAGTCTCATACTCATGCCCTGACAATGAACAAATGAGCTTTTAGTAAAAACATTAAATAGCACACTAAAATAGATGTAAAATGACCTGTGTAAGTTGTAATAGATAGGGTGTACTTACAAGTTCCAAAGAATGAATCAGTTTTTCATTAATCAGTTGCCTCGCAAAACAGCATAAAATGTTTGTATTGCAATTGCTATGATCAATGAGTAAGTAATCCATTTTTTAGGAACAGCAGTTTATTTAATTGTTGAATCATATTAGATATTGTTATTTTTATATATTATGAATTAATTAAATTTGCATAACACGAGCTAAGACCTTGAACATCCGATTTTTTGTTTACAGCGCGATTTTTATACTTCTCTATAGTTATCATTTCTTTTATATTCCGTTTGAAACTATTTTTCTCTTGGTGTATTATTTTAGGTTTATCAAATTTAAAGGTATGTTGTGTATTTCTAAAATGTGTAGTGAGAGCTGTTTGATCTGGTTTATTGGGGTTTTTTATTATTGAATCACAACTATATTTGTGTTGGTACACTCTACGTTTTAAGTATTGTTCCGATGTTCCGAAATAGGATTTACCGCATTTATCTTCACATTGTATTTCGTACACGACATTTGATTTTAGCTCTAATTTATCCGAATCTTTGGTTTTTGTAAATAGTCTTGACACAGTGGCTGTGTTTTTGAAAGTAATTGCGGAGTCTTTTTTACTTTTATTACCGGTGAGTGTTTTTGCTAGTCTTTCTGAAAGTGTTGGTATATAAGGTAATGTATAGTATTTTTTAGGATTGGTTTCATTTAGGTTGTTTTGGTTAGAAAGTGTTTTTGTTGTTTTTAATAAATTGCGAAGGAGGCTGTGTGGATAACCATTCTTTAATAAGAGGTCCACTACGTTGTTTTCGGCTGTTTTTTGGTGTATTGGGGATGATAATTTTCTCGCGCGATTTATTAGGTTTTTAGCGGTATTTATTTTATATCTTTTGGGGCATTGGCTTGTGTAGTGTATGTATCGACCAGAGTGAATAGGTTTTTGCCACCATTTAGTTTCTATTTCTCCGTTTGATTTTCTGATTAAGAGAACGTCTAAAAATGGTATTTTATTATCTTTTTCAAATTCAATAGTAAAGTTTAATCGAGTGGAATATTTATTAAATTCATTTAAAATTATTTCTTTTTCATTATTTTCGGTTGGTATCGCTGTTATTATATCATCCACATATTTAAATAGAAACGGGATATTAAATGGTATTTTTGGTATGACTGTATTTAACAGTTCTTCTAAGTAAATATCAGCCAAGATAGGTGAAATAGGAGATCCCATAGGGCAGCCGAATTTTTGGATATAAAATTTTTCATTGAATTGAAAATATCCTCTATCTGTACATAGGGCCAGTAATTGTAAAAATAGTTTTTTGGGGATTTTTGTATGCGTTTTTAATTTATTCCAATTTTTTTCTATTATAGTTTTTATTTTGGAAATGCATATGTTAGTAAATAAAGACGAGGCATCTAATGAAATTAATTTATAGCCTTCAGGAATTTTAATATTTGTGATTTTTTGATGAAATTCAAATGAATCTTTAAGATTATATTTATTTGTAGATAAGTGATTTAACATGATTATAATATGATTCAACAATTAAATAAACTGCTGTTCCTAAAAAATGGATTACTTACTCATTGATCATAGCAATTGCAATACAAACATTTTATGCTGTTTTGCGAGGCAACTGATTAATGAAAAACTGATTCATTCTTTGGAACTTGTAAGTACACCCTATCTATTACAACTTACACAGGTCATTTTACATCTATTTTAGTGTGCTATTTAATGTTTTTACTAAAAGCTCATTTGTTCATTGTCAGGGCATGAGTATGAGACTAACCTAGTCTCGAAACGTCGCCTAAGAAGTTCAAGAAAGACTGAAACTCAAGAACTAAAATACAATATAATGTCCATAACAGTCAAGATAAGTAGAAACCAATATTTACTTTAAGAGTGTATATTGATAATCTACAGTATATACGAGGAAATGGGATTTTACGACGACATTAAACAGACACACGATACACATACATGCTCACTGATGAAGGGTTTTCAAAACTCATATAAAAAACTAGCCGCCGCTAAAAATAATAGAACATTTTTATTAAGATGCCGGTCAGAACAACTGCTACCACCACACATTGATAATACATTCAAATGTATAAATACAACTTGTAAAATTGAAAAAAGATATCAAATAGAATTCAATAGAGCCCTCTATAGGTTTAAAAAACACATTCTAAATATGGAAATAAAAAGCGCAATATTTAAAGTGGACAAAATAAACAAAGACATTGAAAACTACAAAACCGAATTGCGTAAAAAAATACCACAAAATATCTACGAAAAATTTTATAATACAATCAATAATACATACGAAAAAATATTTAATAAAATAAAAGAAAATCAAATAAAAAAGATATCAAAAGTAAATAATAAAAGATCGGTTAATATAGGAAATGAAAAGTGGTTTGTTAATCTTACTAATACAGTATTTCCATCAGACGTGAAACAGTTTTTATCTCTCGGCCCTAAATATTGTATAAATTATGAACCTAATCAATTACCCGTAACATCTATCATTAGTGACATTGAATATATAATACAAAATAATGTAGAAGAAACTGATCGTGATGAAGTAAGAGGCAAATGCGTTAATATAATTACAAATTACAAAAATATTAAACATAATAATAATAACAAGAAAGATTTTAACATACAAAAATTGAACAAAAAAACCAAACAATTTTTAAAAACACAACCTAATATAATAATCACAAAAACAGACAAAACAAACCAAACTGTCGCGATCAACAGAGACGAATACATAAATAAAACTCAGTTATTGCTAAATGATGCCCAAACTTATAAAAAGGTCGGTTCCAATCCTACACATAAATTGATGACAGATACCAACATAACTCTAGGATTATTAAAGAAGAATAATTACATTGATATAAAAACATACAAAAAACTCATTACCAATTCCCCGACTTCCCCTAAATTATATACAGTTATAAAAAATCATAAACCCGGAAACCCAGTCAGACCTATAGTATCATTCATAAATTCACCGACGTATGAGCTTTCAAAATACTTAGCCGAATTGTTAAATCACTTATCTACAAATAAATATAATCTTAAAGATTCATTTGAATTTCATCAAAAAATCACAAATATTAAAATTCCTGAAGGCTATAAATTAATTTCATTAGATGCCTCGTCTTTATTTACTAACATATGCATTTCCAAAATAAAAACTATAATAGAAAAAAATTGGAATAAATTAAAAACGCATACAAAAATCCCCAAAAAACTATTTTTACAATTACTGGCCCTATGTACAGATAGAGGATATTTTCAATTCAATGAAAAATTTTATATCCAAAAATTCGGCTGCCCTATGGGATCTCCTATTTCACCTATCTTGGCTGATATTTACTTAGAAGAACTGTTAAATACAGTCATACCAAAAATACCATTTAATATCCCGTTTCTATTTAAATATGTGGATGATATAATAACAGCGATACCAACCGAAAATAATGAAAAAGAAATAATTTTAAATGAATTTAATAAATATTCCACTCGATTAAACTTTACTATTGAATTTGAAAAAGATAATAAAATACCATTTTTAGACGTTCTCTTAATCAGAAAATCAAACGGAGAAATAGAAACTAAATGGTGGCAAAAACCTATTCACTCTGGTCGATACATACACTACACAAGCCAATGCCCCAAAAGATATAAAATAAATACCGCTAAAAACCTAATAAATCGCGCGAGAAAATTATCATCCCCAATACACCAAAAAACAGCCGAAAACAACGTAGTGGACCTCTTATTAAAGAATGGTTATCCACACAGCCTCCTTCGCAATTTATTAAAAACAACAAAAACACTTTCTAACCAAAACAACCTAAATGAAACCAATCCTAAAAAATACTATACATTACCTTATATACCAACACTTTCAGAGAGACTAGCAAAAACACTCACCGGTAATAAAAGTAAAAAAGACTCCGCAATTACTTTCAAAAACACAGCCACTGTGTCAAGACTATTTACAAAAACCAAAGATTCGGATAAATTAGAGCTAAAATCAAATGTCGTGTACGAAATACAATGTGAAGATAAATACGGTAAATCCTATTTCGGAACATCGGAACAATACTTAAAACGTAGAGTGTACCAACACAAATATAGTTGTGATTCAATAATAAAAAACCCCAATAAACCAGATCAAACAGCTCTCACTACACATTTTAGAAATACACAACATACCTTTAAATTTGATAAACCTAAAATAATACACCAAGAGAAAAATAGTTTCAAACGGAATATAAAAGAAATGATAACTATAGAGAAGTATAAAAATCGCGCTGTAAACAAAAAATCGGATGTTCAAGGTCTTAGCTCGTGTTATGCAAATTTAATTAATTCATAATATATAAAAATAACAATATCTATATGATTCAACAATTAAATAAACTGCTGTTCCTAAAAAATGGATTACTTACTCATTGATCATAGCAATTGCAATACAAACATTTTATGCTGTTTTGCGAGGCAACTGATTAATGAAAAACTGATTCATTCTTTGAAACTTGTAAGTACACCCTATCTATTACAACTTACACAGGTCATTTTACATCTATTTTAGTGTGCTATTTAATGTTTTTACTAAAAGCTCATTTGTTCATTGTCAGGGCATGAGTATGAGACTAACCTAGTCTCGAAACGTCGCCTAAGAAGTTCAAGAAAGACTGAAACTCAAGAACTAAAATACAATATATATATATATATATATATATATATATATATATATATATCATGTATAACATTATTCTAGATATTTAAAACATACTTACACCATCTTGCCACCTGCCTTCCATTGTACCATTCCACTCTCCTGTGATAGTTAAAAATGGCTTCTTATCGTTTGGAGAAAATACTTGACCACATATCCTATGTTTTTTACCACCATAAAATGGTTTAGTTAAAAACTCAATCACAGAACGGTATCCAGTTTTATCACAAGTAATCGTTACAGTTCCACCCAATTCAATCCATGGCACAGTTAAAATAGACCTAAAATAAAACTAGTAATTGAAATAATTGGTTTAGTTTTCAGTAGCCTTAAAAGATAAGCCATAAAACTACTAAAAGCCTATAAAGTCAATAACTAAATTTAATAATAAGTTATTTAATTGAATAAAATTCAAAGTAAGCAGCAAATAACTGCAATATATGTCACTTAAATATTTACAGTGATAATATTAAATTTTTATGCCTTAAAAACAATAATTTTCTAGAATATATATATCCCTGTTGATTATTTCAGTTTACCTGACACTGAATCATAATTCACTGAAGCCAGTAACTAAATGATCTTTGTCATCTAACTTATGCTCTAAATGCTATTCTAGGGTATTTGGGCAACCATTTCTCCAATTCAGAAATAAAAAATCAGAAGATTCAAAATTTCAGAGCCTCAGCTACCTTTCAAGAATCCCCCTCCAATCATCTGTTTTATCTATTGCTAATAAGCTTATGTACAGCTGATTGTCAAATCAGTGAGCTTTCAGTTCCATCTTGTTATTATAATTGGTCGTGTTTACCCACCAAAAGGTAGGCAATAAAATGCACTTGCTTTGTTATTTTATGTTGTAAAATCTAATCTAACTACTTCAGGAAGTGGTTGATAAAGATTGGAAGCAGGCTAGTGATTAGTGTTAGTTGAGTAATCATCTAGCTGTGAACACATATTTTTTGTTATTATTAATATGCCACAGTTTAACCATTCTTGAATGACTGTGCCTTTACAATATTTTCATAGTTTAGTAATAGTAGATGAATATTTACATTATACATTATTAATATTATTTTCATTATGAACATAGAGCCCCCTCCCAAAAAAAAATAAATAAACAAATTTATTTTAGCAACTTTTCTAATGGTCATTTGAGACATATTTTAAGCTGATCTAACACTCAATGGCCACGCATTGGTTCTGTCACTAGAACACAAATAAATGCATTTGGTGGCATGAACTGTCAAGATTCAATTTCTGTAGTAATTTATAAAAAATTAAAAATGACACTGATTTCATAAATTTTCTTGTTAAAAAAAACAACAAGATTTTAAAAAATCAGGGTTTTCTTTGTTTGTAGCACTTGAAGTAGAACGGTTTAATGAACCGATGATGAGAACAGTGTTAATGAGAATTTTATATTAAACAGGCATAAGCTTCAGTTTATTTTTATTTTGGTTTATTTTTTATTCAGTTTATTGATATTTCTCATTTTTAAGTAATATTTCACACAACACATAGTAAAACAGGCAAAATATAGGAGTTTCATAAGATAAAATACACATATAAATTATAAAATTTCAGCTCTTAATTTTCAGAATGATTGAAAACTTCTAATGATCCGAAGATTAAATCAAACAAAGATTAAAAACAATCTCAATTAGCCTCTAAGTAAATCAAATCTGAATGGACATCAATTGAAACATTCACTATCATTTGATTATGTCAAAACCCACTTTTTGAACCATTATATTTTTTTTTTCCATACATATTTTATTTAGTATCTATATATTACCAACTAAACCCCATGAGGTACCCCCTATTTCATCAACTTAAGTGCTATGGCAGAGAATGTATTGAATAAAAATGCTAAATTAATAAAATGCCAGTGCCCTATAACAAGTCAGTCTAACTTAGGTCCACTTATAGCATTATATACTAATTATACTCATCCCCAAATACATATTAACCAGACCACCAACCTTACTTCCAACATTTATTCTCCTGATAATATTTACTCTACATATAAAAACATTTTCTGTAATTTACTAATAATAATACTTTAAATTTAAGACTGTAGGTAAAAAAAAAAAGATGGGTCCAACTTTATGAAACGCTGTAAAATGGTATTAGTTATATATTTTAGTTGGCACTGCAGATTATTAAGATCGCATGGTTGCCTTATGTGGAAGTTCTACAAACATAAAAATATATAGCTTGCAGGAGGGGTCACAAATAGCCTTCAGATAGCCACAAAACCAGCAGAGGGCTACTTATAGCTTGATCACCATGCTGTTTAGAGAAATTAATGTGCCTTAAGTCGGAATTTTTATGGTGAGTGGTCAACCATTTTTTAACAGCCCAAGGGCAAATAGGGAGCAGTCATCCATTCATTTACCACCCTTAACATAACTATGACTACTTGTTGCAAGTACCTCAAACTTTTTTTTCCAAAAAAAAAATTATAATTTGGGTTCACTAAATCACTCCAGCAACTATTCTTCATTGGATAACTGCTATTTTAATGTAAAACTAGTTTCAATAATTTATTCTTCTGCTCTGCAATGCTTTCTTGATTAGAATAAACTTTGCAAAAAAATGAATCAATAGAATAGTAAAATAAAAATAAAAGCACCCCTAATAGTATGATGTTTTCTTATAATTATAGTATTATTGCAGTTTTAGGTAGTAATACACAAATTAAAACCCTCCGAAAGATGATTCATGTAATTATTAATCATGTGTGTTTGATGTTATTATAAAAAACTATTTTTGGCATATATTTAAAAATTTAATTTATTTCTTCGAATAATATACGAATATAACTTAGAAAAATAAATAGGACAAATTGGAATGAATTTTCTAGTTCTTCTTAATTTACTACTACTACTAATTTATTATATGAATACACTAATGATGTAAAATGAATATGCTTATTTTTTAAAATAATGTTAAAATATCAATAGCTATTTATAATCATAATTGGCCACTAAATTGACTAGTCCTAATTTTATACTTTTATAATTTTATACTCTCGAGATGTATTAAGTTAATTAGTTTTCTATTATATGAACCATCTGGTGAGGAACTTTTCTTGCTTACAAAGGAAACAAAGTAATCAACATATCGGCATCTAAAGAAATCATTTTTATTCTCATGTTACTATCTCAAGCTAAAACTACAAAAGCTAATGAAAACAGAATATGCAATACCTTCCATAACCATTTGGGAAGGTGACAACATATTGTTCATCATAATTGAGAACATCAATCACACCTTTGCCTATGTTATGAACACCTACTGAAAGACCAAGAAATTTTGATTTTGTCCATACATGAGCGGTTATACTAATTTTTTTATTATAATGTTCTGCATAAAATGCTGAAACTAAAAAATAAAAAAAAATGTTACAACAAAAATATAAAATGCAATACACTGAAACATATCAAACAATATGTTATATGAAAACATTTTTAGTAGTTGTTATATTTGATATAACACATACCTTATCACATAATAAGGGATCTTCATTCTAATATTTAAAAAAAATATGAATGTTATGAAGTAAATTATTAATCTTTGTATATTAAATTTTAAACAAAATATTATTTTAACCCTTATCAGTTGTAAGTCATCTCTCCTGAGACAACCTTTCTATGTTGCTGCACACATACATCAAGTGGGAGTTGACAAGTTGGAATCTGACGAAAATTCTTATAATATTAGAAATTTTCTCACATATTTGACAAAAATTTTTTATACTAATCAGTACTATTCTATGCAGTGAGAATCACCTATGAAAAGTCAGAGACCAATAAGGGTTAATATAAATACTCCACAAACAATTTGTTGAAATTGGCAAACTGTAATAAAAAATATACAAACTAAATATATAATAATTACTTATTATTTTATCATGTTAATTAAAGAGTTATATAGATATTAAAAAAAAATTGGTTTGCAAATCATTTGAGGTGATAGTTTGGGGAAAAATTAATTTTATTTTTTCCCAATAACTTGAACCACTACAACCCGTGAACGGGTCTACCCCAGAATGGGTGAATGGGTCTACCGTCTACGGGTCAGTACATGGTATAGAGACTTCTTTTCTCAATAGATGGCTTAAAAGTCACATATCTCTAGTAATACTTATTCAATGAAGCCATACTACAGCAAGATTGAAAAGTAACAGCCAATTGAATGTTTCAGATATAAAGGTACCTTCATTAGAATACTAAATCAAAAGTTATTTTGCTTTGAAAATGGAGATTACAAAGGTAATTTTTGTCATATTTTGCTTTTTTACTTGCGAAAATGGAAAAATGAAGCACTAACCCATCTAAAATTTGGTGGTGTTTATGATAATGTGAGCTTTGATAAAGTGAAAGCCAGTCAAAATTGATTTACTCGTTGTTTTTTTTCCAAAAATATTGATGTGAAAGATGAACCACACTCCTGCCGATCAATCGTTGAAAAAATGTAGGTAGATCGACATATTACATCTTTCGACAATGCTAAATTACTAAACATTGACCATAAAATAGTTTTGAACCATTTACATAAAACTCTAGATACCAAAAAAAGATTGGGTTCAACATGAATTAACAGTGAAAAATTTAATGGGTCAAGTTTCCATTTGTGAATCATATGACAATAGTGTGTGAAAAAAATCAAAAATTCAAGTCCAAAGAAGCTTATTGACGCCGAAGAAGTTAATGCTGATTGTTTGGTGGAATCGGAAAGGAATTGTTCATTATGAGCTGCTCAAACCTGGCCAAATCATTATTCAGCTCCCTATTGTCAACAACTAATGTGATTGAAGGAGGTAATTCAAAGCAAACATCGGTATAGATCAATAGAAAACATTGTCTTTCATCACTACACTAGACCACACAAATCTTAGTGACTAGGCAAACATTGAAAACAGGCAAACTTGACTGGGAAGTTTTGAGGCATACACTTTATAGCCCAGGCCTTGCCCTGTCCGATTACCAATTGTTTCGTCTCTGCAGACTCTCTTATAGTGTAGAAATTCCTATATAAGAGGCTTAGAGGAAATAACTTGGTTTAGTTTTTTGCCCAGAAACCTCAGAAGTTCAACAGTAATAGAATTACGGTTTTACAAGAAAAATGGAGAAAGATCATTGATCAAAACGGCATATATACCATTGATTAGTACTTGAAATTTTAATGAATAAATTTTCACTCAATATATTTGGAATTTATTATATTATTAGAATAGGCAATAATTAATATCTTTTAATGTCAACAACAATCTTTTGGAGTGCAAATTCACAAATTTTACATGTTAAATTCTCTTCTGGATGAAACAGTTTTATCAGGCATTTGCAGGTTAGTGATCTTACGGTTGTGAATTAAATTTCCCCGTTTTCTCACAATTTGCGATGTATACAAGGGGGAGAATATTCATTGAACATTACTTTGTTAATTTTTCCATCGTTATTCATTGAACATTGTTGTAATTTTTAAATATTTTTATTTGAAAATTATAACAATAAATAAAAAATAAAATAAATAATAATAATAATATATAATGACGTAAGTCAACAAGATCCTAATAAAAGTAATGTTCAATGAATATTCTCCCCTTTGTATACATCGCAAATTGCGAGAACACGGGGATATGGGATCAGTGAAGAGAAAGGATGTGTCTGACCGAGGTACGAACCAGGATAGCTCATGTGGCAGAGCACCATGATGGAAACATGGGAGACCCGGGTTCGAATCCCGGCCCTGGACATATCTTTTCTTTTCTAATAAAAATATTTAAAAATTAAAACAATAAATAAAAAAATAAAATAAATAAATTATAATTTATATTTTTAGTTTTTTTATGAAAAATTATAATAATTTTAGTCCTAGTGCTAAAAAATAGCATGGTACATAGAAGGAAAGAAAGTCAAAGTAAATTGTTTGATGATTTATCGGAAGCGCCAAATAACACTTTAGACAAAAATAAACAAAATCTAGTTGTTGTATAACTGTGTTCATTCTTAAACCAAGTGATGTAATTAGTAATAGAAGACTGAATAAAAAATATAATATTTCAAATAAAAGAATATATTTGATGAGCATATTTTTTTTTTTTTAATAATTTATTTATTGATATTAACAACTGTATTACAATAACAAAACAAGTAAATAGGATACGTGATATATAATGACATGAGAATGACAAGTAGAGAAACTACCCACTGGTAGTGCTCAAATCAAAGTTCAACTAAGGTCACGTGGCCATATTCTTTTCAGACGCCTCGGAGGATTATCGGGAATTGAAGAGGAAGCTAGGTTTGAAACTAGAGGGTTTGAGTGGGAATGAAGTTTGTTATGAAAGGATAGATACCGGGTTCGGGCCAAATCAGCAACAAAAGGGACATTAAGGTCGTTATGGATGACTTTATTCTTAACAAAATAAGGAGCATTGAGGATTTTACGAAGGATTTTGGATTGTAGGGATTGGATATGAGAGGAATTTGATGGCTTAGTGGAGCCCCAAAGCTCTACTCCGTAAGTCCAAATAGGTCGTATGATGGTCATGTCGATGAGTCTTTTGTAGTTAAAGGGAGCTTAGAGCGTTTGTCTAGTAAGTGTTGAAGTAGCCTGAAACGTCGTGTGGTTTTTTGTCTTTTCAGTCTTATATGAGGATTCCAGGTTAATCATTTGTCTAGGTGCAACCCTAAGTATCGGATCTGTTCTACAGGCACCAGAGGGATATTATTAAAGGATACTGAAGAGCAGGAAGTCATTGGTTTACGACGTATGGTAAAAGTGATTTGATGTGATTTTTGAGAATTTATTTTAATTTTCCAGTTTTGACACCATTCTTCAAGATCAGTGATATGGGATTGGAGGCTTTGGAATGCAATAACTGGATTGGTGTTGACTGATAATACACATGTATCATCAGCATACGTGGTAAGGATAGTATTAGGATGAGTAGGGATGTCAGCTGTATAAACTGTATAAAGGATTGGGCCAAGGATATTACCTTGAGGAACACCAGCAGATTGGGAAAAGAGGGATGAATAGACATTATTATGGTTTACTTGGAAAGTTCTATTTGTGAGATAGGATTGAAGATTGAGAAAGTATATAGGGGGTAGGAATTTACGGAGTTTATAGAGCAAGCCCGGATGCCAGAATCGGTCAAAAGCCTGTTCCACGTCAAGAAAGACGCCCGAACAATATGGTCCACGTTCTAATGCATAGGAGACCACATCCACCACACATTGACATTGCTGAATGGTGGAGTGGGATGCTCGGAATCCAAACTGGTGAGATGAGCATATAATACAAGAATGGGCATAATAGGATACTTTTCCACTTTCGGAACTTTCTACAAGAATTTGAGGTGTGACCAATTCTTTACAACAGAATTGCAATATGGAGAAAGCAGTCGACTGTATATTTGGAATTAATGGCGAGGAAAAATATAGATCAGTACAATTCCAACCAAGGAAAATGGAGGAATGTCTCATGTTTAGAAATAAAGAATATATAAAATATAAAGTTTGGAATATTTATTTTAATGGGACAAATACAAAAGAAAAGAGTATGTGGATCCATATTTGGCAGCACTTATTTTTTCAAAATTAATGAGCAGGAACAGGTTTGAACAGATCACAAATTATTTATATTTTAATGATAATATAAAAAGGTTTGCGATTATCTGATGGACGAATTTAAAATTGTTTATTATACACCTCATAACAAAACCTGTCATTTAATGGAGTCATGATCCCCTAGTATGAAAAATTAAAATTTAAGACTTACAATCCACGAAAGCTCATAAAATATGGAATACTTGTAAGAATACAATTGGTATATCAAACTCGATATATCAGTAGTATAGAAAATTTTTGCGGACAAAGTAAAAAACTGCAGGACACTGTAGCAAAGATTCTTACACCATATTTTGCATATTTGCAATTTTACATGGATAATTACAGCAATAATAATACTGCTGAGTTATTATTAAAAAATAAAATAAATGTGACACAAACTGCGCTGATAGATATTGAACTGTTTGAAAACAAAGTTCTTAAGGCTAAAAAAAGGAGAAAGTATTTTAAAGTGGAAATGTGATATTTCGTTACAAGTTTGGATAGACAAAAGAAAAGTACAAATGATTTCGGCAATTCATAAATTTGAAATGGTCGAATATATTGAAAAAAACAAAACCATTATGAAACCAGAGTGCATTGTAGATTCACTGATTCTGCACAAAGTAGAATCCTTCACCAAATATTATACCTCAAAGCAGGGGTGAGCAACCTTTTTAATCAACGGGCCAATTTAAATTTTAAAAATTTTTGGCAGGCCACACATAAAGTAACACTTATTAATAATTTACAAAATTTTATATATAATAAACATTAGAATAAAAAATATAAAATTTAAAAAAAAGTAAAGATTTCATATACAAATTTGATGCAAAATAAAAACAAACAAGAAAAGAACAGAAAAACGAATTTACTTGAAATTTTATAAGAGAAATTTGGCACTGTTTTTTTGTTATAAACTGATCAATATCAGCCGGAATTGATGAGGTAGCTACACATATGCAGCTTTCTAATCATGCATCACTGTCTTGATCGGTAGTCATTTTTGATTAATTTCATGGTTGAAAATAATTGTTCCCAAACATACGTACTTCCAAACAGAGAAATCATTTGCTTTGCATTTTTCGTCAAAAACGGAAATTTTTCAGGGCTCACATAAAATTTATAAAAATTTTCTATGTTTACTGAGCAGCAGTCAGACATTCTTTTATCATCTCTCCATCCGCAAAGGGTTTATTTTTTATGCCAGTATTTGACTGACAACAAAACTAGCCTTTACTGCCGTATTTGATAAAATAGCTTGATTTTGATTTTGTTTTCCCAAGTTTTTCTCCATTTGATTAAACTTATCTATCCGGAGTTGTCCTGTTAAGTTTTTATATTGTTGTTCATGTTTTGTATCGTAATACCTTTTTATGTCGACACAGTCTCTGAGGATATTAAGCTTACAGCTTTATCTTTGACGAAAGTGAAAAAAATAATCAAATTTCCAATTTTCTTGGAAATACCTGTGCTCATCCACAACCTTCCATTTTTTTGTTTGCTTTTCCGACATGCTATTATGGATTAAAAATTTGAAAGTTAAAAAGATTTTTAGGAAAACTTAATTTGGAATAATGAAACTCTAATATTACCTTTTTGACAATAATATTGCACTCACCCCTTTCAAGAAACACAAGAATTGATAAAATTGCTAGTTATCAGCTTACCAGTCTGACCGATTGTGTGACAGAAGCAAACATAAACAAGCACAGACGTTTACGTTCGTATTGCATGTTTGAACAAGTCGCCGACAAGTGAGTAACTAGTCACAAAAAGTTGTTTCGGTTTAGTAAATACTGCCATTTTATTATAATTAATTTTATAACAATATATTGATGAGAGAAAGTCAATAAAATAAATACAATTTTAGAAATGCTTGGCGGCCGCATAAACATGTTTAACGGGCGTTTTGCTCATCCCTGCCTTAAAGCATTATAGAAGCTTGTAAATTAATTAGAATTATTATATATTGAGACCAAATACAGAAATCTGTAGTTAACTAACAACCTAGAGGTGATGATCCAAAAAAGATGTCTCCAGTTCTATGGAGATATGGTCCATGTGGATCGATCAAGGGTTAAGCAATCAAATCTTTCATAAAATCTGAAAAAAGAAAAGCCAGAAAGGCTCAACAAATCAAGGAAGAATTGTGAAAATTCAAAATAACAGAAAGAGATTTCTAAATTGAAAAGAATACAAAAACAACAAACATTTTTTTTTTCAAAATTCTTGTAGGTGTAAAGAAAAATCACCAAAATATAATGGGCTGCTGAGAAAAGAGCTGCGCAGTCGAGCAGGATGAGAGACTTCTACTGGGGAAAGAAAGAAAGTACAAGCCCTGGAAGAGGCCAAAAATCAGAAACACAGAAATGACAGCCAAATCAAAGAATATGATTAAATTTCTAAGAATGTTGCTAATAGCATTTGATAATGCCAAACTTCCCTTATAATGAAGTTGAAGAATCTCCCAAAATGTATAACAAAAAAAGGACTGCCAAAATGAAATTGAAATATTGCCAAAATATTGAAAAATACTTTAAAATAATGCTATCCTAAAAGATGGTCTCAAAATGGATAGTGATAGAAGTTAGGACAGTGATAATGTGGGCTACACCTGATAATCCTGATAAAATCATTAAAAACTTTAGAAAATTTGAATTTCAGGAGAAGTTAGATATTGATATAATAGCAAGGGAAAAATCATAAGATTGAAGGCAACTATCTACTTGAAAATCCATTAAATATACAAATTAAACTCTCCATTTATTCAACAATTCTGATATCAAATTAAAAAATTAAATAAAATGGAGATATGTCTATTTAGTATTTTAATTAAAAATAATAAGGTGAAAGTAAAAGAAAAAGTTTACTAAAGTCATTACTTGGTGGGTGATGTGAAATCTGCTCTGCAACAAAACTTAATTGTTCACTGTTGCACCATGGAACTGGACCATCAGTGACAGGTAATTGTTCATTACTTCTATTTTCATGTGCTGGTAGATCCCAATAGCATTGAAAGACCTCCCCTAATATAGGATTGAAAGGCTTTTTTGCAATTGAGCTCTTCCTTCCAGCATGATAAGAGCATAGGTACCATTGGACAACCTGCACCATCCTTTCTTTTTCAGTCGGTAAATCTGCAATCCTAAAAATGAAATATAGTATATAATGCCTGCTGGAGAATAACTATGTAAACAATTGAAAATTCTTAGAAAAAATATATTTCTGTGAATATTTTCATAATTGGCATTCAATTTAAAAGAATAATAATAAAATTAGAAGTAGTTGAAAGTTCTTACTATGCAATATAGAAAGTTCAATATTATCCTTAAACAGTTCTTAAGATTTTGTGAATCCTTGTATTTAATGGGCTAACCCCTTATCTTCTTTTATTTTTCCTACTTTGGCTACAAATGCTGGGATGACATTATGCTCCCAAATTACTATGACCTTGCATAGCCTTCCTCATCACAGACATTATTTGTTAACCTCAGATTTCCAATATTTACTCTCCCCCCCCCCATAATCTCTCTGAAATTGAGATTTTCTCTTGCATCTCTTTTTTCTTTTTCCACTCTACTTTTCCCTTGACTTTCTCCCATAATTCATCCATCTTTATTCAATTATTAATAATATATCCTTCATCTGGTGTTGTGTCTCTATAGTTTTGTTTAGCCTAAAAAGGTCTATCAACATGACCCATTTTTATACTCTCCATAAGGGTCTGTCGATTTTCAGGTTCCATACTGCTGTATCTCCTCTTGGATCACTCTCGTATCTCTCTTGGTGAGTGTCTATCATACTAGGTACTAAAACAGTATTAACGCTGTCTTATGGTTTCATGTATTGTCCTTTTCACATCCCACCCAAGTACATTTGCTGCAATGCTAGCAGTGTCTCGTGCAACCCTTAACTCTTCGCCTTCCTATAGTGATAAGAGTTCATCACCTCCCTCTTTTGCTGCATGTCCCATTTATGTCCTGATGGTAAATTAAGTTAAAAAATATCTCAATAATTTAATATTGGGGCAGGAGCAAATAAATTTCTTAGGGCACACTATTTTGAATTAAAAAGTCAAGTCCAACACTGACAAAGTCAATGCAATTAGAAAGATGGTGCTGCCTAGAGATTTAAAAGAAGATAAGGACATGCAAGACCAAAAAACAGCGCCAGAACAGAGATTTAGAAGTGTCACAAATGTAGCAGTATCCTCGCAACAAATGCTTTACAGTGCACTTACATGTATCAGAGAAGAGAGTCAGCCCAGATGGAGCCAATGGCAGTAAACATGCAAAAGATGCATAGTGATCAACATGGAATGAGCGAATCGTTGACTGGGTCTACAGAAGCATCAGGGACCTCGAAAACCGAAGATGAAGTAGGTATACCAGGGAACAGAGGCATATTGAGTAGCGGATGGTGGTGAGTATGGGTAGAAAAGAATATCCGAGAGGAATTCTGAGGGGTCAGCAGAGAGGCTACCACACGTTAGTGAGCTATAACTTAAGAGAGAAGGACAGCACTTTGCTTATAATCAAAGTGGAAGGAGTAAGATGCCTAGTCTTCACAAGAACTTTGAAAACTATCATATGCCGGGAACCATTAGAATAATAATTAAGTATAAGTTATAGAACCAGACAATAAATTATGCTTGGGTCATTAGATAGCTAAATGTTGACATAAGTTTAATATTATTATGATTAATTTATGACAAACATAGATTTATTAATTTTACTTATAAGCATGTCACTAAGTTTATTTAATATTAGTTGGTGATATTAACATCAAAAACAATGTAATACAAATATAAAAATAAATATGACGAAGTAAATTTAGAGGAAGTATCTATCTTTAATAGATTTTGCTACAGAAAATGGTTTAAAGATAATGGGTACACATTTTAAGCATAAGGACAGTCACAAAGAAACCTGGATATCAGAAGACGGGGAAACTAAAAACCAAAAATACCACATACTAGAGCACAAAAGGCATGCGTTGCATTGAAAATGTACGTAGCTATAGAGGTGAAGACATGTCAGATTACTACCTAGTAAAATCTCGCTTCAAACATAAAATATCACTGTGATCTTGAGCAGCTGTTGAAAAACTACAGGAGTACAATGTAGATAAACTGAAAGAGGAGGAATATGGTAAAAGAAGGTGACTGAAAAAGTAGTAGGTGTTTCCGACCAAATGAATAGAAGTTATATAAATATCAGGGGGAATGCTACTAAAAACAGCTTGGGAGAAGCAGCAGAAGAGGTATTGGGAAGGAAAAGTAAAGAGTGTAGATGTGGTTGGTTTGATTAAGAATGCGAACGGCCCTGACATTAAAGAAAGAGGCACAGAAGAAAATACTGCAGAGAATGACGAGAGCAAGCCGAAATGAGTGCTCTGCCAGGAGGAGGAATGCCAAGAAAATGTGCCTTCGGAAAAAAAAGGATGTGGCTTATAAAGCAGTTAGAGGATCTCCAGAAAGACCATAGTTCAAAAAATACGAGGAAGTTTTATAAAGGGATTAAGGAAATAAAAAGAGGGTACCAACCATAATCCATAATCGGTGAGCCTGTCCAAGTCTTACAGAGAAGGTCAGAATATTTCAGGGAAATTCTAGCACATCCCGAGCACCAAAATAAAGAGTAAAGAGTTTAATCAGCTGAAAGGTCGAATGGGTGTACCAGGAGACGGCAATGAAGACAGCCTATAAGGTTTTCTCGGTGTAACTTAACAGGCGGCTCATAAAATGCACTGAAATGATAGTGGGCGACTACTAGTGTGGTTTCAGGCCCGGGAGATCAAACATCGACCAGATATTTTCTCTGAGACAGATCGTGAAATGAGGACATGAGTTGAACGTTGACCTGCATAGTATAATTATTGCTTTCAAGCAGGCATATGACAGCGTTAATAGAGAGCAATTACTTCAGATAATGATCAATTTGGGAATTCCAAGGAAGCTTACTAGGCTTGCAAATATGACCATGCATAATAGCAGGATGAAAATAAAAATTCAAGGAATGCTATCGGAAGAATTTGCAGTAAATAGTTGCCTGAGACAGGGAAACCCATTATCATCTGTCCTTTTCAATTTAGCATTGGAAAAAGCAATAAGGGCAGAGCTTATGAACGGTTTGTAATGGAAGTAGCAGAAGTGGGTCTTCATGTAAACGAAGGAAAAACAAAATATTTAAAAACACCCAAGAGTCACCAAACGGAACAGTACGATTTACAGATCAGCAAAGGCATTTTGGAAAGGACAGGCACTTTTAGGTACCTTGGATCTGCCATAACAGATGACAACAGAATGAAAGAAGAAGTGAATGCGAGGCTGTCTGCAGGTAACAAGTGCCTCCATGCCCAGCAAAAAACTTTAAACTTCAAAGCTCTGTGTATACAACCTAAAACAGCTATTAATGAAGATATCTTGAGACCCATAGTTTGTTATGGCAGTGAACCCTGGATATTGACAGACAAAAGTAAAAGGAACCTCAATGTCTGGGAAAGGAAAATACTCCGGAAGATATATGGACCAATAATAGAGAACAGTACATGGCAATCAAGGAAGGATCGTGAGCTCCGCACAATATATAGAAAACCAGACCTGGTATCGTTAGTGAGAAATGCCCACCTCAGACGGCTGGGACACGTGGAACAGATGCCAGAAACAAGGATACCAAGATGCCTGTTATATACGGAAGTATTGGAGGGAAATGATTCAGAGGAAGGCCAAGAATGAGATGGTTGAATGATGTTGAAGAAGACCTCAAGATCCTTGGAGTAAGGAGATGGAAAGAATGAGCAAACAACAGAAATGATTAAGGTCCTTGAGGTGGCCCAGGTCCTTGTAGGACCGTAGCGTCCATCAGGTAATAAGTAAGTAAGTAGGTATCTATCTTTCTGAATGAATTTTTATAAATAACAGCCCATGAATTAAACTTTTTCGTGTCAATAAATATCCAATTTCACCTAAATAAATAATTGTTCTAAATAAAATTGTTAAGAAAAAGAAGGTAATTAATGATCTCCTAAGAACATTAGCTTGTTACAGGCCGCAATATGTCTCCTAAATTGAGAGAACAATTAGTGTGTATATATTAATGTCTCCAAATAACCATATGATGCCAATGACAGCTCATGCTTCTTATAATAACAAATGATAAATTTAATTACAGAAAGTACAGTAGAACCCCAATTATCCGTCAGGGTATGGGACCAAGATGGTGACGGAAAGAAACATAGCTATATTATATGATTATATAGAAGGGACATACTACGTTTGTGCACGAGGAAAGAGCTATCCTCCACCACTAAATTGATACTAATTTCTCATAGAGGGAAAAAATGGACATACAATGATTGTGCTTTAAGCCATCGACGTATAATAAAATAAATGAATCATAATTTAAAATAGTCTGAAATTTTCTTTTGTTTCTTGGAATCATGTAACTTGCAAACAGCTAAATTCCTCATTTTCCTTAGCAATAAAATCTGTGTAGGTTCAGCTTCCTCTTGATTTTCATACCATAAAATACAGCTACTTAACATCTTTTCTGTTTCTGAGTGACTAATTACTATGTCGCTTTCTTGGCATTCATCAGATTTTTAGGTTTTGAGTAAATAACTGATTCTAGGAATCAAATTTGTCAACACACGATTGATTCTTAGCCGGCGCCTATGACTTTAGCAACCAAACGATATTTACACATTTTTCCTTCTCAAAACTGAGGTGACGGTTAACAGAGAGTGACGGTAAATAGAGTGACGGATAATAGAGGTTTTACTGTATTCGCTCAATTTAAAGTATATGCTTACTTTAAAATTATGTGTAAATGATTAGCACAAGTTTAATAAAATACTGACCAATCTGTAAAATTTATCTTTCACAATCTTACCTAACAAACATATCTGGGTGTGCAAAGTAATCTGCATACATTTCTAACAAAGATCTCCTTTCCAAAATAAATGTGGGTAGAGCTACTTTAGTGAGATCCATTCCTATTTTGACTTGTGATAAAAGGTGAGATATAACAGAGCCATGGCTATCAATAGAAACTGAAATGCAAAGAAACATAGCTATATTATTCTAACAATACTTCATAAAGTAACATTTTAAGTGAAATATTTTATAGGAATCTTTTAAATACAATGCATTTGATTTAAATGTTTGTTTTAAAAAAATTAACAAATGTATTTATTGCGCACCAATGTTTTGGCTCAAATTTAAGACCAGCATTAGGATAGATTGATTTAGAAAGAATAATTAAGCAATGAAATTGATATTGGAGCTTGGTAGTTCATGAAATTGCTGCTTCTCTCTACTGATGATGTCCTAAAACAGTCTGAGACATCCATGCGTAATAATTGTATTTCTCATTTTGATGTTTATATTGTAGGCCACGCCCCTAATCTGAGTTATGCTTCAACCTTCCTTCCATTTTGCTTCAGTATGTGAGTGTAGGTCCTGGGTAAAGGAGCTGTGTCTGGTAGGTGTTTTTTTTTTTTAACTGTGAATGTAAGATATGATAAATGTTATTCACCACATATATATAAATATATTTTTAACTTACTCTTCATTCAGAAGATGCCTGAATTGCCAAAATATAAACAGATTTGTTGTTTCGCCATATTTTTGAGACTAGCCTTCATATTTTTGACTGCCCATTTAACAATTAACATTTAATTAATAGTGAATAATCATAGCAACTTATTTTTTCAAAGAAAAATTTCCTATAATAAATTATAATTAATGGATTCGTCCAGTTCAATACAGTTTTTATTTTACATACGATAATATCAATAAATACAAATCATAATATTGTTGAGATGTAATAGGCAATCATATAATTCAAAATACATAAATCGTCAGATATGTTACTAACTTTAATTCAATATATTTATTTACAACTTAAATTATCATATACACTAAATCAAAAATCAGGAAAAATTAATGATAAGAAAACTTCACAATAAAAGATTAGAAGTGAATAAATGTACCTTCTGTGATAGGGCGAGATGCTATTGATTAAGATATTTATATTACTCTAGCTTTACGTTACATCGGTATATGCATAAATTACCGACACGTTTCTGACGAAGAGACATGTTCAGATCATAAACATATTAGATTTGATTTTACTGGCAGATGGCAGCTATTTTTAGTATATAAAAACCCAAAACTAGCAGATTGGGATTCCTTCGGTTCCAATCTTGCGGTACCCTTTGGATGTTGCTATAAGGTAAACCGTATTAAAGATTTTAAAGCACCATTTAGACTTATGTCACTAAAGAGAACTGAGATTATATGACGATTAAAATACAAACACCAATGCTTACAACAATCCAAGGAGTTTACAATTTTTTTTTAATTATATCCAAAAGCTAAAATGAAACCTGGAACAAATATAAAACACTGGAATTGAGAACACTCATATAAATATTTCAAGAAAGCACTCATAAAGCAGATTAACGATTACTTACAGTAAAATAATTGTTAAAATCCAAAATGTGTAACTTCTAAAATATTCAAATATAATCATTATATATCATTGCAGTGCATACAATTACAATATATACAATTAGTATGAATACTTATAAATGTATGAATGAACAGTGAATGAAAATTGTACTTCCTTTACACATAAATTTCAGTTCGGGATAGGGAAGGTTAGTAAAGGAGCCAGTCAGGAAAACTTCACTTATGTCAGCAGTCTATCTTACTTCCCCTTTCCCCTACTTTTATATATACTCGAAAAGATCAGATTTCTAGTTAATTTTAATACAGTAGAGCATAAATTATCGCAACTAATGGATGTGGTTGGGATAATCAAAATTCATTAAAAAAAAAAATTATTGTGTAATATACATTAATCCCCCGTGTAACAATTTCTGGTATTAAAATGTTCACTGACTGTAACATCAAACTGTTTTCATCGGAAAACTTACATGCCTCGAACTGCTAAAAGCGTAATTATTAAGAAACAGCAAGACTGGAGTTTCATTATAATTGTTCTAGAAAATCTAACTTTAAAGAAAATACTTATCAAACTTATTTTCTAGGAATGCCAATGTCGATCCCTCATTGTTTTTTCTTTCTTTGATTTTCCGCGAAGCCAGTTTGGATTTTATAATTCACATCTTATGTTATGGGAAGGCGGCAGTGGTGGGGATCTAGATTTCCCACTCAAACTAACCTAAACATAAACATAAACACAAGGTTCAAGGCGGCTACGCCAAGGTCTTTTGAGACCAGACAGACGTTACCGACATAGGCGTAACAAGGTGGGGGTTATTGGGGATGTAACCCCCCCCCCAATGCTTAGAAGAAATTTAATAATAATAATTGTAACAATTTAAAAGAAATAAATATTTGAAGGATTTTACTTTTTCAAAGTTATTATTGTGGGATTACAGAAGTAAGGGTCAATAATGTCAAAAACACAACAAAGAAAATGCAAACACAGTTATTTTAATTAATAAAAGGTACACTAAAATGACAAACCAAAACGTTATTATAGCGGCAGTAGTGGCATCTAGCGGCAACAATAAGATCGCAAATGAGAGAAGAACAGTTTAAACAATTCTTAGAATCTAGAAGTAAAGTCTGGATGGGTCTAGAAAGTTCCCTATGCAATTAACTATAGTAAGTTATTGTATACTTACTTAAGTGACCCAATAAATAAGGTCACCTGTATTTAAAAGCTATTTCTTGATTGCCCTTCCAAAAATAACATTTATAATGAAAATAACATTTATAACTTACAAAATGTCTTAAATTAAATTAAATGTCTCTTCCCGCAAAATGTTATTAAAATTAAATTATCCTAAAAATACAAAGTACATAAATTAGTTATATAATTGACCAATTGCAATGTCCACCTAGTGTATTATTGAACTATTCCATCTTTATTTTCCGTTAACAATTGACCAAGCTTTAACCATTTATTTAATTACCTTATTAACAAGATATTCTTTTCTTTGCCTTTTTCTCGCAGTTTCTTTACTCCGTTTTTTTAATTATCGTTGAATTTTTTTAATTCTGGTAAGATTTAATTTTTCCTGTGGTTCTACACACAACCTAGGGCCTGAATGATCCTTAAATTGATTTGAACAAGATTCTTCCACAGCAATGAATTCTTTGCAGACAATTAGTACCCAGGCATTGATAAAAATTAGAACAGTTTCATTCTCCAAACGTACGCTGTAAGATTTTCCTGTTTTACGATTTTCTTATGATTCAGTTTCTGTATATTAATTTTCCGCCGATTTTGTTTTTATTTTATTAATCCATTTATCTTCATTTGGTGTCTCAAATTTTTCCTCATATACTATATCTTCATGTATTTTTAAATATTTTTATTTGAAAAGAATCCCGGTCCTGGACATAGCTTTTCTTTTCAAATGAAAATATTTAAAAATTAAAACAATTAATAAAAATGAAATGAAATAAATTATAATGTATTATTTTTGTATTTTCATTTTTTTTTACTTGTTTCTCAAAAAATAGTGTTATCAATCGAATGTTTATTCATCATATCAAATTTCGCCGTTAGCTATGCCTATTTCGCTTTTTCGTCTTATCACGTAATGCTTCATTCGTTTCTAATTAAATGTATCCTTCTGTTTAGTATTTCCTATTTTTAGTCATTTTTTCAGAAAGGTGATAAGTGTCCTAATTCTTATCCATTAGATTTCGTCAATTTTTATCAAGCTAAATCCCATATTGAAGTTCCCGTTGAATTCATACTTAGTAAATAAGTCGATAGCAATAAAAAAGAAAGAAACAAAAAAAGATATTTTACATTTCAATTGTAGATATTACAGCCAATCAGTCAAAAATGTCCACAGAAAGGATGCCGCCCTCAGATACATCGACTCACACTATACCAACTTATAATGATAATTGATAAATTTATAAATTAACAATGGTTATCCCTTTCTTTCCAAAAGTGTTAGTGGTAATTGAGGGGAGTTATTGCTTAATAGTAATTTATAAATGGATATGAACAAAATATGTTTTAGTATAAGAATAAGTCTTTCAAGACAGTATAAATATGTTTAAAAAATTGCTTAAACGCATATAAATATATATATATACTCACAAGTTGTCTACTAGCCCGATAGAAACGACCATATGAGGAAAACGCTTCTGGTGTTCTCTTAACTCTTCGACCTTTGCTCTTTTCCTTTTTTTTTTTTATTGCCCCTTCCGGCTAAAACTGCCCTTTTCAGGTAAAGTCCCTAGGAACCCGATGAGGGGACACCACCCGAATTAACACCCTTCCCAGCAAGGCCGTAGCCATGAAAACCTTTCGGGGGGGGGGGGGGTCAGGTCAGGTCCGAGGATTTTAATACCATTATTTATTAATAATTTTTTTTAAAATTTGGATAAATTTGCCCATATAAAATATTATCGGATGACGAATGATTTAAATGCAATACGCAACAACGACAATACTTCAATTCTTGATTTTCGATACGATTGTTAATTATCGTGAAGTTGTTGGAGGTAATTTTCAAGCAAATATAAATATAAGTATGCTTGTGTTAGATCTTCTGTTGTGTGTGTTATTTATAATTTAATTTGCACTTTTTAAACCTAGTATTAATTTTTAATACTAACTAAATTTCGGGATTTCGGGAGGGTTTTGACCCCCTAACCCTACCCCTAGACTACGACCTTGCTTCCTAGGGTCTTTTCTATATTTGTCACAGTACAATATAGCACAACTATCAGCACTTTACATGTATTTCTTCTTCTTATCAAATCGCTAACGAAGAGACCATTTTTTTTTTTTTTTTACGCTGCTGAATTTATATCTATTGAATAATTCTCATGTAGTTGCAAGTTGTATAAGCATTCATTTGAATAAAAAAGATTGATTTTGTACGCCATTGTAATTTTTAATTTGTTTGATATTGTCTATTTCTTTTAATACACATTTAGTTTTAAACATTTGATTAACTCCATTAAAAAACTATGATAAAATATCTGATACAAAATCCTAAATAAAATTTAAAAATCCTATAATAAAATAAAAATAAAAAATCCTAAATAAACCTTGGGTCATGCTATTAACTTTTAACAAAGGATCTTATTGACACACCCTTTTATTTAGGTTCGCTTGAATTCTCTTGACTACAGAAACAGACTTAACAAAGATGGGAAAAAATCCTATAATGTATACTATACCTATATTTTTTATACTATAATGTAAACCTGTTTAATCAATGTTCGTTCGAATCAAATTGCCATAATTGAAAATCGTATTTATATAACGCTAATACTAGATACTACACGACAGTATAAAAACTATACATGCCTGTGGGAGGGAGGCAGCAAATCTGAAATTTCTCAATAATTATTTCGATCAAATTTCCCAGCTTGTACCTATTACACATTCATCAAATTTTATCAAATCTATTGATATATGTTGTTCTATGGAGCTTGTATCAGCAACCAATCTCATTAACGTTTTTCCATTTATTGACATAAAATATATGAGTACTTGTTAAATTGAATATTTATTGAGTTTTTTTTTTAACTTCAAATTGTTGGGTGGCTCATTGAGTGTGACACTGTGCTACTACACCCCCGTTCCTGCGTTCGAGACCGGCTGTTAAAAGAAATTTATTTCTTTTATCTGTCAAAAAAGGTTGGGTAGAAGAAAGAAAGAAGTGGGGTGAGGGAAGCGTATACCCGGGGACAATTCTGTTTTGTTTCCCTTAAAAAAAAAAAATTGACCTTGCTACATACTGAACAAATTTCATGGGTTGTAGTGAAGTTTTTTTTTTCAATACATGAATGTCCCCAAAACCATCTTATCTTTCGGTATAGTTTTTAATTATTTCAAACCTATTAGTAAAATATTTCGAAGTTTTACGTAGTTACAGACATCTCAAACCTCCAATATATCCAATTACATCAGGATGTGAATTTATTACGAGTAGGGCCAACACCTAGTGATCTGTAAGCCTACTGGTCTTCTATATTAAGGCGTTTAATACAGGAAATCAATCATGTAGATTAGATCATGCCATCTTGTTGTTAGTGATTTATTATTAGCCCGACACCACAATAATTATTATCATTTTTGCAGCCCTGAAGAGTTGGTAAAAAATCCTTGCCTAATAATATAAAAAAAACACATTCTAATGTTTTTGTATCAAATCCAAAGAAAGAAATACATGAAATAAATCTAGAGCAGCACATTATAGCTACTAATATCCAATGGTTTGTAATATTTTTTTAAATAACTAATTCTTTAAATTTTTAACTTATGTACAGTTAGATCAATTGTATCAATTAAAAACTTACTATTCATTTCCTCTTCATCGTCGTATAAGGCTGAAAAAAAATAATCATGATGAGAAAATAAGTTTGCTTGGAAGAATAATGAAATTTAATACAAAAATGAAAAAAGAGAGATGTTAACATTGCTTATATATATATATATATATATATATATATATATATATATATATAACTATGTATTGTCAAATTTCAACAGGTCACAAGACGAACTAGGCACGCCACGTAGAATCCATTTTTAGACCAAGAAACATTTATAGATTTAAAATATTTTTATTTTAAAGAGAAAAGATATTTAAAAATAAAAACAGTTGAACAATAATTTTAATAATAATAACAGTTTTTATTCTAAAATGATAAATAATAATAATCAATGGCTGAGCGAACTCATAATTTGATGCTAATACCATTTTTACAACTCGAATTCGTAAGATCTACCCAATCTTCCCACCAACGTTTCGGTTTACTTTTATTGACCTAACGAGAGTGGTTAGGATTGGATTATTTCAAGTTGTGAGGCTTTTAGGCAATCTAGGTACACTTTTCTACATAATTGGATAAATGAAAAAAAGGAAAAAGATGCGTAACTTCGACCATTTCAGAGTATTTCTGCAAATTCTAAGCCCAGACATGTTTCGTACTATTTTTTAAATTTCAACTACTATAAATAATTAGAAAATATAAAAACATTGACGATGATAAAGTCAGGAAAATAAATTTTAAAAAAGTGCAACATTTTCGTTCAGAATTGTATATTTTTGCTTAGGAAGTCGTGGCTTTACAGAAATGAGCCTAGTTAGAGATTTTATTGTTTAGAACCCAAAAAAATATTTTGGGGCTAGTGCGATTTGAATTCGAGCGATCTGTATATCATACATGTTGGCCATTACTTTAAAATTTAAAAATAGATCTTTTCGGGTAAATGGAATTTTCGGTGCCACTGGCTGGCCCTGCCATTTGTAATACTACTGATTTGTGCCGCCATATAGACAGATAAAAATAAATATTTACAGCCTGAAGATAAGAAGTTTCTTGGGTTCTTGGCAGGTACTGACCTATTTCTATGCTTGGCCCGTGACTTTGCCTAGATCAAACATAACCGCCAGGTTTTCCCCCCAACTAAGTGTACCGACATTTAAGAGGCTTATAGAAGTGCTACGAGGGAAAAACCCGAAAAGGTCAATATTTACTACTTTACGACTTACATGAAGTAGTCGGTATAATGAAATAGTGGAAAAAATAAACAGGATATATAAATTATTAAGAAGATCTTATATAATTCATAGTAAAACCTTTATTGGGTATTGATTTACATCTATTTATGATATTGGAGGGTTTGTTTTGTAATTTTACATTTAATAATATTTTAGAAGTAAGATATTAAAATATGATTACCCACAAGTGCCTAAAATATATAAAATACATGAATTTAGGTTTAGCAAAGTCATCAAAAGATACTTAAACATTGAACTGAATGAATCTCTATAACCTGAAAATCTGATATATTTGTAAATCATTTTTTTATATATATATTTTAAGATCTATTCGTCATCAATTTCTAAGTACCACATATATATTAACACCGTACTCGTGTATATCTAGACTAGTATTTTATTTAATACAATCCACTAAAAGCTCATTTTTTTCAACGCTAGTGCATGATTATAGTCTCAAAACGTCACCGAAAAGAAAAAAAGAATTGACTAAATCTCGAGAACCAAAAATAAAAATGATTTATGAATAATATATACCTTAAATACTCTTTAAAGTTTCCATGGCCACTATTTATACACAAAACTTCAGTGGTTTCTGGTTTAGACTGTGTTGTTGAAATTTCTTTGCCAACGTTTCGCCAGAAGTACTGCTAGCTTCTTCAAGGCTGATCTGATGATTCTCGATCCAGCCTTGAAGAAGCTAGCAATATGTCTGGCGAAACGTTGGCGAAGAAAAATTCAACATCACGGTCTAAACCACTAAAGTTTTTAATATATATATATATATATATATTGTTTAAAGGCGCCTTTACATTTTATTTATTAAAAGATATTATAATTATATTATTTGTATGTAGCCTTACCATCGTAATCGAAACTCCCATCAGGTTTAATTAGAGACTTCTGTGAGGTAGTTGCTTCAGAACTGTTTTCTTCCACTTCTTTTGCTTCTGCATTCTGTTCTTCACTCGCATCTTCAAAACTTCCTCTGTAATATATCATACATTATACATAGAAATAATTCGTAAATAATATAATATATGTATTTGGAATGAAGAGTGACCACCATATTCGTCAACATCACAAAAAAACTACCATTACTGCACTTTAATTTCCAATATTATGATTTATGTACACCACTTATATATTTTTAAAGTTTTTCGTATTTTTGCGTCTATGCCGATATCAAAATGATGTACTATACCATAATGACGAATCTTTCAAGTACTGGCAAACAGTACTTCACATTACAGACCCACAATTGTTTTCCTTTAATTATTTTTAATTCGGTACCCTAGTAAGATTTTTCTAATCTCAGCAATATTATTATTCTAGAGAATGTTTAATCCACTTTCCACTAAAAATTCTAAACAATTTACTACTGTGATTGTTGTTTTATTGAACACGATACAACTTATAATTACACTCATTATATACATATATAACATATATGTATATATATATATATATATATATATATATATATATATATATATATATATATATATATATATATAAAATCATAATCATTCCTCTCAACCTCTCAGTGAATATTACATAATATATAACCTATGTATATATATAATATATAATATTGAGATCTGGAATTTATTATTGTTAGATTTGAGGATAATGATGAAGAGATATCGTTGTTTTTCGGATTTTCATTATTAAATTTTCGTATCAGAAATAAAAATTACTTCCGAACAGAGCAGTGTTAAATTAATGAATCATTCAGAAAACAATTTGTTCCACATTAGCTCTTAAAAAATTTTAAAGGGTGATTTGTCACAAATAAGAAAACGACCTATATTTTGAAAATCTGAGATGGAAAATGAACAATTATTTAAGATTAAAAAAGAATTCTAATAGCCTCTACAAAGAATATCCCAATAAGGAAGTATATTGATATACAGATAAATTCTTAAATACGCAGCCGAGATATCAATAATTAACTAAATTATTATCAATAATTAACTAAATTAAAATCATTATTAACTAAACGTATTTAACAGAATCAGAATTAAGGACGAAATACAATTTTCAACAATATAAATTTTTGAGATGATACTGTTCTGAAACACTTAAGAGTAAAACAGGTCATTCGGTGACCGGCGTCTTATGACCGAATGACCAGTTCAATAATTTTGAGACCTGTCGAATAATTTAACTCACGTTAGTTCCGAAAGTAAATTATAATATATAAAAACGAATTAGAAAACATAAACATTTTGAGAATAAATAAAGTTGCAAATAGATACCAAGAACGATATTTTAGTTTGATTACTATGGATCATATACGCAAAAGTGTTTATGAATATTAGATCCACGTCGATTTCAAAGTTAAAATAGTTATAGCAAGAATACATCAAAATTGTTCGAACAAACTTTACCATTATTGGACGCACGAGCGTTCCTTTCTCTCAGTTACGGTTATAACAAATGTTAAATAATCATTAACTAGTGAAATAAATACTATTTAATGAATAATTATCACGAAGAAACAAAAAGCAAAGAAGAAATTAGTTGATGATGCATGGACAGAAAATAATGGGCTTATTATAATGATTCAAATTTGACAGCTTTTTGTTCAAGTGCCATTATATATAAGTTTTCATGATAACCGTTATTATTATTTTGACTTTAATTGTTACAAACATTTAAAATTGACGAGTCTTTTAAATCAGCTAGATCATAAGGTGCAACATTAAAGTCGTTAAGCACTAATAGAAACTGAATTATTTTCTTTTACTTGGAGAATAATTCTTTAACCCACATATTATTAATAAACTAAGTTTTTATTAAATAATCTATCTTGTTTAGCAAAGAGTTGTAACTAGACTTGCTAATAAGCCTTTCAATTCTAGGTTAGAAAGTTAATCTTCAGTTATATTAGAACAAAACTATTAGCCCTACACCCTCAGTATTAGGGGTTAATATATTCCAATAATACATGTATATATATACTAGCTTTTGCCCGCGGCTTTGCTCACGTGGAATTTGGTCTGTCACATAATGTTTCGTGACAGATCATTTTAAATAAATAATTTAATTTTTTTTTTTTAACTTTAAGTTATTCGTACATCAAAAATTTCAGATGTCTAACTTCAAAACTGACGGATTCCATACAATCTTTGAAACCCTATTATATTAAGGGGGAAACCCTTGGAGGTGGAACTATCCAAAGTTCTTTCTTAAATTATACAAAGAACCTATCTGCAAATTTCAAGATGCTAAGTTCCTGATTTGCCTTTAATTATGTACTACAATGGATTCTCCACAGTACCTAAAAAACTGTCTGGGGGGGGGGGGGGTAATAAGTTTATTTCGGTAATCATATCATCAAGAAATAAACGTTTCAACAAACTTATGTCATCTATACTACGAAATGCTAGTTATACTTTTATTTTTTGTTGAAGTGATTACCAATATTTTCTTATTACCCATAATTACATTCTCTTTTCCATACTAAAGCACACGATAACTTGTATTTTTGGAAAATATTAAAAATGAAACGAATAAACAGTTAAAAGTTGTAACTCAACTCGAACCTACAACCAGCGGAGTTATGTTAGTTGAGTTAGTTGAAATGATTTAATTAGAAAAAGTTTAATTGTTGATGAATTGATTACCGAATATACACATTCCTTATTTCAATCACATAATAAACTGAACATCCCCTAGATACCAGAAAAATTACAGCCAAATTCAAAATACAAGTTGTTTTATTTTTTCGTCCAATAGTGCAGTTTCAGATGTTTTGCAGTTCAATAGTTTCAGAATATAATTTATTCCTGGCACACTTAGATATGGCACACCTCTGACATGTTAAAACTTTGTACAAGGCCAGGCCGTCCTTGTTTAATGGACGTCTCTCCGGCAAAGTTTGGATTCTTCGGTATCCCTGTATAGAGGCTGGGTAAGCCCTAGTAGGGTCGTCAGATCACCCAGTGTCCAACCATGGCTGTCAACTTAATAATTTATCTGCCAAAGCCGATTTGGGTCTGTTTCGGAAAACGCATGCAGATTACTTATTCGGTAATTATAATTACTAATATGAAATAAGTCCGTAAGTTTCAGACATTTAACATGTAACCTAATTATAAAACCTAATGTAATACGACCTGGGGCAACAATATATTCTAATTGTTGGAAAGCCTATAAAGCAAATTGTTGAAATCGATTAGTCCTGCTTCTCCAAAAGGAAATATAACGTGGGGAGGATATACACGTAGCAATGGGTGTCGGAGGCGTATGCAGGGAAACTGGGGAGTGTTTCCTATATTCTGCCCCATGTAGAACAGCTAAAACTTTGACTTCTTGCATTAAAGCTGCAATTCGACCTGGGACAACAATGTATTCTGATTGCTGGAAGGCCTTAAGGATGTGGAACGAGTAGAAATATGTTGGATTGATATTTATGCGAATTAACATGGAGGAGAAGGTATGAGAAAGAATGTTCGTTCACTAAGGTTTTAGAAAGCATTGCTGATTTTTATCCACAAATTTTATTGCAATTGTTTTGTTTTGAGGCTATTTATAAATATACACATGTTTTGTAATGAGTATTTCATTTAATAGCATAAAAAACAGATATCTAAAAAATGTGCATGCGTTTTCCGAAACAGACCCATCGATTTGAACCGTGAACCTTCAACACAGCAACTTAGCACTGTAACCTCAGAGCTACCCCGCTCCCCTTTAATTACTCAAGGCAAACAATTATTTTGATTTTTCGGGATTTGCAGTTTCTTGTATGTCAGAATAAATCTTAAATAACAAATCAGTTAACATATCGGCGTTTCGATGGCAAAAGAAAAAGCAGCATTTATTTGGCTGACAGGTGCAAACTGAATTTGAGGTTGGATATTTCATAATTGTAGTTTTTAATTTAGTTAGAAAAGAAAACAAAACTTCGACGTGGCTCTTGTACTAAACTTTTCAGAGGTCTGCAGCCGAATTATTGAATTTGCATATTTTATCGAAAATTTGTAGTTAATATCTAAGTAATACTTATTCGAGCCTGCTTCAAATCTAAAAAAAATTAGTAAAACACTTTATTCAATGAGCTATTGACATTTAAAACTAAGGCAAATACCTTTGGGGTTAAGATATTGGGATTTTATGTTTAAAATATTACGTGTCAACAGAAAAATAAACTATTGTTGTATAGTTATGAATTATACAGTGTCATACATTCACATCAGGCAAATAAAAAATAAATCCAAAAGACTAGATAAATTTGTTCAAAATTGTGGAAGAATTCAAGATGTAGTCCTTTCTAATATATTGTGGCAATGTTTACCACAATCCTATAAGTAACTCTTTCACTTAAATACATATAAAATAAATTATGTGCCAGATAATGTCATTGAAGCATATATTTAGTCATGTAAATACCTATTTGAGGACACAAACTTTCTGTAAAGTAATTGTCTTTAAAGGAGAAAAAATCTGGCAGTTGGCACAAATTTCTTAATAATTAAACGCTCTTCATTTATATTATTAATAAACATAAACAATGAAAGAATTAGGTAGTTAACTAAATGAGGAAAATATTTTCCCTGGTTGAAAACTGATTTCCAAGTGCACTAATATAGATGTTTAATATAACTTTGGAAAATTTTGCAATTAAGCACGTATTAGAGAATTTTCGCTCTCTATTTGTTTATTTCTTTATGAAATGTTTAATAGGTAAATGTATTTATTATGCATAAGTGACAAACAAATGTTTATTGATTGAAGGCCGTAATGTACAAAAATGTCAACAAAGCCAATGTAACGAAGAAAACCGATTCGATACAGACTTCCTTACATCAGAATAATTATTATTCATTATTTGATTATTTTTAGTTAAACATACATAAATATGTATAAGTATATATATATATATATATATATATATATATATATATATATATATATATATATTATATTTTATTATAGATCAAATTTGACTAAATATTACTTTCTAATTTAAAATAATAGAACGTTTGCTCTATTTTTAGATGTACCTAATTAGTATAAAATATACACATTATAAACATATATTTATATATATATGTGTGTGTGTGTGTGTGTGTGTGTGTGTGTGTGTTGTGTATAGATAGATATTAGATATGGATTTTTCTAGTATATTTTGTCATATATATTTGATTTGTTTTTTCCAGCTCGTTTTACTCTCCTTATTATCTTTTACTGTTTTTCGTAGGCCTTTTTCTGTCATAAACTGACGTCTACTTTTTTTATTGAATCACGACCCCTTTTTTGGTTGCGGTAAAAAAAAGTTTAACGAGCCAGTAAGCTATGCTCTACGACTACCTTAGTGTGATTTGAACCTACAATAAAATCAATTTTTTCTTACCTAACCATCTAACCATTTATTATATTTATACATATATATATATATATATATATATATATATATATATATATATATATATACACACATATATGAGTAAGTAAAAATAATAAATAAATATATATGTTTATAAAAAATTTATATTTATTTAATTAATATTGTATTAGATATGGATTTTTCTAGTATATTATATGGCATATGTATTCGTTTTTACCAGCTTGTTTTACTGTTCCAATTTTCTTTTTTTCGTACGCCTTTTTCTGTCATAAACGGATGTCTATTTTTGTAATAAACCTTTTTTGTTTATGGTAAAAAAGTTTAACGAGCCTGTAACTTATGGTTCTATCTTAGTATCTCTGGTACTATCTTAGTATGATTTTAATCATAAAATTAAAAGTGTTAAAGCTAACTAATATTTTTTATAAACAACCGTATTTCTTCAACAGGTTCGTGCTTTATCGAGATTAATTGTAAAGGTCATTAAGGCATTTCTTTTGGTGAATTCGCAGTTCTTCATCTTAATTAGTCAGCGAAAACTTGAGCGTTTTGCTTTCAAAACAATAATTTCTTAATTTTGACATCTTAGAAACTCCCTCTATTAAGGCAGATGGGATTTGTAAAAAAAATCAGTTTTTTTATAGATTGTAAGGTTTTATTGATTTTTTTAAAAATAAACAATGTTCTGATATTTATTTTCTCTGTAAGGATCCCATTATAGTAGCATGTCCTTAGACAATACAAAGATGCTATGATAATAAAAACACCTAAGAGATGTAACATTGAGATGACAAGTCAATGATACGATATTAAAGTAAACCAGATCCAGAAATTTTCGTATAATTAAAAAAAATACTAAAGGAATCATGCAATAATGAGGTACTAAAAGAGATATGGAGTTAATTCATATGTGTTAATCTCAGAATGTACTACTCAACTGTTGTTGCATTGATTTGTAAATAAACGAAGGCACACTTGAGCATAATGAATTCATTTCTTATTTACAATTTTCGTGACACACGAAGCTCATGTTGTTTTTTCAATGCTATCGTCTTAAGACTTCGGGTGATCAAATTTAACACGTTTATCAAACGTCACTTAGTCATTTCGCTAAATCTGGGAGAATTTTTGTTACTGGAAAAACGGTGAAGTATTGAGACATATTTTTTCGTCAGTGAAGCGTGAAATAATGAACATTCTAAAAGAGAAAACGTTTGAGCATTATTATTATTCTCTCAAAGCAATGTAACGTTAAATTGCTTCGAGTTAGGAACTTCGAGAGCATTTAATTTAATTTCTTCTTATTTTATCTCACAACAACAATAAAATAATTGTCGAAAGTTACCAGAATCAGATATTGCTGATTTGAAAAAAATAAGGTTCCTTGTAAAGGAATGAAATCAATTTATCGTAAATGACTAGCACAAATATTTACGTATATGTTACTAAGCTGTTATAAAATAAATCTGCAAAATTAAAAGGATAACACTCATACCCAACAGAGTCTCGACGGCTGAAACTCGTCCACTTGGAAGACAATATGCGAAGCATAGTAATTGGCTTCTTCAACGGCTCCAAAAAAGAAAGTGGTCGATTCCAACGGTTCGTTGGTTGACATTAGACGCTTCTACCCTGGACAGGAACAGACCCGTCAATATCGACATCGCGTCGTAACAGACCAAGCAAAATCCGGCGACTGTGAAAGTGGGAGATCACGTGACCTGGGGCCCCCTCCCATGGGCTCGCTATTGAATCGATTCGTTTCCCGTCCCCGCGCACTCAGGGTCCACTTGAACGCGAAGGAAAATATCCGCGCATTGTACGAAAGCCGGAAACGATCCAGTGGCACAGGAAGTTTCGAATATAGGGAGCAGGGAAGCTCAGTGTCTAGAGCGCAGAGTTGCCGTGTCGAAGGGCCCTGGTTCGAATCCGACTTTGACAGATAAACTATTTAATCTATTATATAGCTACAGATGCACCATGTACGATTTTCTGATTATTCTGGGGCACACACAGCCTCTTTAACCCTCCCAATAACTCGCCAACGACTCTAAGCTCATATTTTTGACTCTACTTAAGTCAAAAACAAAGTTGTGCTCTCAAGAGTCTAGGACATTTGTCCCTAGACTATCTGTGGCACGAAGAGTTTAGTGTTAACGAATTTCATGCACAAAATAAAGCACTGTGAATTAATAATTTCCAAAAAACGAGGATGGGGTCCCGGAACGACCCCACCTAGTATTTACTGTTAGCCTTATTTCAGATCGTCGAAGTCACAGACTGTGTCCTTTCAGGCCCTTTATATAATATCCTAGAAGAATATTTGCAGATACAGGGTCAGCTTGCAGTTGTGGGTACCAATTTACCGCCGTAAATATTTATTGTGATAGTTAAGTAAATATTTTCTGTATGTCATTGAAGCTTTGGTGTTCTTTCATTGGAATTCTCTCTCTTTCTTTCTCTTGTGCATCCTTTGTTCAGAAGCTTTAAATTCTATGATATGTGTCAGTTTCTTGATATTTCACAGATGAATTAGATACCTACTAGACGAAAAAGAGAAAGGGCGGGGGGCCTAGATTTTTCAGAACTCTACTTGCAGAATTTCTGTCATTTGCTTATTATCACAGCGGAAACATCATCGAAAATGATATTGAGAAAAAGCCTGACACCATTGCAATGACACGAAATGAGGTGTGGACAATCTTGACAGAATGATTAGTGAGTATACCGGTCAGCGGCAAACTAAAAAGTGGCCTTTGGCACTTTTTATGAATCTGATAGTTATTGTTGCTGTAAATGCATTCGTCTTCGGAATAATATTTTTATTTTATGATATGTATTTTTTTAATGATATTTACAACTCTATTACAATAATACAACAAGTAAATAGGCTAAGTGGTACTGATATTTAAAAAAATTAAAAATTAAAATAACAATATGGTCAACATAGTACTGCTAATGGTTTTATGAAAATTGTAAAATCGATGATATAAAGAAGGCACTTGATAAGTTTTTTTTATTAACGATTTCTTACAACTTAGTTGTTTTACGTATCTAAAACGTTTCGCCGTAGATCGCGATCCAGCCAGTCTCATGATAATTTTTTTTTTTATAACATTTATTTCACTAGGTAAAATTATTTAATTGCGCCACCATTATTGTGCTACCGAACATTTGTTATATCAGTAACTGAGTCACAACCGAAAAAACGTCCAATAATGGTAAAGTTTGTTCGGACAATGTTGCTGCGTTCCTACAATGCAACTTTATAATCGACATGGATCTTATATGTACTTATGTGCATATAAGATCTTTAATGCCGTTCTTAGTATCTATTTACAATTTTATTTATTTTTGAAATATTTGTTTCATGTTTATATTTTATATTTTATATATTATACTTTGCTTTTCGGAACTAAAGTGGGTCATTTGAAATTGTCAGATAGGCATTCGCTGTTTGGTAGGTCATAACTTCCCGACTGCTCTGTTCAGTGCGTGATCTCAGAGAACAAACCAATCTGGTATTACAACTGGTAGTACAACCCTTGTCTTAGCATTTAATAGTCCTCTGCTATAGTCTGATATTGAACGCCACACCCTTCATGGGTTGTAACGGTGCAGTTTTTTTTTTTTTTTTTTAAGAATATACAATTTATATTTGTTGGTACTTGTGTATTAACGCCACGACAGCTACAGGTTTTGAGTTGTTGTTTTTTTTTTTAATTTTTAAGTGCCGCCAGTCCACACCTAAATTTTTTGCGACAAATCCTAAAATAAAACACTTTATTAATGTTGTTGAGAATGCTATACATGAAATATATTTATTAGGGTTAGAATTTTAAATTACGTAAAATACCAATTACGTGCGTGAATTATGTGTCTTGGATATGGAGAACAAACCAAAGAAGAAGGTAGCTCTGGGCCAGATTGCATTGTGAAAATTGATGAAAGTTTGTTTACTAAACGTAAAAATAATTGTGGTCGAGTATTACCCAAACAGTGGGTGTTTGGTGGTATATGTAGAGAAACAAAAGATTCGTTTGTGATCACTGTTCCTATTAGAACTGGCTCTACCCTTCTTGATAAAATTATTGAAAACATTGCAGATGGTAGCACAATTTATTCTTTTTTTTAATTTTAATTGTTGATGATTATTTTTAAAAAAAATTAAAATTCTAACCCCAATAAATATATTCGATGGATAACATTCTTAACAGCAACATTAATAAAGTGTTTTATTTTATGATTTTTCGCTAAAATTTTAGGCGAAGACTGGCGGCACTTAAAAACCGCAAAATCTGTAGCTGCGGTTAGTACTTCGTTAATACACAAGTACCAATTTTTTAATATACAGCAGACGAGCTCTTAAAAAATAAAATAAATAAGGCTAGACTTTTGATGTCAACTTTTTGTTTTCAGATCAGCTTAACGGCGAAAATCTTAGTTCTAATCCACTATTTGGCGTCTATGTGCAACATCACCAAGAAAATTTTCGGATATTGATCAAAGTTCAGAAATTCCAATTCAGTTTCGATTGGAATAGCTTTAAAGAGAAGTGAGTTGACTAACCTGATTAGATTAAGAACTAACCATGGTAATACCAGCAAATTTTTAAATCTGATGAAAATAAAGGCGACACCAAATTGTGAGATCTGCGGTGAGGTCGAGGATCCTCTACACGTGGTGATGTCCTGTAAGAGATTCAACAATGAGAGGAAGAAACATAGCGAGGGGTCTGCCCTCAGTATACCAGAAAAATTAAAGGGACAGGACATAGAAGGACTTAGTCAGATTATAAAATTCCTTAGGAAAACAAAAATAAGACTTTAACATTTAAACCATCATAGTTTGCTGGCAAAATAGGACTTTGAAATTAAGTCTTAAAGCCAAATTTTCGAAAAAAAAAAAAAAAAGTTCAGAAAAATTATACCATTTTTTAGATTAATAAGAATCTTTAAGTATAAAATTAGACTAATTAAGTATGTGTTTTATGCAAACAAACACACACATAAAAATGATAATAAAATACAATTTTTAGAAGTTCTCTTTGATCCGGAAACCTAACGGGGGAATAGAAATAAAATTGTGATAGATTGGCTATACAAGCCAATGTCCCGAAAGGTATTAAATAAACATGGAAACAACTTAATAAACCGCACCATAAAACAGCGTAGTTGACATATTTAAGAAATAATAAAAAGATAAGACACCATTGCAATTTACTTAAAGGGACATCAACATTTTCTCAACAGTTAACATCAAATGAAAGCAATAGTATAAAATACTATACAATACCATTGATAACGACACTATCTGAAAGACAATTGATGACATTCTTTCGTAACAAAAATAATAGCTCATTCATTCATAACTCAACCATCACACTCAAAAATACTGCTACCATTCAATATTATTAAGCAAAAAAAGAGTTACTGATAAATTAGAGTTAAAGACAAATGTTCTATATGAAATCCTGCTTGAAAATAACTACGGTACATCCAACATTGCAACAGTACCAAAAACGTAGAGTTTACCATAAAAAATGAAGTTGCTCTACGATAATAAAATAACAAACAAACCAGATCAAATAGCTCTAACCACAAATTTGAGACAAATAAAACATACGTTAGGATTTGACACACTTAAAATAATACACAGCAAAGGAAATGGTTTGAAAAGAAATATAAAAAAAGAATTACAGAAGAAAATTTCATGCCACGCGGCATAAAAAAAGGGATGTGCAATATCGGAATTAATATTATTAAACTTTAATAAACACTTAACCATAATAACAATTAACAAACATCAATAAATAAAGAAAGATTGGTGGTATCGGCATCGAGCCTTCTTGTTCTGTAAGCCTTATTATTATTAAATCAATAATAATTATCGTTATATAAAAAAAACACTAAGGTACATAACTGATATTTTCAAAAAATCCAATTTTGTTTACTGCAATTTTTCAATAACGACTGATTGATACAAATATTTGTGTGATTGTTTTGTTTTTTCTCGGCTATTAATAAAATCATTTTTCAGTTTTTTGAGGTTATGTCGTTTAATAAATTTTGGCGAAGTTTAGAAATTTTAACTTATTATTATTAAGTGTGGGAAGGGGGAGCTTAGTTAGCAGTGAGTAGCTGGGTCAATGGTCCCGGGTTTAAATCCGGCCCTGGCAGATAAACTATTTAATCGGTTATCAGCCACGGATGAAATCTATGGGATCTGATGAGACTCTCATGGGGCTCGCCCTGCCTCTATAAATTGGGTACCGTTTTGAAGTTGAGGAAAAATTACGAATGAGCACAACCGTTGCCTTAGAAATAGTCAGACTCTACCGTGTACTGAACCCAAGGCCCTTCATGTCTTGTAGAGGGGCAGATTTTTTTTAAATTAATAAACACATATTATCATTATTTATTGGCTGGTGAATTTTAATATTTGCTTTATTCGCTGTTGAGGCATGTGAAGACAATAATACATGTGAGAACAATAATACCAATAAATCAATAGTAGTGATAATATATAAACTGTGACAAACTACTTACCTGCCGATCCCAAATTCAGAACATCTGGAAAACCCAGAAAAAAAAAAAACTTCACTTTAACCTCCCACCCAGTCTGGAACAGTATCTACAAGAGACAGGTCCATACAGCCGAGTTTTGTGAAGCAGTACAGAAAAAATATTTTGTCATCAATTTGTAAGTATAATTTATGCATAAACAATTTAATTTTAATCTTTTATGAATTATAAATTAATTTGTGATTTTAATGGTATAATGCCCATAAATGTAATAATCTAAAAGTTAGTTAATTTGTGCTTGGGTATGAGAACAATAATTACTCGAAACGTCGTCAAAAAATATTTATATATTGATTGATTGCACTGAAAAAACACATCTATTATAAGATTTTTATTTCTCAGACACATTTCCGGATCAAGATAATGTATTAAAATGGTATTGATTGTAAATTTCGAAACTTATGGCTGTGTTTAAAGAGGGGAGTATTTATCAAGCTTGTAAAATAATTTATATTTTTAAAGAGAAAAGATTTTTCTTTTCTCTTTAAAAATAAAAATATATAAAACTCAAAAAATTTACCAATAATTATAAAAAATTGTAAAATAATTGTTTCTTCACTGTATTTAGTTGGTATCGTCGGCAAATTTAAATAGAAACGGGATACCATTATTAATTTTGGGGATAACTGTGTTAGCAATTCTATAAGTAAAAATTAATATGAGCAATGAGAGAACTCATAGGAGTCGAACTTTTGGGCATAAAAATTTTAATTGAATTGAAAATATCCCCTTTAAATGTAACTAGCAATTGAAAAATTGTTTTTTGTCTTTTTTTTTTTGAGATTTTCCTGTGCCCTGTTTATTCCAATTCTTTTTAAATCCGGTTTTTATTTTGGAAATACAAATGTTAGTTAAAAAAAAAGCTGCATTTGATTGCACCTAGATCATAGTCATTTGGAATCTTAATATGTATTGCTAATTTTAGAATGGAATTGAAATGAATCTTTAATATTTTATTTATGTATGGATAGGTGATTTAATGGATCAGTTCAGTATTTCAAAGTCACTACGTCGGTGAATTTATGAATGACTCTATGGGTCTTATGGGTTTCTATGTTAATGAATTTTTAAAACTGAATATTATTTCGGGTAAGTTAGGAAAGTTGTTTATGAGTTTTTCGTATGTTTTCATATCAATAACCTACATTTGGTTATTTACCGCATAGGCGGATCCAGGGGGGGGGGCACGGGGGCACGTGCCCCCCCCCAGACGGTTTTTTGTGTACTGTGGAGAATCCATTATAGCACCTACTTATAGGCAAATCATGTCATGATAGTTGTTAAAATATATGAATAAAATAACATGAGTGAAATTATTGTTTAGATATTTTAATAAACCTTTGAAACCTTTCTATAAATACTACAAGTTATTGTTGATTTTTTTTGTCCGTCTGCCCGTTGTGCCCCCCAGAAAAAAATCCTGGATCCGCCCTTGATTAACCCTATATCTTGGTAACAGCCGTCAATTTGTTTGTGAGATTAGAACCGACTTTTTTATATGGTTGTACATAATTTTGTGAACACAAAATAAATATGAAGGATAAAATAGGTCAGCGGTGCAGTCAGTAATAACAACAATTAAGAAAAACTTATTGTTTACCAGTGTCAACTTTTCGTCTTCAGGGCTATGAAGGTACAACGTAGGCCGAAAAAATTTTTGAATAGTTTTTCTTATCGTTTCGTATCGTTCATTAGAATCTTCCAGTCAACTATTTTCCTCTCTAACAAAATAAATATGTTTTATTGGTATAACATTTATTAATCGCAAGGGTTTTGTAGGTTTTATCTGTTTTGTGGTAATTATATCGGATTGGTTTTTGTTGTTTTGGACAATTTTGGGTATTGAAATCTTTCTTGTTATTATTTGTATTTTTTTTTAGTAATTATATTTTCTAATCAGGTTATCACGATCAGTCTCATCTATATTATTTTGTATTGCATGTTTAATATAGCTTATAACATATACTACAAGTAATTGGTTTGTTTCATAGGTTATAGAATGTTAAGGGCTAAGAGAGAAAAAAACTGTTTCATGACTGATGAAGGTTATACACTTGTACGATTAACGAACCACTTCATATTCTATACTATTAAGAATTATTTTTATTGAATATTGTATTTATTTAATTTTCTTTTACTTGGTTGAATTTTTGTTCATAAGTATTATTGATCTTGTTGATCAAATGTTAACAGATATTTCGTGGTCGTAGATTTTATATTTACATTTCTCTATATATTTATTCAATGTATCAACATTATTTGCTTTTTTATTTCTATATTTCGAATTCTATCCCAGAGCTCTCTTCAATTGAATTTATACCTTTTTTTATAATTCGCAATTGGCATTTTTATTTTTTAACGCATTTTCAAGAGGAGGTGGAAGTGGACATTCTTAATTAGACCATAATAGAATGTTTTTTTTTTGCAGTTAATTTTTTAAGAACTTTTGAGAAACTTTCAGATTTTAACTGTTTTGCAAGTTTAATATCTTCGTAAAATCCTATGCTTTCTCTGTAGATATTTCAATAACAATTGATTTATATAATATGTATTGTATTTTTCCCGACTTCACAATATAACATTTTCTGTTTCTTGAGCTTCTTTTAATAAAAACTTCAATATATTTTGGCGACTTTTCGAGATTTTGACTTATTATTATTATTAAATGTTATTGTTAATATTGAATAATTGTAATTGATTGGTGGTTTTCAATATTCAGTTTATTCACTGTTAGAGCATAAATTTAAGATCAATAAATCGATAGTAATGCCAATATGTAAACAGTGACAAAACTGCTTACCTGACGATCCCGATCCGAAAAACCCAACCCAAAAAACCTTAACTCTTAGCTTTAACCTCCCAGTCTGAAGCGGTGTTTACAAGAGAAAGGTCAGTGTTGAGTTCTATTGAGTGACAGTGGAATATATTTTGTCAACAATTTGTAAGTACAAATTATGCATTTTTTTTCAACTTTGTCAAATTATAATTCATAAATAGTCGTTAATTTTTTGTTCAGCTTAGTAGGTCTTAATTATCATTAGAACTAGATCTTAATGTTAATAACTATTTTCAGTAATTCTTATTTTTTTCCTCTGGGAAAAATATGAGAACAATAAAATCTCAAGAACGTGAAAACTTAATTTTATAAATAGTCGAGAAAATAAAATCATATAATGGAAATGTAATTAAATTTTGCCGATATCCTAAAATGAAATATCGAAATGTTGCCAAATAAAATAATATAATTCTATATTAATTGACAGCTTCAAGAACCTGAAGAACTTATTATATATCAATATATACAAGTGTAAATGCCCCTATGCATAACTTATCGTACAGTAAATTTTTATTGTTATCTTCAATTTTCTCTTTAAAATAAAAACTAATCCTGTTAAATTTATTGGACATGTAAGATAAACAAATCATTAAAACATTTTTAAATGCTTATCATCAGTAATGTTTTATATTAAAAACTGTTTTTGCTTTCTGCCATTGAATTTCCGTAACTCATGAGAATCTTCGTTTATAGCTCTTGTTTCTTGCCCTGATGATGCAAAGATGCTGTTTAATTAGAGTAATTGCATTTTTAAATAAATATAAAAAATCAATGAACCAGTATTTCATGTACAATGAAACGCATTAAATACACACTTGAACGAATATAACAACGAATCAAGTCCGAGTTAGTGTCCAGAATAAATTTATTATATTTTATTAAATATATTTCGAAGTCAGAAGACCAAGCTCTCCGTAGTATTTAAATCAAATTGTTTTATGAATGCGTTGTATTTTTAAATCATGTAATATAATGCTATCAGTTTGACTATCAGTTAGCATTTAACGCTATGGTTGTTAGTACTCGTATAATAATACAATAAACAATTATTGGGATCGGAGATTTAAAAATACTGTTTTCATTAGTGAGAAAACTGATTAATGTATATCTGGAAATCACGATAAATAATATAACGGTTTGCCATATTTTGCAGAACAAAAACAAAAATCGGACAAATATAAAAATATAATATATAAAATAAACAATGATATACTATACTTGTATAAATAATAGTATAAAATAAATAAAGAAATAATAATAAACAATTATACCAAAACTACATAAATCACGCTTTAAAGCACTTAAGTAAATTTAGAAACACTAAACACTCAGGTGCTCTTGTTGCTTATGTACATATCATAATGTTTAAGAGACTATAACAATGTGTTCGTCCCGGGATACCATTGAGTAATTATTTAAGAACAATATGTAAAAATGTAAAGTTATGATAATAAAGAAACGAAAATACAATATAGTTTGTACAAAAGAAATATTGATTGATCGTTTGATTGTGTTAAAAGGCGTGAAACCCTCAGCTGAACGCCTATGATTTGCTATTTAAAATTTCTGTTTATACATATTTTATATCAATCTGACTTATGCATGCGCACGCACGCATACAAACTGGATGGTGGGGAAAATACAGATACAGTTTGATGTAATACTATAATTTAAACAACAACGTCTCCAAAATTTAGGGCCAGTCCTTCTTTATTAATCATTGTTTATCTCATTACTAAATATTCGACAACTTTTCCAAATCCGGATGAATGATCAAATTTTTATAGCCTGAAACGACCGCCGAGGATCTTATAGGAAATTTTTTTAATGCAGCGTATCACAATGCAGCTAAAACTTTTTTTCAAATTTCGCCCAGAGGCTTAACTAGTAAGTAACGGGACCCTTGAATCTTTAAATAATTATTATTACCTATTGATTATCTAATGTCGGATCAACAATAGAGCCCATGTAGGCAACTTCGTTTGCAAGGAACTGCAATAAAAAAATTGCAGTTTTATTTTGTTTTACGAATTGTTGAAGTTTATTTTTCTTCGAAAATACTAATTATAACAAAAAAAAAAAGCTTAAAAGCAACTCAAGAAGGTAAGGAAAGGGCAAGTAGAAGGGATTATTTTCCGACAAAGGTTTGTTTACTTTTTTCGTCTATCGGAGACTTCTCTCCTTTTATCGAAAATGATGTTGATTTCAGCTTTGTCATAACAACCTTCAACTTTGTTATGTATGCCTAGTGTTATATTTAAGTTATAAAAGTGAAAGGATATATAAAGTTAATGTTAGCCGGTGCCACCAACGGCTCCTTCTCTTTCCAAATCGCCCTGAACATGACCTACACTGAAGGTCGAAACGTCGGCACATAAATATAAGCCTAGTACTTATTTAGTGTTTGTTTTTACTCCACCCCCCAACTATCTCCGTTCTACATATAATGTTAATGATTTAATTTGACATTTCAATATCATTATGTAATTAGTTCATAATTATATAATAACGATGGCGTTTATAAACTTATCATAATAATGCCGTCGATTCTATTCATCACCAATGAAGTCCTTCCTTTTTTTGAACTGCGTTAAAATTGTCAATAGAAATAAAATTATCTACTGCCCTATATACATATATTTTTAGAAAATAATGCTACAGCTTGAGTTTATTTTTTTATTGTTATAATTTTAAATATTGTTATATTTTTGTATTAATTGTAATAATTTTAAATAATGTTATAATTAATACAAAAATAAAATAAATTATAATATTATATAACGACGTTAAATTAAAATAATGTTCAATGAAAATAAAACCAACGAATTATTAAAACGTGGTAGGTTTCGTTCTCTTAGTTTTAGAACTACATTCCATAAAAAGTTAAAAACACTACGTTATGAACGATGAAGCTCAATGTCTTCCAAGTTTATAAATGCCGGATTATTTTGTTTTACTACAAGTGTTAATTGTGCATAATAGAATTCTATTAATAAATCAAACTAAGCTACTAGGCAGTACACTTACGTAGCATCCCCAATACCATACAAAAGTAATTATTTTTGAAAATGAGAAATTCATTTACTTAACGTTAAAATTTAAAATAATCAGACCACACAATGAATTCCGTCGAGCCAATAATCCAGGATGGCAGGAAGGAACTAATGGAATTGACAGACAGGCCGATTGATTTGAATTCAGCCATAATGTCCGTTACAGAATTTCGGTACTAGTGGGAGTGGTATCACATGAAGTGGAGGTGGAAAAAACATAGTACGTTGTTTACTGTGAATAACTACAAATTTTATTTGTGCTACTTGCTTGCCAGTAGCAGTTACTACTAGCAAAACCGTTGCTCAAACCATTTGTTCTTGTTTATTAGATTTAAATAACTAATAGTTCAGAAGAAATAGCTATTAGTAGGTAGGGTGGGGGAGGGTTGGTATACATATTTTGGCAAACGCTAGAGAGCTCAGCTAACGGTTTGTTGATGCATGAAAGTATTTTTCTGTTAGTGCCTTATAATTAATTATTAGTTTACACTATTTTGGAACTGTATTTCGCTAATTAATTCAGTGTTTGGCCCAGTTTGTGGATAAGAACAGAAACACCCAACATTCTTGTGACTCAACTCAAGTTCAAGTGACAACCTCTCCTGCGGTATGAATATCCTGTTATTTCTTGATGAAATTATTGACAAAATCTACTCATTGCTCATAATTACATTCTTTTTTCCATGTTAAAGCTCAGGATAACTTGTATTTTTGGTAAATATTAAAAATTAAAGAAATAAACAGTTAAAACTTGTAACTCAACTTGGAGTGACAACTTGTGGAATAATTACTGTTTAGTTTATAGAATACCCATGTGTGCCCTGTCACTTTAATAGTTCTTGGACAATTCAGTGATTGCAAATACAGACAATATTGCAGCTTAAATTATTGACGTGTAATAGATGATGATTAAAATAAATATATATATGCTGTATTGCTTTATTTTTAGGTTTGTTAATTTATTGTTTCAGTTAGGAATTATAGAATGACATGATATCTAAATTTTTCACCGTGCAGAAGTTATGCAAATAAATTCTTCGACTTCCTCTAATTAAAACATTGACTTATTAATAACATGAGTGAAACTATTGTTTAGATATTTTAATAAGCCTTTCTATAAATACTACTACTGTATTTCTAAGTTATTGTAGATTTTTTTGCCCGTCTGCACGTTGTGACCCCAGAAAAAAATCCTGGATCCGCCCTAGTAATTTAGTAAATGGGTGGGGGTGTGGTCAAAGAATTGTATACAAATGAGCAAAAATTATTTATTATGTGTTATCATTTCAGCCTAATTTTTAGGATACCATCAAAATGACTATATTAAATTATTGAAAAGAGCACTCCCTCGCCTTCTTTACCATAAAAAAAAATGATAGTATTCCTCATCTTTAATATAATAAGAAATTTATTGCATTTTACTAAAATTGACTAGTCCATCGTACTAAAAGATAAATTGTTTCTTGATTTAGTTTGCTTAATGCTGTCTCCTTATCTTTGGTATTGAGAGTTACCGCCTACCTAGATTATCACCTTTGTTGCAGACTTCTCTTCTTTTAGAAAATGCTAGAATAATTATGGGTCTCATTAGTATTTTTTGGAGAGCTATTATTATTTATTTTATTGAAATATTGCATCTCCGGTTTATTATCCATCAAACGTGTCAACCTGTATCAAATGTGTTACTCCAAACATTCTATACGTAATCAACATACCCCAGTCTGTAGTTTACTTCATGAACAGAAAATAGAAAAAGCACCCATCAAATTTCATCAGTTCTTGCAAATAGAGGCAACAAAAGTCCAAATTCTGGAATATCTGCCTATCAGGCAGGGTGGTCTTGGAACACATGAACGTATATGAAGCAAAAGACTAAGAATAACAATAAAGTCAAGACCAAAAGTGAGACTCAACTAGTTCACATACATCCTAGGCCTATCAGAGTGCCACAGGTGACACAAATTAGAAACATCAAGGGATATTCCTGTTGGACATCTTCAGATCCACTAATTCCAGCTCTTCTTTTATTCCTTCATTCTTGATATGCTATTGACTTCCCTTCTACTCTTTCCAAATGTCTCACTCCAGGAATTTCACTTTAGTAACTGTCACTTAATTGGCTTACTTGTCCATTATTGTACATGCGCTTTTTAGTCTTCTTACCAACATATTTGTGATCCAGTTTGCTGTTGCAGATTTGATAAAAGACCTGTTTGATTCTGAATATCCTATTTTCTACTTTTGGTTCAATGCTCCCTTTGTTGCTATTGAACATTGCTATGGTTGTAATTAAAAGCAAAAGGTTATGCATAATACATATAAATGTTCAAGTTAACATCCCTTTCTGTGTGGAGAATGAAAATTTTTTATTACTAAAATCAAACTTTAAATTAATTAATAAAATTCTTCAATTTTGAGTGAGAAGTGTGTGCTTTACTTAAATCAGTCATTTTAAATTAAGATCTTCTCTAAATAAAAATGAGCAAAACAATTCAGTAAGTGTGAACAGTATGAACAAAAGACGATTGGTGACAGCTGAAAATTATCATAAATTATAAAAGTTGCTTATTCCCATTCCCAATATCCATCCCAAAAAAAACTCTGCACGTGAAATAAATGAGTTTATAGCTTTCTTTATTTTTACCATTGAATTGAGCGTTGACTAAGAAAATTTTTTATTTTTCATTAATATATAATAATTAAGTAGAGTGCATGTTGTGCACATATGTACTATATGTGTGTATGAACAAAAAGTAATATAAAACAATATTCAAATTTCTTTAAACTGTATTCTTGATAACTATATGTAAAGCATGTCTATGTAGTATAATAAGTTTCTAATTTGTATTTACCTAATTTAATTTTTTATTTTTTTAGGAATCTGTGAATTGAAGATAACAAGGACACAATGGAGAAATCGTATCCACCAAAAGAAGCTTTTTCACAAAATGCACCAAGTCAAATGACTTCAATTACCCACATTATTCCGATATCTCAGTCTTTCTTCCCAAAATATCCAGCATCACCTAATTATCCCCAGGAGGTTAGAAGACCTCCTACTCCAATATTGGAGTTTATGAAAAAGTCATTTATTGAAGGAAAACTAATGCTGAAGTGGAGCTTTCCTTTCTGCCAACCGAAAGGAATAATTGGATACGAGCTATTTAGTTTTTTGGAAAGGACTTATATGTCTCATAAAGATTGGCGGAAGGTAGGATACATCAGTTCACTGCCATTGCCCATGGGATGTACGATCATTGTGCTTGAAAATCCTGATAAGATTAAAAAATTCCATTTTATCATGCGTGCTGTTGATGATCAGGCCAGGTTGGGACTATTCAGCTCACCATGTAGTGTAACACGCCAGCAATATCTGCTTGTAACAAAACAATTGACAAACAGTTTCCAAAACCCATCTCCCCCAATACAGCGTATTACTGGAAGAACTTTTAACAAAAATAATCATGGCAATGGAGAGCCAATTGTAATAAGTTCTGACGAAGATGAAGAAGATGTTGAAACTATTATACCTGAAGTTTTGTAATGTAATAAATAAAGCTTACAATTAATCCAGTTGGATTAAATTTGATTTTTTTTTGTGATATCTGTAATTTGTCCTTTATTATCATTTATTATTTATCTTTATTGCTTTAATACTCTATCGGTAACAGAAAATGCTGAATGTAAGATACAATATTATTATCCCCAAATAATTTAATGGATAATCTATGTATAAATATTACAAAATATTTGTTTCCTATTCCATACCCACTTATTAGTTCAAAATAAATTTATTTTATCATAATATAATTATATTTTAATTAGTATTAATTAATAATTATTAAATTATTAATTAATATTATTATAATTATATTATTATATAATAACTATAATTCAAACAAAAACAAAAGTGCTAATAATGCCATTATCTGTATTTAGCTTTGTAATGTTATTAACCTTTAAGTAGGGAGGTGGGGTGTTCACAACACCCCATCAATCATTTTTTTTTTAGATTAGCATCAGTTTTATTATTTCACTTTTTTAAACTCATTACCTATATTATATAACCAAATAATTAATTAAAATGCTCAACTTTGGTTTTAAAAAAAAATAATACTACTTTAATAGTTTTTCTGCATGAGCAATTTTGTTTTTATGTATTTATAAAAAATGCGACTGTAAAATAATATAAAATTCTGAATCAAGGTAAAATTAATTATTAAGGAATAAAAGGAAACAAATAAAGTACTTCTAATAAAATATATTTTTGCAAAGTATACAAACTCAAACTGTAAAATAGTACATACCGATTACTCCAACCATTCAGAACAAATTTGTTTCATGTGATTCATACACATAATTTTTTTACAACAAAAAAAATTGTGTTTTCTTGTCTGTGTTTCTCGGGTAAACTGTACATCTATCAGAAAGTCTATTCTCCGTTTTTGGTGCAGGTTCTGGTGTGCTTGTTCCTGTCATTTTTGCCGCCTTTAGCCTGATATATTTGGGAATCCAAGTTTCTGTTGCTCTCTTTTATAATTGTGGTTTAATCAGTTGAAACCCAATGTCTCTCAAAAATTCTACCCTTTCCAAATTTCGTGGTAGGATTATTGGCTACATATATTGCCTGAGAGTTAATGCCGGTTATGTTGAGTATTCTAAAGAAGACAGTTAGAGGTCAACGTTTGCAACACCAAGCTACAGAATATATAGTGCACATTTTGTCAATGATGACTAAACCACCTTTTGTTAGATTGTAAAATGTTATTATTTCTGGCTTATTCTCATCTCCAGTCGATTCATCTAAATCTTTAGAATTGGGGTGCATACTTGAAAGAAGTAAAACACTTTTACCTTTATTTGATAAATAAGATAGTGCAGTGAGCTGGTTATATAGGCAAAAATGGTGCTCTTTTCAGGCCTACCTTTAATCATAGTTAGTTCAGGAGGAATCTCTCTCTTATTTTTCCTAATAGTCCAGACATAAGTCAAATTTTTATCCAGAAGTTCTACCAAAGGAAAACTGGTAAACCAGTTATCTGCAGTAATATTCCTCCCTGTACCTGAAATGGGTTCAATTAGCCTCATAAGATCTTTAGCCGAATTTGACATTTTATAAGGTTCTTCGGGTTGTTTTCCTTGGTATATCTGCATATTTAGGGTGTACTAAGTGTGAGCATCACAAAGGGTTTGTATCTGTATCCCATACTTGGCAGGTTTGCTGGGAAGGTACTGCCTAAAGGGGCATTTTCCTCTGAACGGGACTAACTGCTCATCTATATATTCAGACACTGAATAGACTGATAGACCATTTTCTAAGAATACAGTCACTAAATCCCTAATAGGTGCTACATCATCCATTTCACGGCTTTTACTTTGGGTTTTTATATCATCAAATCTAAGACACCACAGTAAAAAAACACCTGTCAAGTGACATGGCAGTATGAAAAACGTCTATTCCCATTCTGTCAACTGAAAATAAGTCCTTCAAATTTAATTTGCCACCTTTCAGAGTACCTGCTAAAATACTTTGAATCTTAGCAAAGTATCTTAAGTAGAAAAGCTAGATACTAGATAGATGAGACCAATAAATGATCTAACCTCAGTAGTGTTGGTTAGTCGTGTTTCAGAAACAATATTGCTAAATAAAACATAGTTTATTAGTCAAGGTAATACATTATTTCCTTTATTTGTAAATATAATTATATTCAGATGGAAGGTTTATTTTAATTGCATTTAAACATCCGTTATTATTATTATTAGTCTGATTCGCAACTTGTAAAGTGTAATAGATAGTGAATTGTTTATTGCAATTGGATTAAAAGGTTGGACAATTGTTGACGGCCAACGACGCTCTTCACTATAATCCAGTACCGTCTCGACTGTTGGACCAGTGGGACCAACGAGACCTCAATTGACGAACACTTTCATCGTCTGCTCTCTTTTCTATTGCCTTCCTTCAAGATGCGGTGATTCGCCCCAGGTGTACATTCCATGAAAGAAAAAAAGAAGAGTGGAAGAAGCAGCACTTCCCGACCAGTACTCAAGGTACACGATAAACAGCGATTTTATTTTAGGGCAGGTTTCTTTTTTTTTATTTCACGAAAAATAGTGATACAAACTTTAAAATTAAACTTTGTTATCTACTTCTCAAATTAAGTGATAACGCTTGCAATAAGTGATACATATAATTATAAATCTTATTAATTTATATATATATATATATATATATATATATATATATATATATATATATATATATATATATATATATGCTACATGCAAATAAATATTACTTTGTTTTTTACTCTTCCAGAAAATGGTTCCTTCTTTTCTTTAATGCCACATGGGTAAAGTTTATTTTGTATTTATGATTAAATCTAAAGTCATAATCGTTTTATTTTATTTGACCTACTTCTACAATAGTTTTATTAACAATAAATAATTGGCGCATATAATCAGGACAGATTCAAATTTTTAATGCTAAAATTTATCATGCCTGAACATGTCGGCATTAGCATTTGTTCACATAATTTTCCTGGATTGATTCGATGTAAATATTTGTATTGTTTGCTATCATATTATACATTATATCATTTATCAAAAAATTATAGCACTCAAGTGGTGATTTTGCAGATTTTTCTAATCATTTTGTTCTAGGTAAATGTGTAACTATATTATATTTTTTTTGTTGTACGTACACGTGTGGATGCTGCAACTCACCCCCATTTCATTTTATTATTTTTTCCGACCATGTACTTCGAACCAGATTTAATTGAAACTTCACCTGCACTTTTAGATGCCTGCTCTATAGTTTCTTCATCCAACTGTTTACTGTCAGTTTCATTCAATGGTCTTTCACAAATATCTGCCCCCCCTTCATCCGAATCACTAAACTCAACTTCTCCATCCTCTTCACACACTTGCTGAAAAAGCCTCCTGATTCTCTCTTGATTCTCTTCATACGGCATGTCAAAAGGTGGTCGAATATAAAATTTTATTTTATATTATTGTAACATAAGTAGGGATGTGGAGTGTTATGAGCAAGGTTTTTTTTTTATTCCAAAACCCCAATCAGTTTTTATTTCCTACTTGGTAGATTATTGTATCCGATAATATATAGAATAGAATAGAATAGAAAAATAATTTTATTCTGGGATTAGGTCCCTTTAGAATAACAGAGATGAACATATTTAAGTACATATTTATCTTGCCAAAGGCTTACATCAGAATAAAACAATATTTACATAATATCTTGAAAGTAAATAACTAAACAGGTATGTTTTGGTAGATAATCAGAAAATGTAATAAAAGTTAAAATTTTGATAATCGTCGGACCGTCTTGTCCCTCTGCAGCGTGTGCGAACTGTGTCGCGCTTCCTCTGCAGTTCTTTTATGCTTTGACCCATCCAAGGAGCAGGTAATCGACGGAAGGTTGTAGTTTTGAGAGGAGCGTGGGTGTCCAGGATACTAATAAGATAGGAAGTAAGTGTGTCAAACATGGAATCAATAGTGGGACAGGAATAGATTTCACTCCAATTCAGGGATTCAAGGGAACGCAAGATGCTTTCACGACTTATCGCATCTAGGTTGCGAAAGGTAAAGGTTTTAGATAATTTGTTTGGAGTTTGGATATTATATGTAATTTGAGTTAGGTCGTGGGAAGAAAGAAACGGGACGGGCAATCGAGAAGAGAAGAATAGATTCTGAGGAGAATCGATGAAATACAGATCTGAACCATGTGTTGATCGGTGGGTATGATGGGTCGGAGAAAATGAAACAATAGAGAGATTTAGGGAGTGGAAGAGATTTTCCAGGTTTTTTATATATTATATGCTATGCAAAATGATTATTTAAAAAAAAAAAAATTTTACGACTTTTCATCAATAATATCTTACATACATACCTACTCATTTTTACGAAGGGAAAATATATCATATTATATATTATATATCATATATATAACTTATATAGTTCCAGGAACAAAATATGTACAAAAAGGAAAATAAAGATGAAACAACTCGCACCAGAATTGGTTTAACACTGACTTTAGTGCCATCTTGAACCTCTATATATAGATTCTAACAGCTGTTTACAATGTCAGCTTGATATTAGCGACTATGCGATCATCGTCTTGTCTTAACTTATATATATATATATATATATATATATATATATATATATATATATATATATATATATATATATATATAGTGAATTTGAAGAGATATATAAAATGAGATTCCTATCAAAGGAAGAAAGAAACTCTTATCTCTTTGAGTCGACCAAAATTAATTTTGAAAACATTAAAGAGGACTTCGAAAGGAAAATAAAAATGTTTAATTTGAAAATAAAAGATATGGCCAGGACCGGGAATCGAACCCGGGTCTTTCACCTCTCCGTGGTGACACCTCAACCATCTCGGCCACCCTGACACGTTTCTCAGCCAGCCCTATCAATTCTTTTCACTGATCCTACATCTCCGTGTTCTCGCAATTTGCGATGTATACACGGGGAGAATGTCAATTGAACATTACTTTATTTTTGGATCTTGTTGACTTTAAGTCATTAATATTATTATAATCTATTTATTTGTTATATGATATAATTTTTTTAAATGTTTTATTTGAAAAGAAAAGATATGGCCAGGACCGGAACTCGAACCCGGGTCTTTTATCTCTCCGTGGTGACGCCTCTGCCATCTCGGCCACCCTGACACGTTTCTCGGCCACCCTGACAAGTTTCTCGGCCAGCCCTATCAATTCTTTTCATTGATCCTATATCTCCGTGTTCTCGCAATTTGCGATGTATACACGGGGAGAATGTTAATTGAACAATGCTTTATTTTCGGATCTTGTTGACTTTAAGTCATTAATATTATTATAATTTATTTATTTGTTATATGATATAATTTTTTAAAATATTTTATTTGAAAAGAAAAGATATGGCCAGGACCGGGACTCGAACCTGGGTCTTTCACCTCTCCGTGGTGACGCCTCAACCATCTCGGCCACCCTGGCACGTTTCTCGGCCAGCCCTATCAATTCTTTATTACACTGGTTCCACCTCTCCGTGGTGAGGCCTCAACCATCTCAACCAGTGTAAAGAATTGATAGGGCTGGCCAAGAAACGTGCCAGGTTGGTCGAGATGATTGAGGCGTCACCACAGAGAGGTGAAAGACCCAGGTTCGAGTCCCGGTCCTGGCCATATCTTTTCTTTTCAAATAAAATATTTATTTTATTTTTTAAATTTATATATTGATATTTAGAACTGTATTACAATAATACAGCAAGTAAATAGGATACGTGATACATAATAACATGAGAATGACAAGTAGAAAAACTACCCTACTAGTGTAGTGCTCAAATCAAAGTTCAACTAAGAAGGTCACGTGGCCATTTTGTTTTCAGACGCCTCGCAGGATTATCGGGAATTGAAGAGGAAGCTAGGTTTGAAACTAGAGGGTTTGAGTGGGAATGAAGTTTGTTATGAAAGGATAGATATCGGGTTCGGGCCAAATCAGCAACAAAAGGGACATTAAGGTCGTTATGGATGACTTTATTCTTAACAAAATAAGGAGCATTGAGGATTTTACGAAGGATTTTGGATGTTAAGGATTGGATACGAGAGGAATTCGATGGCTTAGTGGAGCCCCAAACCTCTACTCCGTAAGTCCAAATAGGTCGTATGATGGTCATGTAGATGAGTCTTTTGTAGTTAATTGGGAGCATAGAGCGTTTGTCTAGTAAGTGTTGAAGTAGCCTGAAACGTCGTACGGTTTCTTGTCTTTTCAGTCTCAAATTGCCATCAAATTGAGATTTCGAAACTTTGGTAGAAACTGAACTTAAAAAACTATTTATGCCGAAACTGGCATCAAAATCAGTGTAAGACACTCTGTAACTGATACAAACCATTTAGGAAAACAAAATAAGGTTAGGCAGATAAACAATGTGGAGGAGAAGTGGTGGGGGAAAGTGTCGGTACTGAAATGTAGACGGCGGTGGTCATCACTTACGTCATAAAAATGGCCGCTATCAAAGGGAGACCTTAACTAATCAAATACCTTATATTATGACCAAATTACAAAATCATTATAAATTTTAGCCTATGTATTATTCTGATGTATAACCTATATTACTGTAAAGTTTCATCCATTTCCGTTCAGTAGTTTTTGCGTGAAAGAGAGACAAACATACAAACTTTCGCATTTATAAAATTAATAGGATAGTAGAATTAAATAAACAAAGACATTTTTATGACTGGATAATGGTTTTTCCTCAATCAAGAAATATTCTGGTGTTATGTACATAAAGACCTACTCCACCGTCAGTCTTTCAGGTCACTGTTATGAAAAGAATAATCAGATAAGATTATAGATGAGGTAGATGTAGAACAGGTTTTAGGCCTATTCGCCTAGGCAAAATATTTTAGCATATTAGCGTGTGCGGGTGTGTGTGTGTGTGTGTGTGTGTGTGTGTGTGTGTGTGTGTGTGTGTGTGTGTGCGTGCGTGTGCGTGTGCGTGTTCTCGCAATTTGCGATCTATACACGGGGAGAATGTTAATTGAACATAACTTTATTTTTGGATCTTGTTGACTTTAAGTCATTAATATTATCATAATTTATTTATTTGTTACATGATATAATTTTTTTAAATATTTTATTTATTTGATCACCGGTTTGGATTCGGAGCATCCCACTCCACCATTGGTGTGGTGGCAATGTCAACGTGTGGCGGATGTGGTCTCCTCTGCATTAGAACACACACAAATTGAGATAATTGAGACATTTTTTCTACAATTTTAAATGGTCCACTTCTAAGTTCATCTAATTTTTCCCTATTTAATTTATTACCAACATCTACAAAATATTTCCAATATTTCCAAGTATTTCCAATGCTTAAATATTTTGGCCTCTTGTTTTGATCTTCTTGTAAATCACGTTCACAAAGATCCAGTGGAAAAATATTTATGTCCTTACCATATAATAAATATGATAGTGCGAAACCCGTCACCGAATGCAGAGTTTCATTATAAGTATCTATCACTTCTCCAGCAATACTATGCCTTTGGCGACGTTCACCAGGTGTGCTTAACACACATAAATCGCACATCTAATGTTGTTTACCAAAGTTTGGTTGAGACGTTCAATAAATCTATTTGACCATGGGCAGTTAGACGCTGTAAAGATCAAAGTTATATTTTCATCCTTTAAGAATTTTCTAAAGTGATGAGAATCGATAGCTGGATATCTATCAGCTAAAATAGTTTGTACATATTCTAATCAGTAGGGATACGTTCTTAGTTAATTCTTTTAAAGTCATTTGAATTCTAGGAAGAAGAAACTCTAAACCAGCAATAGCAGGTAAAAGGATCAATTAAAATATGCAAATATTTTGTTGTTGATTTGGAGAAACCTGTATCTAGACTCATTATTTCAAAGGGTTCCTTTGGCGGACCTAAATTCGATAAGAGACCCATTATTCTTTTGGTGCTTGCTTTGTTCTTCACACAAATAATGCATTTATCACAATATTCCACTATCTTTTTATCCATATACTTGAAGTAATAAAATGGCTTGATAGTATCGATCAACTTTTTCGAACCAATATGCCCAATTTTTTTGTGTATTCTATCAATTAATTCAGCTGCTAAAATTTCTGAAATGAAAATTTTCTTATTACCATTTTTTAATTTGTATATTATGTCATTATCTATTCTAATTCTTTTATTTGATCTTAATTCTTCTCCATGGTTCACTTGGTCGTGTTTTATTTCTTGTAAATCAACAACGTTTGTAACTTTGATTTTATCCTCTGTTTCAAAGGTTTCAAGTATCGGATTGCGAGATGAAGCATCCGTCTCTATATTTGTTTTCCTTGTTGATATATAATATTAAAATTATGTTGTGTCAGGTATAAAATGAGATTTCCTAAAGCTTCATCGGGCCTGGACTTTACCTTTAAATTTTCTTATGGCTTGTGATCAGACACTACTGTAAATTCTCTTCCCATTAATAAATGTTGCCAAAATACAATGGCTTCTTTAATTGCTAAACATTCTAAATATATTGGTGTCTTCTTTCAATGACCATCATTTAGTTTCTTATAAAAATAAAATACTGGATGTAATAGACCATATTCAGCTTCTTGTTTTAAAATTGCTCCCAGTCCCTCATCACTTGCATCTGTGTATTTTTAAATCTTCTTGGTAGGATTGAAAATTGCTGTGGGCTGGTGTAGTGTTATAAATGTGTGCTCGTGGGGAACACATTTAAAGTTTTTTTCTATCAAAACATTGTTGGCACTCTTCAGTCCATATGAATTCTGTATCTTTTTTTAATAAATCAAACAAAGGTCTAAGTCTTTTAGAACAGTCTTCTATAAATTTGTGATAACAATTTATTTTACCTAAGAATTGTCTTACATTATTCTTTTTAGATAGTACTGGGAAGTGCTTAATTGCTTTTAAATTATCTGTTAACGGTACTATTCTATTTTTTTCTATTATGTAACCTAAATATTTCACCGATTTCTGTGCAAACTTACATTTGATAAATTTCTATTAAAATTTTTCTTACTTTACAGCCTTGAAGAATTCATTTAAATGCCTCAGATGTTCCTCAAAAGATTGTGAAAATAATAATATAGCATCAATAAAATTCATAGTAAATGCACTCAAACCATTTCTTCTTATTATGTTTGCTAGAATTCTTTGAAAAATTGCTGGTGAATTTTTAAATCCGAACGTAAGAACATTAAACTGATAATGACCTGTTTCAGTAACAAAAGCTAGTTTTTCTATTTCTTCAATTTCAACTGGTATAGACCAAAATGCAGGGTTTATATCTAAGACACTAAAATATGAGCAATCATAGCATTTGACTAACATATCTTCAATACGTGGGAATGGTTGAGTCTCTGGGACCACTAATTTATTTAGTTGTCGAAAATCTATACATAGCCTTGTTTTACCTTCTTCTTTTTTATATAGGTATAAGTGTAACTGGAGCTGCAAAAGGTGAACTTCACTCTGATACCAGACCTGCGTTTAATAATTCTAAAACTTGTTTCTCAATTTCTAGCCTATCAGGTAATGTGCATCTATGAGGTCATAGAGAGATACATTTTTCAACTGTTAGCTTAATGTGTGCAGTGCCTGCATCCATTTTTCCAACAAAATATTTATTAATAGCAAAACAATCTATATTATCTTCTACTAATTCAGTTAATTCTCTTTGTTCTTCTTTATTGAAGTGATAATCATCACCTTCACATACATTTACAAAATTTTTAATAAAGGCATTTCTCTTCATTTTAACTAATGCGGAACTCTCTTTAGATATATCCATAGCCCATCTAACTTCATCATTATTTCTTTGTTTATCGATTATTTTTAAACTATTGCTTTTTTGTATTTTTTGCATTATATTCAAATTTTCATCTTGGTTTAGCTTAAAAGTTCGTTTAGCATCTAATCCCAATAAAATTTTATATTTAAATGTATGACTGTCTATAACATGAAATTCCATAACTCGTTGAATCTTTCCTATTTTTAATCTCAACTTTGCTCTTCCGGCTCCTAAAATATGACCAGATAAAGAATTCAATACATCAGATTTTTTTGTAAATGTAATTTGTAAGTTATCAATAACATCTTAGTGGATTAACGAAATAGTTGAACCAGAATCGTATAATGCTTCAAAAACTGTATCTTTTATATTTACATAAATTTTAATTAATATCTCTGGTATTCTGACCTCCAAACTAGATAGTCATGCCTCATCTTCATTAACATCCACAATTTGATACATTTTATTTTCATCTTTATCTTTATCACTAAGTTTTACACTTTTCTCAGCTTTAATCCTATCTTTATTTCTACATTATACTTCTGGATGGAGTCTGTTAGGATAATTTAATTGTTTACAAACAGTGCAAGGAGTTTTTTTGATTTTTCTAGTGGAAGATATGCGCTGTTTGCTAAGTTTTATATCTATATCATCTGTTTTATTTAACTGTTGTTTAAATTTTGGTCTAGAGGGTACACGAACAATGTCCAAATTAGCGACTTGAAACAAGTGATCTATTGTTATTATGTATGTTTTCTTTAATTTATTTTGTACACATAATGGTAGTCCTATGACCATCAAATTTCTATTAATAAAATAATCTACTAAACTTCCATTTATATATTTATATTAGATGGCATACCTGACATATGCCCAATTTTTTATGCCATAAACAGAATTAAAAAATTGTAGTAATATGTTCCAGTCCTGTATTCCTTTTTTCAAATTAGACAAGTACCACTCTACAGCTGAATCAGTTAAGCTAATCAGCCTGGCCAAGATAACATGAGGCTGAGGTTGGCTGAAGGAAGTCCAGATGAAGATCCCGACATACTTGGGATCGTGAAGAGAAATTTAGAATGAAGCGGATGAAGGGAAATGATGGAGGATCGTACGGTGTGGTTCGGTGTTACGGCCGCTCAGTTGTAGTTATAAAAAAATGTGTGTTCATAGTCTATATTTTGTATTATTTCAATTTTAATTGGAAAATAATTTTTTTTAGATTTCGTAATGTATAAAAGTAAAACAGCTGTTTCAAAACTTTTGTCGGTGTGAGTCAAGCGAACATCAACCCAGTCTTGTTTTCGTGTTTTTCGTGAAGTCTTTTTTTCGATAGCGGCCCTAGCGGTCCATCTGTTTTTCAAAGTTTTTTCGTGAAGTCTACTTTTCGATAGCGAGAATTAAAAGATTGTTCTAATATGTTTCAGTCCTGTATTCCTTTTTTCATATTAGACAAGTACCACTCTACAGCTGAATCAGTTAAGCTTATCAGCCTAGCCAAGATAACATGAGGCTGAGGTTGGCTGAAGGAGATCCAGATGAAGATCCCGACATACTTGGGAAGGAGTGCTTCGTGAAGAGAAATTTAGAATGAAGCGGATGAAGGGAAATGGTGGAGGATCGTACGGCGTGGTTCGGTGTTACGGTCGCTCAGTTGTAGTTATAAAAAAATGTATGTTCATAGTCTATACTTTGTATTATTTTAATTTTCATTAGAAAATAAATGTTTTTCCAATCCAACTACTTCCAAGAAGCCCTTTCCACTGCTCCCGATACTAAATCTACATGAAAACTTCTTCCCAAAATTTCTCTTTGAAAATCATCTTTCCCTGTTGTCTTTCCAGTTTCATCCGATGAAATGTTAACAGTCATTCACTTCATGAGGAAATGCAGGGGAGGGGAATTCGAAAGGCTGAATTCTTTATTTAATAGTGAATGTCCAGTGTCGGTTTTAGGGATTAAATTTGTATCCATTTCTATCTGAAACTCCGAAGCTAATATAGTTTGATCTATGTAGTTGGCTCGAAGTGAACGTGAACGAGATAGCACAGTGTGTAGAGTAGGTACTGAGAGTCCCGGGTTCAAATCCGGCTGTGACAGAGAAATAATTTATACATATATATATTTATTTATTTGTGGTTGTATGTGTAAAACTATACAATTATTATTATTATTATTATTTAATTATAATTAAACGAGATAATGGGAAATAATAACTCACAATATATATCCAATGGAGTTCTGAATCATATATTTCTTATTACCTAGGTAAATCAAGATTTGATTAATGAGACTCAAAAAGCTCAAGTACTAATTTGAAAGAATCTGAGCTAATACCCATCATTTAATATTATTGATTCAACCAAAGAATAAGCAATGTGACACACAAATGTGTTTAATAAACAAATTAGAATAGACTAGAAAAGTAACTTTATCTGAGACTAGGTTCATCTAGAATAACAAACCTAAACAGATGAAACATAATATGCATCTTATGTAATACTTCTACTTTCTTATTACCAATATAAATTATAGCTATAATAAGAAATAAAAATGTGACAGAAAAAAATCTTTGTTAAATAGGTGATGAAAATTAAATAATGAATGTAATCTTGTAAACCATGTTAATGGAAAAGGGAAAACAATAATAACACACATTTTTTCTTCTTTCTTTTTTTCTGTACAATTTCTTTAAAACATTAAAGTAAAACTTAAATTAATATAACACTACAAAACCTTTAAGAATGTACACCTTAAATATTCAAAGGGATTTAATAGTCTAAGAAATATTACAAAAGTAAACAGAACTGTACATTTATTGAAAATTCAGTCTGTTCAAAAATTTTATACATATATAATATAATAATGTAGAAATGATGCATTTCAATTCGATGATTTTTTCCTCTTCTCTTTATTACTTCTCGCATTTGAGATATCTTACAACACTTTTCAAATGTATCTCACATAACATCTATGTAAGATTTGTTTACTTAACTTTAGTTTTGTTGATTAAAGTCGAATGGATGGTGTATTCATAATTGACAAATACATGATATAAGAAAATCATCATCCACAAATTAAATATATATATATATATTGTGTTTTAGATCTTGAGTTTCAGTCTTTTTTTAAATTCTTAGGCGACGTTTCGAGACTAGGTTAGTCTCATACTCATGCCCTGACAATGAACAAATGAGCTTTTAGTAAAAACATTAAATAGCACACTAAAATAGATCTAAAACTCAAGATCTAAAACACAATATAATTTCCATAACAGTCAAGATAAGTAGAAACCAATATATATATATATATATATATAGTCGAGTAAATATTTAACTATTGAAATGTAGGAGGTAAAAATTGATTGATAAGCACAACTGACACTTGAAATTCCTTATGAGCTTTTGTTTTTATTTTATTGGTAAGCACAACTGTAACCTTAAGAAATTCTCTTATTTTTTCCAGCATTTTTTGAACACAGATACCTCTGATCTTTTCAATGTAATTATAAAACTTTCATGATGGATTTTTACAAATAATTCAAAGGTCATTATTAATATGTAAAAATATTGATCTGATGCTTAGATAAAGTGCTGATAAGAAAAAAGGTAATTAATCAAAGTTTTGTTTTCCTTCAAAAGAAAGCCTTTTATCAAAAATACTTCCATAGTAAATTTTGTTATTAATTGAATTAGCTATAATATTAACTCATGCAGGGCTAAATAGAGTAGTCAAACTCTAAATTAATAGAGTTTGACCATAACCCCAAACAATCTTTTTGCTGAAAAAGTTCCAAGTAAAATGAGTATTTAGTGACTTTTTGTAAGAGTAAACACACAACAATTTAGAATTCTACCAACCAAATTTTAGTAAAACAGGATTACCTTAAGAAATACTAAATGTACTGATTTAATTGTAATAAGAATTTATCGTCTAGATATAATAATAATAATTTTCAGACAAGAAAAGCAGGCCTGCAGATCTCTTTGAGAAAAACACTGTTTGTTATCAATATGAAGTCTGCACCAGAGGAGCTAAGAGTGAACTAGTGGAAAATCAAAAGGGCAGGAAAGTTTAAATATCTTGGCGAGTGGATTGAACCCAATGACTTTGAGAAAGAAGCCTTTTATTCGTACTTGAATAAAATAGAAATGACGTACCAAGGATATTTACAACAAAAGATCAATGTTGTCGAATGCAAAAATCAGGCATTATTGCACTGTTGTATGACCAGAGGTCCTAGATGCTACAGAATGCCTAACTATGAATTGGAAAGTTCTGGTAGAAAAATTAGAGATCAAATAAAGAATAGATCTAACGAAAATTCTTGGCCCAATTAAAGATCAAGGTGAATGTAGAAAACGGCATAGCAGTGACTGTACACTCATGTTCCTAAAATATCGGATGTTATGAGAAAAAGGTGAATATCATTTTATGGCCACTTGGTAAGAATGAAACCCACACGTCTGACAAACCAAATTTTTAGGTATTTAAGACAAAAGAAAATCCAAAAATACCTGGTTTGAAGAGGTAAAAAAAGATTTACAGGAGATAGGGATTACCTACGAGGATGTTCAGGAAGCAAACATGTCAGGATGAACCTAGATAACCGTGTGAGTTTTCAAAAAAAAACAAAGCTGAAGAAAGGAAAGAAATGGACAGAAGAAAGAAGGGAGCAGCACCGGCGACAAAAGAGGGAGTACTGGACAAAGATCAAGAAGAAAAAAGACAATTGAAATGACGTGGTCTTCAGTAGGCTAATAGAAAAAAAAAATTGCAATGGAGAAGAGGAAAAAAAAAAACTGATAAAATCTGACTTGCAGTTTATTGTGATTAGTTTCTCAACAAAGATTCTGATCTATAGTTTTACTTATATAACTTTAAATATATTTTTTTCATATACAAATTTTTCATGGTGTAAACACCAACTCATAAAAAAATCAGAGTTATATGAGTTGAAGTGATGAATGGGATATGAGCTCAAAAGAAATTTCAGAAGACAAAATTGTGACACAGTTTCACCCCTAAATTAAAAAAATTATAGATTTTTAGAGGGGTGTCAAGTGTTTGACTTCCGACACACACACACATATACATGCATGCAGGCATTCATACACATACACACACCCAATAATCACAGAATTCACTTTAATTATATTTCTTTCTTTTTTTACAACATTGTAATAAATATATTACTTATCAAGCAGCTTGTGATCAAAAAATATTATTAGGAGCTCTTAAAAGATAACTGTATAAACATTTGATTCATTAGGTGTTTAGATAACTGTTAAATTAAATCAACCATGTGTGATAAAAACTGAAAGCTATTCATGTAACTAGGAAAACCCTAAACATTCATTGATTAATTAATGAATTATTTAATCAAAGTGCTAAAGTTTAAACCAATCCATTAAACTCTGGACAACATACAAAAAAAAAAATTATATATATATATATATATATATATATAGAGAGAGAGAGAGAGATAATAACACACTTGTTGCAAGGGCTAAATATAAGTAATATGATAAATCCAAAACAAAAATTAGCATTAACCGATGATAAGAGAGAGAGATTATTTAATAATTGAAATATGGCTAAAATTTATTAAATCCCAGAATAGATTGTATCAAAATTGATTTTTTTTAAAAATCATTGCCAATGAGTCGTCTATCATTTACTTCAAATTTTTGGACTCGGTTATTTTCTTAAAATCCAAACAAAGCATAACATGGAAAGAGAAAACATTTAGAAACTGATTTTTATTGTAAATATAAAAATGAAAATAATAGCTGATCTATGAATTGAAACAAAAACAATTATGCTGTAACTAGATCAATTTTGGGGGATACATTAGTATTGTAAACAAAATATTTCAAAAGAAACTATTAATACTATAAATATATAAATTGGTATTGAATGTTAATCAGTTAATTTTATTTCTCACAAAAATAAATAATTATTAAAAGCTATGTCTATGGGTTAAGAGTGAAAAATAATAAGTAAATTCACACTATAGAATCAATACAATTTCAATAGTCAGCTGTTACCTACTAAACTTTGCAGAAGTAGGTATCTTATAACAAAAAAGATGTCTTATGAAAGAAAGCTATCTTTCAAGAGCGATTTAATGTTCGTTTTTTTTGTTTTTTTACCATTTGTTTACATAAAAATAAATTACTTAGACTGCCCAATAGTTATCACAGTATCATGGAGTTGTTTTCCAATTAGAAATAGGAAACTAAAAATATAGAACAATTTTTAAAATCGTATAAAAATTTTAACATGCATGAATATTTAAACAATTCATTTATCAGCTCCTTATGCTAACAATGCTTATATTCAAAAATATCTAATATTTGAAATCTTAACAATGAGAGTTATTTATATTACAGTTATAAAAATTACAGACAGATTTTAAAATAATGACTAAAACAAAAATTAAGAATAAATAGAACACTTAGTGATGCTATATTCATTTTTAGAAAATGTATTTAATTTAGATGCTTTACAAATGTAAAAAATAAAAGAGCTTATTATCAGTCAAAAATTTTAAGCATAATGAGACATTAAAGTTATACTTCATAGAGAAAAGTAAAAGAGGAGCAAACAAGAAAAATAATAATTTATGGAGAAAATAATATAAGCCAGGCATATGATAGAAATGAATAAAGCTTACATATCACAGAATTCCATAAAATTACAAGTTTACTCAAATTTGTACTTACATACAACATTTAATAAATGCTGCTTCAACTTCACTTAATGAATAATGATTTGAGAAATCAATAATATTCGCACACATAACAGTTTAAAAATTAACACTTTCCTGCTTTGTACAGGAGAACAGAATAATCAGTTGTCTCATTAAATTTTAAATTGTAAAAATGAAAATAATTTTAAAATCAGTGCAATCAAAAATGTAATATTAAATGAAACTATAAATTTTCTCACCTCAGAAATCGAAAAAAGAATATAATGAATAAATAATAAATTTTAATACCGTAAATTATAATAAATATTATGCTTATCACATGGAGCATAAATAAATCAGTTAAATTATGATTTTTAATAATAATTAATGGAAATCCAGTGGCCTATTTATTTTCTTATGTTTAATAACTATCAATAAAATATTTTAATACATGAAAATGTAATGACACATTTCAATGTGTAAATTTTCTTTTATGTACAGTGCTACTATTTTCATGTACCAAATATTATAAATTAAAAAAAAAATGTTAACAGAGGCTATCCATTCAAGTTTAATCAACAGATTTAAAACAATGCAAAATAAATCAATGTGGCGGACGCATCGATTCCCGCCACAGTTCACTTTGTCATTCCAATATGACAACCAGATCTTCCATACCCTTAACTAAAAGTTTCCTCCATGGTTTCCTTGCTGCTCTTTTGAGTTGCATTCCACTAAGTTGATGTCTTACTCTCCTAAAATAAAATAATCAATTACTAGTAAAACGATTCAATTAAAGTAAAACATGTAACATTTAAAATACATATATTAATTAACCGTAACAGCCTAATAGAGATAAGAGAAAGAAAATTAAATTGAAAATATTATAAAATAAATATTTTAAATTCTCAAATTGTTAAAGGAAGGTAAATTATAGAAATTAAGACCTTGTGTTTGGTCAACTTTTATAGCAAGATATAAAGCTTGAAAAGATGAGGGAAATAAATAAATAAAAAGTCAAGCTGTCTTAAAACCATATATTAAAATGAATAATATAATTGCAGTAAATATTACTGACTTTATTTTACACATTATATTTTTCCATTATCATTATTAGTAAACATAATGAACATAGTACATACTATCTATGTATAAATACAAAGAAAGGAGTAATACTTATTAAAATTTTAGTTGATTCAATTCCAATGTGTTTTTCATTTTACAAATATACATCATGATTTATTTAATAAAATGAACGAATCTGATGGGTGCCAGTAAACAGGTCTATAATACATTGAACATCTAAGAACAGTACGTTTAATAAGGATAATCTTTAGAATGAACGAAATATAGTTCAATTACAAGATAAAAATATAAAAATCAATACAGAACAATAATTATTTCAATTACAGAAAAAATAAATAACTTATCAATAGGTTGTAAGTATTGTTAATTTTGAAAAATATCTATATTGGATTTAACTGACAATAATGCTTAATATTAGAAATTTGGGGTAGGTCAAATGTGATGAAGCAACAAATTTCAATATAGTTTCTAAAGAAAATTTTAAGTTTCAATAGTGAACGGACCCCATGGCTATTTGATTAGCTAATTTACTATCAAAAACATCCCTTTTATTATTTAAAATATCAAATAAAAAACTATGCAAATAAAAGTCATGTATCACCATTAAAAACACATTTATTTCAAAATAAATGGATAACTTGATTTTAAAAAATACTTTTGGCCATAGTATAGACATACTGAATTGTAGATGCTAAATAGGATGAATCAGTTTCTTAAAAAGCCAAATAAAATGATTTTCTATCAGTTGATGAGTAATTTAAACAAAATGAAGGAGACAATTCCTATTGAGAAATAAATAGAAATATATTAGTTTGTTAAAATAACAATAGTATCAAATTTAATAAAACTTCATTAGATTGCAGTGTTTTTTTTTATATAATAAAAATGATAATAACTTAACTTATCCAAGGACTAACATTCCAGGATTATTAACATATTAAATAAAACTGAAATTTTCCATTTATAATAAAATTCCATAGATATATAGAAAACTACAAAGAAAATAAGTGCAAGTATGAGGAAGACATTAGATAGAAAAGTTAGAAAAATTACTTTGGGAAAATGTCATGTGGATATGTTCGATTTTTAATGAAAAAGTTTATTTATTTTGAACCTTGTGTTTGGTTAGATTTACTTTAGCTCAGAGTAGCTAAGTAAAAAAAGAATTCCTCCGGTGATCCCAAATTTATATAGAAAAAGATTATTTCCAGTAGGAAAAAAAAGCTTTGAAAACAAACTGCATAACATAAATATATACATGTAGATGCACTGTTGAAACACCTAGAGTTTTTAAACAGTGGAGCAATAAATTAAGTAAACCGAATAGCTGAACTAATTACTGACAGCAACCCTCTCCCAAGAATTTCTAAATGAATAAACAAGAAAAAAAGAAAATTAACGTAACTTAATATTTATGAGGAACTATGAGTTTTGGAAAAAAAAAGAGAAGTTTTAAATGCAGAAAGACAGCATGTGTTGTTGACTCAGAATCTGCAGTACTTAATAGTACATCTAATAAATAATTTGTTAAATGCAACAGTGTTATGGGAATGGATAAAAATCAGAAGAACAGGAGACTGCATTACAGGAATGAATATCATACTTGAATTCAAGAAAACAACAAACAGTGTTTGGTTAGATATTAGTCACTTTAGCTCAGAGTAGCTTAGTAAAAAGAGAATTCCTCCGGTGATCCCAAAAAATACTAATTCAAAAACCGTTTATTAGTGTTTTCTGTGTATACTACATAATAGTTAAATACCAGTTATGTGTACTATCATTTTATCTGATAATTCTTGAGAGTTAATTTTAAAAACCACAATCTTGACAAAGAAATCCACAATGCTAAGGAATACTAAAATTTGGTTACAATAGGCTGCTTAAAAATATTCAAAATCTTCTTTATTAGGTGAAAATCAAAATATCTGGCAAAAAAAAAATCATTTTATAACTGCAAATAAAAATATGCAGAGGATATAAAAAAAAAATTGAAACAACTCTTTATTCAATTTAATATCAATTTTCAATATCGGGAGGCAGGCCCACCTTGTGGAAAAATTAAATCAAATCACAAATAAAATTTTCAATTTAAAAAAAAACTTGTACCACTACAACCCATCATAGGTATTAGGTTCAGAGCATAGTAGAGTGTACTGTTTCCAACCCAAATGTTGTTTAGAGGTGTGATTTAGCCGAGATCACACTCGACCATCAGGTTTTCAACCAATTAACAGTAATAATTCAATAGAGGCTGGGTGAGCCACAGGAATCTGTAAATTCCAAAGGTTCCATCTACAAATGTTAACAGATTATATAAATTTCTTTCTTAGCCAGATTTGAGACGGAACCTTCAGCACAGAAACTCAATACACAGAACTACCCCACTTCCAAAAATTTAACTGATAACATAATTAAGAATCTAATTTCAAGGTAATATATTTTTTTTAAATTGTTTAATAAAACAAATTATTAACTGCTACCAATACAAATATGCACTTTACAAATACAAATATCTTGAAGATAAAATCCTTGTGAATGTCAAAAATTATTAAAATGATGATACATTAAGTGATTTTGCAAAAATAAAATTGAGCAAAAGATCACAAATTGGTTGCGATAACAAATAAATTGTTGTGTATAATTTTCATATAACAGATCAAACCAAGGTTTACTTTTATTTCTTTTAAATTGTATTTTTCTACACACTAATATATACATACATATATATGTATATATATATATATATATATATATATATATATATATATATATATATATAAAAAGGGAATGTATTTGAATATAGATTTAATAGTAATATTCATCTTGACTCAATTTTAAAACTAATTATCTACAATAGATAATAAATAAGCTTATCAAATGAAAGGGAAAACTAAGTCTTAGTTTGCATTAAGGTAATAAAACTAAACTGTAATGATGACCCTTATAGATTTATCAAAGGCCTAAAATTAATTTGTGAGAATATGTTTTTGAAATATAATATTTCTTACCGACAACCAACAGGTTCACCAATAGGTGGAAATTAGTCTGTTACTATTAGTGGTAAAAATAATAATTGAACAAGCAACATATTTCAATTATCTGGGAGCGCACCTGCAGGAGAGTAGCTACATCGATAGTGAAATAACAGAGCATATTGGGGCAGCAAGTTTAACGCCATGAAAATACAAGTATACAAGTACAATACAATTATTGTGGTAAGGTGAAACATCCCAATCTGCACAAAAGAATATATCAACATCAATACTATAAGAAAATTCATTAGAAAGAGCCTACCATGGCATTAGTAAAGCTTACTAAGATTTTTAACACCTTTTGGATTTAAGTTAGAATTATTCAGAAAGAGGGTAATATTGTATGAATAATATAGCTTGAAGAGAAAGATCTTTGAGGCAATGCATATGGCAAATAATTTGGACATTACCATCCATTGTTATTAACACGAGGAGAAAATAAAACTGGATAATGTATATTTTTTTTCAAAGGGCATTTTACCAAAAAAGTTCATTAAATAAATGTTATCTAGTCAGCTCTTGACTTGAGACTATGTTTTAATGTAATTTATAAAAATGGTTAGTAGTAAATGAGATAGAAATAAGGAGAAAAATAAAACTAAAGACGGAAAATAAAGCAACTAAACTTTACAAGACTGTTTCAACTATACCTAAGGATAAAGAACAAATTCTTGGAACAATAAAAGCATCTATATGGTTACTGTATAAGTACAATAAACATATAACAGTATAACTGAAATCAACCATCATAAAAAAAAAAAAAAAATGAAGTGGAAGTTCTACAAAACAAATAAAGGATCGAAAGATCTCATTAAAGGATTTATTAGAAAAACATGCTCCTAGTGAATACATTCATGACTCTCGAAACTTCATTGTCTCGAACAGTTCATTGTCTTTTCTAAGATTTGAAGTAAAAAAGAGGATGAAAACTGCAACCAGATTTTCAAAGATGATAAGACAAGCTCCTGTACTATAGGAGCCTGTTTTGTCATTATCTGAAGAAAACATTTATAGAAATTTTTTAAAAATCGTTATGGCATTGAAATTAAAATAATAATAATAATAATGTGATTCTATCACTTGTATTTTTGTTTTGATTCAACTGATAAATTGATTTCCAGGTAGAATTTTAGTAAATGGTCCAAATTTTAATAAAGAAATTTTGATTGTTCTGTGATAAATTCTGAGTTATAATTTGAAAATTGATATCCATATAAAATTATCGTAATAAAAAAAAAAAAACTTCAGTTTAATGCTGTAGGAAACTATTTGCTAAACTTTAGAGAGTTTTAATACAGGTTGAAATGCAAAACCAGGTGTTATTATTGAACAGAAAATATTTTCTAAATTAAAGAACAGTATAAGTTTACTTCTGATGAGTACCATAGAATAATTTGATAAACTTGTGTGGTTGAAAACCTATCTAAATGTGATAATTTTGTTAAAATATAGAAATACAGCCAGCAGAGCAGTTTAGAAATGACACAAAAAATATGGAATAAAACATAAAGAATGACAAATTCTGTGTCGTGTGTTATGCAAAAAATGTTTAAATTTAGTCAAGAACACACCTCCCAAATTCTGATCTCTGGCAATTGGCACGTTAATCCATTAGAGATATCATTTGGGTTAGCGAAACATGTAAAAATGCTGATTTTCATGTCTGATGTATGTACTGTCCTTGCTAAAAATCAAATTTTCAACCTCCTCCTCCATGTGCATTTTACACTGTCTTGAATAATTGCTAACAAAAAGCCTGTTTTTGTTTTTTTTTCAAATAACTTTCCAATGTTATTTTACTGACCACTGCACGAAACGTCTATCATGTTAACCCTCTCCACTGCCTGATGTTTTTCAGCCAGAAACGATACCTGCAATATGGGCCTCTTTTTCCTTTAATCTTTCCCTGTATGATTAATTGCAGTATATGGTACTTTTTGTTTTGCATCACAGGACCAAAGTATGCCCATTTATCTCGAGGTGCTTCTGCATTTGTTTTAATATGCTTTCATTGCTTACAAGGTGCACCCATGAAACACTGAGCATACACCAATAAAACCACATCTTGAATGCTTGCAGATGTTTACTTCAAGCTTCCATAAGAACTAACAAAACGTCACATCTGATGTGGTTAAAGGCGCTTCTTGCCTAAGTAATTCTATTGGTTATTTTCAAAGGGTGATTATTTGCATGGAATTTAGCATCAGTAAGTTGCTTTTTACTGATAACCATTAATTGTGTTTCCTTATAGTTCATCTTAATTTCATAGTTATTGCATGCTACCAGTATGTTATCTATCAGACAATGAATATGCTAGAGGCACTGTGTCGTCTGCATATCTCAGGTTATTTATTCTTTTGAGTTTATGGTTATTCCATCTCCAGATTTATTTAAAGCCTCCTGGAACAATCGTTCTGATTAGGAATTAAATAATGCAGATGGCAGAACGCATCCCAGTCTCATGCCTCTTATGGCTACATTTTCTGATAGTTGGCAATCAGTACAAACAGAAGCCTTCTGATTTTTGTAGATTTTTTATTAGTCTGATGAGCTTGAAATCTATATATATATATTTTTTAGTATTTTTAAGAGTTTTCCATATGGTACCTGGGCTAAAGGCCTTCTCGTAGTCGACAGAACATGCAAATACGTCCACACTGACATCTCTTGCTTTTTGTATTAACACCTGGCTGCTACATAGGGCCTATCTAGCTTCAAGGCCATTTGTGAAACCAAAGTGAGTCTTTGATATATTCTGTTCAGTTTTTCTATAAATTTGATCATGAATCATGAGTAATAGGATTTTTAGTGAATAATTCATTAAGCTCACAATTCTATACTCTTGACATATTTCGGTATTAGCTTTTTTTTTTGTAATGATATGAAGGTTGAGGGATACCAGTTCTGTAAAAGAGTTCCAGTTTTATAAATTTCATTATACAACACGGTTAGCATATCTCCAATTAGCTTTAAAATATTGCAATGGACTTCATCTGGACCAGGAGCTTCATTATTCTTCAGCAGCCTTATTGTATGAGCACATTAAAATATCCTAAGGAATGTGCTACCTTATCAGACAACACACTTGCTTGTTATACTATAATAATAAGTTTTAGCCAGCAATGATAAAGATAAATTTTTAAATGACAAAAAAACTTTATAAAAAAAATGGACATTTAATTTTAAAAAAAAATCAAACGCCAATATTCCAGTCGATTAAACGACTTAAAGTGAGCAATGGGTATCAGTAACAAATTTTAGAACAGAATATATTATAAAATTATTTCCATATATATATATATATATATATGAGAAACAAATGCAGTATTTTTACATAGATGCTGTTTTAAAGTTGCTTCCTCAAGGAAGAAGGATTGAATCGATGATCAACAGCATGCAGCAAACAAAATTGAACCAAGCATTGTGACAGAAATAGTAAATTGCAAAGGTGGTTAGGGGTGGTGTACACCATGACAATACCAAACCACACTGCAATAATCATACAGCTTACCCACCATATTCTGCTTAATTCCACCATCCGACTACCATTTATTCTGGTCTCTTCAACACTCCCTCAACGGGAAATCGTTCACTGATAACAAAGATGCGAAAATTTATCTCAATCAGGTTTTTCTTCTCAGCCCCAGACGTTTACAAGAGTGAAATAATGACATTGTTAAAAAGATCTCAACAATGACAACAATTAATGACAAGAGCTCATTTATAAAATGGTGAATACATTATTGAATTACATTTTATTCTTTTATGAAAAAAACTTTCACCCTTCAAAATCTGAAGGAACGTATGGATCCACACAATATCTCACAAATAATGTTACACTATTCACCAAAATCAACTTATTAGTTATAACAATTCCCTTATAATTTTTTAAAGTATATATTTTAGTGAAATGAAGAATATTTAACCTTGTAACTCACAGGTTCTCATAGTACATGAGATAGAATAATGTATATAATCCTTAAATGGACAGGATCATCAGCTAAAAACTAGAAAATAAAGGAATATTTCCTAAATACTATCTTGCCCTTGCAGGAAAATACACTTAAACCAATAAAATACATTGTGATGGAATACACTGAGTTGGGAAGACCAGAGATTAGTAGATGATAATTTTTTTTTAAAATATACAAATATATCAAGACTTTTAAAAATTAATGTAATGGGGACTAACGACCATACCTCACATTTTTACTGCATCCATCACACAACAACTTTTGACTAGCTGCTGATAAATTGATAGTGGATCTAGTTAAAATGCGTATTAGTTTAGTTTTCATTGAGTTATTTTTTTTTATTTAATTTATTCCATCCCTATATGTAGGTTAGACTAGTCTGAAAAATCTTTTTTGTTGAAAATGATCTGTCCTATGGCACTAAGGGCCTATTGCCCGCCTAAACAGATACACCCTGTATATTAGACAAATTAATTCAGCATAACTCTCATACTACCCAAGGACAATATGAAATAAGCATAAAAATTGGCAACAGGTATATTCTAGTAATTATAACATCAATCAAAATATTCATTCTAAAACCATTAATGTTAAAATTAGATGGCTGAATGCTCTTTACTCCATCCCCAAAAAAATTAATATAACACTATTTTCTAGAACTGAAACCCTGGTTATTTAAAAATAATGCTAATTTTGTAATATCTAAAAAACGTTGTTTAACCTTTTGTACGAGACAAGGGCTGCCAAATTAATCGTCACTATGATGGAAAATTGGTGTATAGTCAGTTATCCTGAAGTGACTGAGCTAAATTTATTCTAGAATTAATTCCTTTGAAAATGGAAAATCTGTAAGATTTTTTTTAAAAAGTACTTCGGTACTTTTTTATTTTGTTTGGTTTATATGACACTTTACAACGCACAACAGAAATAAATTGAAGGCAAAGATATGTGACAATGCAGCTTATTGAAATATAACTTATTTGTTTCAAGGACAAACCTTATATAACCAATATAATTAGTAAATTAATGTTAGCATGCAATTCAGTACAAATTTTCAGAATAACAAAATCACAAGATAAATCGAATTGAGTTGTTCTTTTTTTTAAATTAAAACGCACTTCTGCACCATTGCCCTACTTTTTAACTTTTATTTTTAGAATGTAATCTGTCACATACATTTATGCTTAAAAATGTTCTCTGTCTTATGTCAACTAAAAATATGTACATTCTGAAAAACTTAAGTTCTATGACCTAAACTGGCAGAATTGCATTAAATTTGTTTAATCATTTTTATGTTAATAATAAGGGCTTGTGACCAGACATATACCTGCAATATATCAGGTTCTGCAGCATAATGAGCCACATTATAATAACGATCCATTGTAATTTAAACTAAAAAAAAATCATGTAAAAATCTAAGGCATGAAATATTCAAGGCTTATATTTAAAGCTAGTTACATTCATTACAATAAAATATTAAATTACCATGAACAAATAATACATAAAATCAAATATAGTAGTCCCTATTAACGGAAACTATCAAAGCTATTTTTAACAAGAAATTAAAAAGTAATAGTAATAATTTGCATTTAAACATAATTTAAAAAATGAGGAATAATTCATTTCATAAATATATAAACGTTATTTAATCTTTAAAAATAAAATAAAATAGAAGGAATCTAATATTTAATACATAAACTTAAAACAAAACAAGAAAAGTTACTTTGTAATGACAGTCGATTTAAAATAGACATCATCTGGTGCATCCATCCATGATATAACCTGCTTCCTACCCGTCCGAGACATAGTAGCAACTCTGGTTTTACCATTAAGCTGATTTAATATTGTTCGAGGGCCTATAGGTCCTCCTCCAACTGAGTCTCTCGAAAGCCTCTTGCTAGGAACTGCTTCATGCAAGCTGATACCTATAAATATCATAGTCCATTATCAAAGTAATATCTTAATTAAAAGCACTGAAAAGTGAAAATATTTTTAAGGTCGTATAAAACAGTAACTGCACAGAGATGTTGATACAGATCAGTTGGCAACTAATGAAGAAGATGTTAGATCTAAGAAAACCAATAAATTTCAGACCCTTATAATATTTATCCACAAAAACCAACCCTGTTAACAATAAAAAGAATTTAATCATTTTCCAAGTAAAACTAGGATTTGTATAGCATTGAAAATTTAAATTTAATATCATGTGCTATAAAATGTATGGCCATTTTTATTTAAGTCGATGCAATAACAAAACTTGTAAATCATAAATACTGCAAATCATAATATCAGTAGGTAAATAATTATAAAAGCGTAATAAATATTCAATGGATTAAAGCTTAAACAGCAAATGATTGCAATCAAGAGCTAATAAAATAATAAATATGTCCAATAACTAAACCCCATGATAATATGCTTTAGTTTCATACATCCATTAAATTTAAATTATAGGAATAATATACATGATAATAATAGAGGAATATAACAAAATAATAATATAAATGACAAAGGCAATAATATATAGCATTCATAATGACAGAATAATTAATTCCAAGATTCAAAATGGATTCGTTTTTCAACACCTTTTTATTTATTTATTTAAGAATAAAAACTTATCAAAAATTACATCACAAATAAGATTAACTTTTTTGAGGAGGGATAATTTTTTTTTTTTTTAATTTAATGATCCTGGACCATCCGCAAAATGTGTAACAAAACAGTATGAGAAAAATTAAAATTAGTCATCTTTATAACAAATAACCAAACATCTCCAACATGTGTTTATAAATTCACTTCCATCAATTTCAATCAATGAAATGAAGCGAAAGAATCAGTCATTTCCTAAGGAGCAGGAAGGTCAGTCAGATTACAAAATGTTAAATCCAATGATTAAAGAATAATTCAAAATTTTCAACAAAAAATAAAATCAGAAGAGGTTATTTTCTAGTTTGTTTTATTTAAAAATTATTTCTCTAAATGTAAAAGAAGAAAGAAGCATCCTATCATCAAATCTGAATGCCTAACCTAACTCTTAATAAAAAAAAAGGTTATAGTACGTTTATAATTTGGTTAATGGGTTTTAGGATACTCTTTACCATTTTCAAACATTTAATAATAAAAAGTGTTTATTTATTTACAGTCACAGAGGTTTTTACAGAGTAATAAACACTTACAAGTATAATTATCTAACATACAAAAAAACTCAGAGAGAAAACAACATAAAATCTAAAATATTACAGATGTTCCTAGAAACCTAAATTAATATTTATAACAATAAATCAATAAAGGAAGGAGGATGCCAAGTAGCAAAACAAAAATCAGGGAAATAATAATAAGTAGATACATTTATAATAATAAATATAAATTTCATTGTATTTGTATTTTTTTTTAAATAGAAATTACAAATATATTATTAAGATTTATACAGTTATTTTTTCCAGGAAATATAACGAAAAATGAAAAAACCCACTAAAATATGTTAGTTTGTAATCACATATCATTTTAAAAATGCATATTTTTAACCAATAATAAATTAAACCTAATTGTATTTTAGAGAGGAAAATAGTTGACTATTGGGATTATATCCATATGATATAATGGAGGATGGCGATAGTTGGGGGGTGCAGTAAAAAAGAACTCATAAGTCAAGACTTATTTTTATACTTATACAAGACAGAATAAAAATAAGTCGACTTATTTGGTGTTTTTTTTTACTATACCCCTCAACTATCTCCAACCTCCACTAATTGAATTTTGTACATTTTGTACTCAAAAAATACACGACATCATTTAGAAGCATCTGTTCTTAGTCTAATCAAACGGAGACCAGAGAGAAAAGAACAGTTTCGGAGAAGTTCTGAAAATTCGGACAAAAAATTAGGGTGCTGATTACAAATTTAAACTTTATTACTTCAATTTTTGCTAAGCAAAGTAAACAAATTTTTTTGTTTTTCTTTTGTTCTTATAACTTTAAAATTAAATATTCTAATAATGTAAAATTTAATAAATTCTAATATAAATTTTATACAAAATCCAAATAACTTTTTTTATTCTAAAGAAGCTTTAATTTGGCCTCTGTTCAGAAGTTGGTGGCGAGTCGGAGTTATAAAGTTGGAATATCCCAATTGATTTTTTGATCATTGAAATTAAACAATAATTTATAAAAAAATTAGTTAGCTAATTTCTAAAACTTTTCTGTACTTTCTACAAAGACTACTTGCTCATATAACAAATTTGGATATTCAGCAGAACTTAGAATAGGGCTCTTTTTTAAATGATGCAGCTAAACAAAAAAACAGTAGAATACAAATTTAAGGTCATTTACTCTTCTTTGGTTTAGCAGTTTAAAATAAATAATAACATTTATTCAATTAATACACAGTTTTCAATTGAAAAGCATAAATCCATTATTTTTTTGGTGCGGGGAAAAAACTGAAACTCACTACCACAAAAAAAATATAAAAGAACAAATTTTCAGAACCTCCAAAAATTTCTGTGCCATCTTCAGCATATTGCTGTTTAAAAAAATCTTAGTAAGGTAATCAGGTTAATTCTTTCACAATGAATGGACTCAGTTGTGCAGTTCTTATCAAACATGGACCTGCAAACATATTCCACCAACATATAATTAGGTAATCTGTCTCATCACCATTAGGACAGAGTCTGCAAATTTGAGAATGAACATATGTCTGTTAAGTTAACAGAGGCCATTATATAGTCCAATATAATTTTCTTATGAGTGACCCAAACCATTCGAAGCAGGAATTTGCTTCTTTCTTCACAGGATCTTAGTAGAAACATCTTGGTAGGCTGCTATATTTTTTTCCCCAACATTGAAAAACTTTTTCAACATATAGTGGTAATGCTTTTCTTTGTGTGTTTAAGGGTTGTTAAAGATCAACTATGGCGCAATGGGATTACATTACCCTGAGTATCTCTTAATCAGCTTATTCGCTTTCTCATTCCCTAGTATCCCAGCAAATAAGTCTTCCATTTTGCACTGATCTTAACCTTATTATTCATAGCAAGTTGTTAAGGAGTACATTGTAACCTTCCACAACCATGTATTAGGGTAATTAAGAGCCTCGACTACCGGTTGAGTAGAATGTTATGGTATTCCCTTGCATCCCTTCCTCCAATAGAGCACAAGCACAGTTGCTGACAGCTAATACTTTTTTAAATATATATATATATATATACATATATTCCCAGTCTAAAGACACAATAAGAATTTAGATGAAGTCAAGGAGAATTATTCATTTAATTAAGAGTTGGTGAAAAAAAATCTTGAATAAGAGAAAAACTTAGATAATTAAAAACAATAGATTTGGAGATGAGTGAATGAATTAAAGTGAAAAACAGGATGTTTAAATCTAAAAATATGATTTAAAAAAAGGAGAGGTAGAGAAAATCAAAGTGGCTGTATTGAAATAAACATTGGCAAAAATTCAATTCTTCATCAAAATTATAAACTCTGATAATTTCTATCTAAGCATCAAGCATGGTATCTAGGTTTCTTAACATCGTTTGATAAGGTGAAGTCCAAAACACTTCCATAAGGTAAAATTTTAATATTAAGGCAGATAAAAAAATCCTAACAAAAAACCTCGGATAGCATAGACACTTTCTAATAATGGACCCTAGGAGGAATATGAGGCAGATGAATTGAGCCAAGGTGGAATGTAATCAAGAACTCAACTGGAACAAAAGTGGTCAGCTGGTGGAGGATTGACAGAAATGGAGAAGTCTTCTTCTTCACCCTGCAGAAGCATAAACAGGTCAAAATAGAGTATCAACTATAACAATGATAATAGCACTATTATTGAAACCCATACTCTACTCAATCTTCTCAACCATATTCAACATTTTTCTCAACTTAAAATTATATCTAATTATTAGAATTAGAACTTTACTCGGCCTAACTCACCTTTAATAAATTTACTATACAGATTTTAGCACTTCCAATGGAAAATTTCCTTGATCTCCATATAATAATTCACATGATATATTGATTAATTATTTTCAAGACTTTTTTTATTTAACAAGTGTTTATTATTATTAGGCTGATATTAAATATAATCAAATTATAAATACATAGTACAGCTTTGTTTCTAATAATCGATTAACACTTGTACTAACTGAAAATATTAGAAAATTTATTGATGAGCTATTTTTCATTCTCAATCTTAACAAATTCCCAAAATCTTTCCAATAATATGTACCCATTGTCCAACATACTGCAAATTTCTCTTAGCTCAAATCAATTTTTATTCATGCCTTTATCCCTATCCCTAGAAGGGTAGCAATTATTACTCATGTGAAACACATAATCCTCTCTCATGTGAGCTACTGGATTCAGTCCTCTTATCATTTCTATGAATTTCTAGATCACTGTATTATGAGATTTTGACAGTCACACCATGCGGGATGCATACAGAAATCTCAAGATACCCTAATAGGTTTCAGCTCAGCCTAAAAAGTACCAATACTCCATCCCATTAATATTACCGATTATTTCGAAACTATTGATATTATCAAGAAAACTACTTAGAATAATCAATTAAATAAAGATATTATTAAAAAGTGTGATGAGCCTCCAGATCCTGCTAAGGATCATGCTTTTTTATTTCCTTTTAAAATTCATTTTACTTTCTTCCTTTTTAAAATGTTAAGACAAAATTTCAAGATAAATGTTTAAATTTAAATTTAAGTTATATTTAAATTTAAATCTCAAAGCAGCAATAATGTGAAATCTTGGCCATTAGAAAGAATAGTTAGAAGTAAATTTATTCAAGACTATGTTAAATATTTGAAAATTGAGTTCTATAATTGCAAACTGGTTCACGATTTCAACTTATTCAAGTTGTCTGCAACAATAATTTTCTAACAATTTAAGAACATCTTTAGAAAAATTATTATTATTATTAAAAACATTATTATCCATTGATACTAGATAATATTTGATTCATGAACCTAAACAATCAACCAACACATATAAAAAAGATCTTAGCATTTATATCAAGTGAAATATTATTTACTTCAATGTATAACCATACATTGACATAACACTCTCATCCTTATAAATTACCAAAAAATAATCACTCCACTAAAACAAACTCATAAGTTGCTCTTATAAATAATAAAAAATAAAACCTTAAATATCAATATCAAGGGTTCCATACCACTATTTAACATACTTTATCTTAAGTCATGTTATATTCCTGCTTGAGAAATCTTATCACGTTGGCAACAGCCTCACTGAATCGTTAACAGTTCTCAGCTAGGTGAATTAGCTCTATTGATCTATCAGAACCAAGCCACTCCCTAATATCTTTTAGCCAAGAAATCTTCCTTCGCTCTACACCGTATTTACCTTCTATCTTCACTCCATTTATGAGAATGAATTCATATTTCTTAGATTAAGGCCAAAATATCTGGACTGTCATTGTTTCACACACTTCAATAATAGCCTGGTCATAAGCACAGCCACATTGGATGTTCTACTTGTCCAAGAGATTCTTTGCGTTCTACACAGTACCCAACTTTCCACTAAATATAACAAGAAAGATCAAACATAGCAAACCATTGTGCTCTATTAGACAATTAAGTCTACAGGTCTTGATCTTGTCACTTTTGCACTATTAAGACGAAGCAACCAAAGCTTCCCTTGTGCCAAATCCAAATTGCATTTTTATGAAACTTTAAGATCAATTTTCCTATAAATTTTTATGTGACTTATTTTCAGAAACAATTATAATTGATGAAACTGATGTCTAAAGTCACTGCATGATTTTGCTAAGGATTTCTTTGGAAGTGCAAAAAAATGTAGATTTTAGCATTCAGAAAATATATGACCACCACTATAAATTTGGATGAATAATGGTAAGAATATATCGATACTACAAAGATTTCATCTGGTGTAGCCGCTTATCCATTCATACTTTGATTTATTGTTAGCATTAGTCCCTCACGGATTATTAACAGTCCTAATTCCACTTCTGAGTAATTTTGATTGTTTTAATACTCCTCCATTCCATTGCATTGTTCCATCATCCACTTTCTTTAACTATTTAAAGTTTCTGCTAAAGTAAAAATATAATATTGAATAAGTCATATTAATACTGATGCTGAACTCATATGACTACATTCTCTTCTCAGATATGTATAAAACAATGAAAAAAAATAAAACAACATTCTAAAATAAACATCTAGCACAAGAATATGTATCCTAATAATAATAAATTAGCAAACTAAGACATAATAAGCCTACACTTAGGTAGGTGGAAGATTATTTTTATAAGAGTATTCCAAAAGACTATGTAAATGTTAAAAAAGTGGTTGTTAAATTAATAGAAAATCAAGATTAGAATGAAGAATAATAACAAGATAATTTTGAACAGGATAATTCCTATATAAGAAGTTTAAAACTCTGAACCTAAATATAATGTCAGATGAAGTAAAAAGTTAAACTTTTGAAAGCCAGTAAATTAAAATTTTGTTTCCTACCATTACAAATTAAATGGAAGAGATAACATACAATTAAGTAATAACAAAATTATTTAAGCTTGAAACTGAAAATGCCAATATAGCCCTCAGTTTTCAAATAAAGATTTTTTTTAAACATACATTAAATTATAGTGTAATTTGTTAATTTTTCCCCTAATAAGCCCTTAGTTGAAAGATAAGTATAGTAAAATATAATAATGAAAATAAGAAGGAACGTTAAAGCCAAGTTGAAAATTCATGTCTTGCACGTCCAGATCATTAATGCAGTGAAGAAATTTTTTTAAACTATTACTACCTAAAATAGATTGATTGCTATCCTTAATTTAAATCTGATTGTTTACGTAGTATTTTATTTATTTATCCATACTTATCAAAATTGAGTATATAAATTTATTTGGTAATGCTATAATTGTATACTTTACTGACATGAACAAATGGCTTTAAAGGTTTTTAATTTTTTTAAAATACATTTAACAACTGCAACAAACCAATAAATGATGGCAAATTATAGTACTGTTGCTGAAAACAACTATTAAAAAATAAAATGTTTGATCTACTAAGAATGTACAATAGAAATAAATAATTTTTTTTACTAAAAAATTTATAATTAAAGAGTAGACAAAAAGGAAAACAGCAGCAACTGAAGCTTAAAATTGTAAAAGATAATTTTTTTTATCTTATAAACAATTTTTAATAAATATGTAAATAAAAAGATTTTTTAAATGGATATTTATAATTCCTAGAAGAAGGCCCTAGGAAATACCATTTATAATGCTCAACAGCACTTAATTTTTTGCCCCTAAATTTTACAAAAAGCATTTAATTCAAACTACCTACCTAACATTGGTATTACAAAAGGTCACATGATCATTATCCCCCAAATGAAAATATTTCCCACAAATAAATACTTTTCATCATGGCCACTTTAGGCCAGCCCATAGGGTAGCAAAACAAAAGTCTTAATTAGATGGAGTATGAGCTAAAAAATGTTTAACTTGTTTTTTAAACATTAGTTTTAAATATGCAAGTATATTTTTTTGCAAACACAAATGAACTCTGGAGAATGCCTGAGATTCCTAAACAGTGTACTCAATCTAAAAATTTATTGTATAATGAATTAAATCCTGTGTTAAATGAATACTTCATCATAATTCCGTTCAATGGTGTAGTCAAATAGATGAGACAGAGTATTAACATGAACACCATAGCACACAAATGGTAAATAATGCATAAGATGGATGAGGGGAAAAAAACTTGATTTTTTTAAAAGAAGAGCAACACATACAATATAGCTAAAAACTAAAAATACTTAATCTGAATTTAAATCTATTGTTTTCAATCATAGAGAATGAGTGAGTGATTATAAGTTCTAAGAGGTGTACTTGACTAGAAAAGCTCTGAGTTGCTGTGCCGAAGGTCCTGGGTTCAAATTCCGCTGCTGGTAGATTTTACTTTGTCGGATAGCCCCCGGATATGGATCATACAGGATCTAGGACCCTCCAGGGGCACAACCAGCCTCTATACTGTGGGTACCCAAATAAGGGGAAAATCTGGTGGTTGAGTGTGGTCTAGGACAGATCACCTCCCTACACAACCGTTGCCCAACGTAAACAGTACAATCTGATCTCGAGACCCTCCACGGAATGTAGCGTTAGGGGAGTTTTTTTTTCATAAGAAAGTGTAAGCACTTATATTTAAATGCTGTCAAAATGATAAATATTTTTCCTAATAATTCATCATCTGTAAACTACTTTTATACTAAAAACATAGAATATTTTATGAGATGAAAGTAGTTGACTGGATGATCTAATGTAAAGGAGGTAGTTGGGGGGTGCAGTCAAAAAGAACACTGAATAAGTAAGTAAATTATAAGTTTATTAATTATTCAGTGTTCTTTTTGACTGCACCCCCAACTATCTCCTTTACATTAGAATATTTTATATTTAAAATAAAATATGTATGCTTTCATGAAATAATTTTTAATCTAATGATTTAACTATTTACAATAAAAATTTCTTGAGGAGCCAAGGAAGCAGGTTCTGGTAAAAGTACCTGAACCATAACATCATAGAATTTTAGGAAAATGGGATCACTACTGTGTTCCGACCGCTCAGTTTATGGGTGAGTTGACCAAGGAATCATTTGTTAAACCATCCTGGTTACTATTTGGACAAATTTCATATCAATAGAAAATTTAGTATCAAATCCCAGAGTTTATATAGCATGAGAAGACAGAGCTCAGCACGTACACCTATTTCTCCATACACAAATTATTTAATCCTTATACAAACTTTTTTTTTTATCATTTTAACAAAGCAAATAATGCCGATATTGATACTTCAATCCAAACTAATAAGTAAGTGTTTATTCCAAACTATCACTTAGATGAAACAATACAGTGCAGTTTAAGCCAAGATAACCAAATTACAGAAAAAAAACAAAATGATAAATAATTAATTTTTTTTTTTAAGAACTACATTAAAGTTGCACTTTTTTTTATATGAAACTCAGATACGAAAATGAGTTCTTTAATATAATAATATATTAAAAAAAAAAGGAATAAAATTAAGTAACTTAAAAAATATGAATATATACAGAGAATTGATACTTAATTAATTTGTATTAATTACATGTTGAACTTAACTAATGTCTTTTTATCTTTAACGCCTAATAATTTTAGTATGAGGGTATAGAAAAAAAAAAATCAAGCATAATGCAAGAATCTGAAGGTTGTAAAAGATAAAATCCAAGGGTAAATTTATTTAATAAAATTTAAAACAAAGTCGGAACCATAAATAATGTGTTTGTTTAGCTACTAATAAAATGTACAATTCCAACTTGAGAATGAATTTGATAGAGGTTATAACAGTTGTGTCCCTGTTTGATTATAAAAAAAAAAAAAACTGTAATATAACTTCTTTCAATGAGGTATCAAAAGATGACAAAAACAAAAATAAGAAATTTAATGCAGAAACAAAAATTCCAAGTGAAAATAAATAAAGTTCATACAATGGATCTATATTCACAAATTGATTAAACACATGAAAAAACAATACATACATATGTTTCAATTAATAATAATTATGGGGATAATATAAATCCTTGTAACTCCTAAACTCGTAACCGTAGCCACTTTGTCTGGGCCAGATATCTTCCTTGGAATTAGCTACAGTAAAGGAAACAACATCAACATCAACCCTCATTTTAATATTTTACAATGTTAAGTACTAATAATAAATGAAATTATTAGACTAAAAATGAAAACTCTGACGACTAGCTCATTTTTAAGTTTGATTATCTATTTGTTATCCATGTGAAAAATTAAAATAGTATTTCCAATCTCCAAGGGAATCAAGACTACTGGATAACCTGTTTATAATTTTTCAGCTGTATTTATACTACCCAACTAAGAAGTATTAGCCTGGACCAAAACCCATTTATTTAATTTAAATTTTCTGAATAGATCTTTAGAATTTATTAAACACTAATTTTATTCCTTTTAGAAAAAAAACAACATTTTTTTGATATACTATGTAACTATATAAGCAGAAGAATTTCTGAGTAAATAATTATTAAACTAATTTCAGCCAATTATAACCACAATTTTTAATATTCTATTTATGCATGTAGTTTAAAACATCCAATTATAGATAATTAACAAACAAATAATTTACAGCTAAAAATAAAAACATCTCGGGGATAGAAAATAAATGATTTTTTTTTTTAATTGAAGAAATAAAATAAGTATAATTCTGATAATCTCATAATAAGCTCCAAAATTTCTCAATAAAATAACTTTATGTTACAATATAACTAAGTATAAGCCCTTTATAAATCAAAAGTAAAAAGCATTTTACTCACTTCTATTAATGTTCTGTAACACCAGATCTTCTAAAGATTTTGAAGAATTAGCCATGAAGTTAAAAAGTTCTCACCTTCAGCTGTACTAAGGTAACAAAAGATGCATTTTTGTTTTTTTTTAAATTAATTTTTTTAAACAAATAATAATCTTTTATTTATTTCTGTTATCAATTTCAGTTGCAGTAACATTAATGATTGGACCAAATACGGATAGATTGTCAACAAACAAATTTTTTGACCACTTATTAATAAGTAATAATGAAATCCAAGAACTCACTTAATTATGGAGGAACAAAGGAAATGTATCTTCCTTTATTTTAACTTAAAAACTTAAGAAGTTATATAATGATTCAGGCAATATAAGATTCCATTAAATGGACCGGAAAGTAATTTTGCTTTCTTACATTAAATTCAAACAAATACATTTTGAATAGGTCTTTATTTTTAATCAATATATAAATACCCTTATTATCAACCACCAACCTTTGCCATCTAGTTTGCAAATTTTCAACCCGGACCGATAAAAATCATTTTTTTTTTAAGTATAAAATCTACTACGTTGCATGTGATGGATCGGTTGGCTTTGTTTTCTTCGGATAGATTATGAGGGACCCAAGAATCTGCTTGGCTTATTTTTCCAATCTGCCGTAAATGTTCCTGGATCGTCAACCAAGGTTGGAAAAACGGATCTGAACTTGGAAAAACATCTTTGGCATTTATGAAACTTAAAGGCACATGGATGAACATCGCAAATGTAGCTGGTCAAAACTGTTGTGTTACTACATTTACAACACTCAAGTAGCATACAATGCCGGATATGCTCTTCTGGTATTTGACTGGCCATTTCATCCCAAATTAGAAAAAAAAAAGTCACAATAACCTTAAAATGACAAACATATACATCAACATGCTTATCATATATATATATATATATATATATATATATATATGATATTAAACATGCTCAGAAATGATATTACTTTCCGGTCCCCCTACTACTAACTCCTAAAAAATTAATTCCACATCATCATTAGACAATACCCAGCAATGAAAAGTTTATCAGAAAAGTATGGTCAATGAGTCCCAGGAAAAAAGATACTAAGATAATATATGCACTTTAGAACATTCTGTGTATCACCTATGAAACAGTATGTTTCCAGTTATCTAAGCTGAGAAGATAGGTCTCTCCTGATCTATTAGAAAAGCAAAAAATAATATATTTTATACTGAATACATTAATTTAAAAAATGCACAGCATTTATTTATTGTGATTAAACTTATCTTTTTATTATTCTGTCAACCAACATTTCAGTGTTCTTCCATATTTAGATTAAAGTAACTCCTGTAGTCCATAATATAAAATATTTCACATCAATAAAAAATAGTAATTACTTTGTTTCACTACTTTTATGGGTTGAGGAAAAAATTATTTCGTTTTTTTTTCATATTTTTCAAAAAACATTTTTTTTTTCAAATTTCGAAAACTAATCAATGATATAAGTGCCATTTTGAAAGATGGTCTTTTTTCATTATTCTGGTAAAATCATTATACTGTCACTGTAGAATTTTTTTTTCTACAAACTACTTTTTTGAGGTTTCTGGGCAAAAAACTTACCCAAATGATTTTCACAAACCTTTTTTGAAGCCAACTTTAACATTATGATTCTACTGAGAGTGAGACTGAAAAAAAAAAAATGAATACAGATGGGGCCAGGTCTGGGCAATACAGAAGTATATGATGGATGCATCAAAACTTCCTATCCACGCTCTCTCAATTTTTGCCAAGTCGCTGAAGATAAGTGAGGTCTAACATTGTCATAATGGAAGGCAGATGCCTTTCCTATTTATCAATTCTGGCTGTTTGTTTAAAATGACCTGCTTCAATGGCACTAGTTGTTGACAGTAAGGAGTTGAATTAAGGGTTTGGCCACTTTTGACTAGCTCATGATGAACAATTCCTTTCCAATCCAACTAAAAACAGCATTACGTTCCTTGGTGCCAATACAGGCTTTGCAACTATTTGTGAAGCTTCTCTTACGATTCACAAATGGAAACTTGTTCTATTAAATTTTTCACAATTAATTCATGTGGAACCTAAGTGTCAATCTTCATTTGGTATCCAGTCCTTTATAAATGGTTCAAAACGGTTTTATGGTTAATGTTTAGTTCTGTAGGATTGTCGAGATATAAAATATTATGGTCAACTTCGATTTTGTCTACGATTGGGCGACCATGGCGATGTTCATCTTTAATATTAAAATTTCTGAAACAAAATCGAGTAGATTAATTTTGACACTGGCTTTCACTTAAGTACTCATCACCCACCATAAACACCACACAATTTTCGATGGGCCTGCTCTACATTTTTCCTTTTTCGGAGTAAAAAAGCAAAATATGACCAAAATGACCTTGGGGTATCTTCATTTTCAAATTTTTTGACTCAGTTAACTAATGATACCTTCATATATAGAATGTTCAATGAACTGTTGCATTTCAATCGCAGTATAGTTAGGCTTCATTGAATAAGTATTACTAGAGATATGTGACTTCAAAGCAATAGATTGTGAAAAACCGAAATTACTTTTTCACAGCCATATACATACAATTATTTGTTAAGTAAGAAGACTTGTCAATAGTTGTTTTTTAATATTTCATGTTTTGTTAATCAATAATATTTAAAAATAGCAAAACAAATTTTATTAAATTCAATAAAACCCTCGGAGATATGGTGAATATGCTTAAGGATGGAACTGCCAAGAGCATTACTCAAGACTAAAGGATGAGGTTTGAGGAGAGAACAAACCGGACAGTCAAAATCTCCGATGAGGAAAGGAAGAGGAGATCAGAGAGGTTGAGGAGATGCTGGAAGAGGAGAAAGTCGTGGAATGAGCACTAATGATTGATCTGAAGTACCCCAAAAGTTGGGTGAAACTAAAAAAAAAAAATTATCAGGTAATTTGTTCTCAGTATGACATGAAGGAAATTTTTCATATATTTTCCCCGATAGTTCATAACTTAAATGTTATGAAAATGTTTTTCTTGTTTTATGTTATAGCTGCAGCAATCGATATATGCAAATTTTCAATGCCTAACTTGAAATACCTAAGGAGTGATATTTATGTGCTTTAAGAAATGGGCATGATTATTGCTTAGTATGAAAAATTACACATAATGAACAGGTAATTTATAAAAATATCATTAATCTGCCATTTAAGCGAGATACAACTTACAACAGAGATTAATTAAGAGTTTGTTTATAAAAATATACCTGTGTCAAACTGTTCTGAAAGGTTTGCAAAAATGTACTATACTAATAACAAAAAATTAAGTTATATGTTTTAACATTACATATTGTTGGGAGCAAAAACAAAAAAAAACTTTTAATTTAAAAAATGTAGTAAAAAGGTATAGTTATATATTCACTGATAATAAATAATTTGTAGATAAATATTTCAAAAATAAAAAATAAAGCTCATGAGGTAATTTTTAATAATCCGGTTTTCAAAGAGCTTAATCAGGCTTTGTGATTGAATTTGAATGCACTTCATGGTTCTAAGAAAAGTGAATAAACCTCTTACACAGGTCTGACTTGATTTATAAATGTCTGTACAATCTAATATGTTTATACAGCTAAACATTGAGCATTTAAAACGAAGTTGGCTAATAGAACATTAGAACATGCAGCAAGAATAACTCAGTTCGATTTATCATGTAAAACTTATTTAATTGAACATTTGTGGTTTTCAAGAAACATTTAAAAAATATAATGATAAATTTAATATTTGAAATGATAAATAAACAGTAATTAGTTCAATTTATTTTTAAAAAGAAAAACATGGATAATTAAACCACATCATGCCAGTAAGATGAGTAACAATAATTAAATCTAGACTTAATACTAACAAAGCAAATTTGAGGTAGTGACATTGACTTACTATTAAAACATGAATTTGGAATGTATTAACATTAAATCAAATTCCTGGTTAACTTAAACGATAATTAGCAGCTCATAGAACATAGATTAGATAATTTAAAATTTAGTAAGACTATCAAATTGATAAAAACATAAAATACTTATACCATAGCTTAATATTGATAACAATGCACGACAAAAACATAAATTATCACAAATAACTATTCCACCAAAAGTAAATGCTCTGCTTTTTACTTTTGTATTTAACTTTGGATACTTAAATTTTAAAAATCACAAAACCTATTAAACACACACACACACACACACATATATATATATATATATATATATATATATATATATATATATATATATATATATATATATATATATATATATATATATATATATAAAATGTAAAAATATGAATTACGAAGATCAATAACAAAAAATCATCAAAAGAAATGCTAAAAGAAGTTTGTTAAATATTTTTGTATTAACATAACTTCGATAAAATGGTCATTATTTTGGGGCTAAAAAAGATAATGTTGATTGAGGCTGGTCTCAACAAAATTTGAAATTTATGGCCTAAAAGAAGATGAAGCAACACAACTGATCCAGAACATGAAGCAATAACTGAGCCATATAAAATATTGAATTACTGTCAGTTTTTTCCATGTCTAGAATCCTTCAAGAAAAATTATGCAAATTAATACATTCACCCTGTAATGTATCTAACGATGGCGCATTAAACGAAATGGTGTATGAAACCTTAATTGACTAACATTTTAAAATAAAACGATCTATAATAATGTTAAGTTGCGAGAACAGTCCTACTGGGGTGACTTGTGGTTTTGGTGTCAATTATATTTCTTTAGGATTATAGTTTTGTGTTTTGATAGAATAGATATTAACTGTACCAATTAAGACTTAAATTGAAAAGTCACACACCAAAAAAAATAAAAACTGCTTTGAGGACCAGTTTCCAGTTTGCTGCATCAATTATCATTTTTTAAACTTAGATTTAATGTGTATATTTCAATGTGTTTGTTCAATATAGATTCCTTTAAATAATTATATTCCTGGACAGAAAAGTGTGTATTTATGAATAACTAACACAGATTCTTCAACAGAGCTGGAATAATATGCTAAATCAAAGAAAATTTTTAATGCAATGGAACTATTAATTGTTAAGCAATGGAAGATTTTAGTACAAGCATTAAAGTTAGTCAACATTTTTTCAAATTCTCGTTTTGCTTTTTTAACAGCCTAATTTTCAATGTTGAATACCTGTTTACCATATGACTTAATATGTATTTCTAAATAAATTTGAATCATTTTACTTTATTTTTTTCAAGTGCTGAATATTAATAAAATGAAGGCTTTTGCAGATAAATGAATATTAGTTACTTAAAATACATTTTTTTGATACGATCCAAAAGCATAGAAGATGCATATTTATTTTACATTTGTTGGTATTGGTTTTATATAAATGTTCATTTGAAGTCACTTTATGCTATAGCTAATCGGATTTATATAAATGAAAGTATTTAATACAAATATCTTATTACAACTTATAATGCCCTAAAAGAAAATATTAACTTCTGATTCAATACAATATGATTTTACTGTATTTATTTATTCGTATTTTATTTAGGAATAAATTTAAATCATCACTAGTATTAATAATAGTTAAGATAAATTCATCTTATATTTCATATACATAGAACAGTGCAAACAAGGATTTAAGGATACTGTAACTTGTATTAATAAAGGGACCTGTTCAAAAAGCGACTTGGACCAAGAGGTTATACATCTTTTTTTGGAGGGTATAACCAAAAATAAAGAGTCACAATGTGTAAATATGTTTTATGGATCAGTCATAAATTATTAACTGAAACAGCTAGGAATTGAACTTAACCTGCTCAGAACTGAGAGCACATTGATCCCCTAGTTGGCTTCATATCCTCAAACTAATGAACTAAGTTTAAACCCCAGCCTTTATAGTTTTCCACATCTGTTACAATCCACATGGATATATTTATTGTTATAAAAATAATAAGCAAGAATAATATTTAACCATAACTCTAATCAACTGATAGTCGAGATTCATTAAGAAAGTTGAGTGTAACTAGCTCAACTCAAATAGTAGTATGACAAAGCTGCCAAACACAACTTTATAAGGCTTAATGCCAGTACTTAGTGATAACATTGAAACAAAGTGTTAGTTTGGCTATATGTAAAAATAAAGTAGGTATAGTGAAGAATGGTGCATTAGTTGTCACTTTGAAAATATCAACTTAACTACATTTAAAAAAGAAAAAACATACAATCACATATGCTTATAAAATCTTTTAATCTTTACAAGTAATAACAATCTTGACTTTGGGATTTTTTAATCAATAATGTTATAATAGAATAGTTCCCTAATATGGTGCAAACCAACATTTTATCAACTCACAGGTAAGACGAATGAACTTGAGGGAGTAAGCATATTCAATAAATATATTTAACTATGTATCAGGCTCCATACGATTATAAAATAATTGTAACATAAGATAACACCCATCAATTGATAAGAATTATTCACAGCCAAACATGGTTTGCATTAACTTTCAGATTTATAACATGCACATTAACAGCCATGATGTATTTTTAAATAAATAGTTTTTGAATTGTTTTAATTTTTAATTAAATTTTAAGTCAAAAATGTATTTGTGAATTAAAATCAAAGGTCCAAACAACAAGAAAGGATTTATACCTTCATACAAGAATACCTCTGAAATCGAAATTAAATATTTTAAATTTTTTATAGAAACATCTTTATCTAGTCATCGACCAATAATTATTAATATTCCAGTAACAAGGAGTATTTCAACGATATCTCAATTGTAAATAGACGACACAAAAACTTATCAAAGTCATGTATGTATATGTACGTCAATAGTAGTATGTTATAATAAATTTGATTAAAATTTTAGTCAATGATAAGATTAACTGATTCAGTAAAATGCTTTCAAACATTTTTGGCAAAATGTTTGCAAATATCAACATCATGTATGAAAAAAGTTAACTTATATGAAAGTGTAACTGGAAACAATGATAAAACTAAATTATTGTGTCAAAAAGTATATAAAATTACTTGAAGCTAACACTAAAGCTTATTTTAGCTTTAGGAATTTATGCATTTTAAAGTTTGACTTACTGCTATCCATAGGTGATTATTACTGCTGGTTAAAGAGGAATTTTACATTTAATATAATAGGTTTTCTTAAATTAAAATTGAGTAATCTGCACTTAGCATTTAACTTGTACCAATTAGCTTCTTCAAAATTAAAAGAAGTTAAATTGTGCTAATTATTTAATCGGAATGGCAGTGTTTTTCAAAACTTTAAAGTAGTTAGTTAATCAGTGCTTAGTACTTAATCTGAACTATAGTGGTTTTCGAAACAATCAATAGTTAATCTATGCTTGGTATTTAACCTGTACTATAGAGCTTTTTGAAGCCAAATTTGAAACTGATTAATTATTTTATTTTATTTAAATTCAATTATTTAAACTGCATTAAATAAGTCAGTACAATAAAAAATGTATTTCTGAAACCATATAGGCATCGATTTGTTACTACCTTCTCATTAAAACAACCACATTGCATAATTCATAAAATTGTTTATCTATTCAAAGTTATATCCAACAAAAAATAAGTAAGTACAGCTGGAAAAGGGTATCATGTTACAACAAAAACAGTTAATTAAACTTAGAAAACAACTTTTACAATATTAAAAAATATCTGTTTTATTACAAAACAAGTTTCATGACACTTAATTGTCACTTACACACTGATGACATTATTTAAATATTTGACTGTAACATATTAATTATACTGGAGCTTTCTAAAATTTTAATAAAAATAGTATAAAAAATTGAACAAAACAAATAAAGAATATAGGAATACAATTTGTTATCTTTTCTATATAACAAAAAAACTCAATGGGTAGCAATTAAAATAAATTTAAAAAAATAATAAATAAGTTAGAAAAAACAACTAAGAACAGATATTGTTTTAACTCCTTTCTTTGTTTGGTTTTTTGTTTATTTCTGTGATACAGATAAATTTTTTAAAAGCCCTTCTTAGTTTTTCATTTTCTGCATTACAGCAAATACTCTGTCAAAATATTACATCTGTACTTGTACATCAACATACATTACAACTCTCAAAGATATGAAATATATAAATGAGGTTCCAATAACATAACATTGAAGTTTATTTTCGCACCACTTCTATAATTCTAAATGGAAACCAATTTATCAATTGAAACAAAATATAAATACAAGTGAAACAATAATTTTATAACATAAGATTTATTTATTAAACTCAACCATAAATAAAAAGAAATGAGAGTATGTTTGATCTGAAAAATAAACTTGTAGTAATATAACTCTCTTAGCAGTAGATCAGTTAAGTTATTTAATATCACAATAATAAAGAAACAAATAAAAAAGAAAACAAATTAAAAAATAAGTAAATGGAAAAAATGTGGTAATTAGTAGCTATGTTTAGATTAAATGTTTCCTCAAAAAATGTTATAACTAAATCATAAAAATAAAATAAACAAAACCGTAATATGAAGCATTGATTTGAAAAAGATCAAGCTGCGTAGGAAGAAAAGGAGTCTAACTTTTATATACAAACCTACATGAATAAGAAGATGCAACCACAAAAATATTCCAAACATACAAATATACATAAGTTTTATATTTACTTATTTTTCATTTCATTAACAAATAACTATCATTTAAAAATTACAATATTTTAAATAATATACATTGGGTTTGATTTTTTTGGTTCATTTACATATGTGAATTAAATTACAAAACCTAACAATACGTACCGTCAACTAATCCATTCATTTCGTCATAGGGTTTCCTTTTGAGACCAGCAACTATTCCAGATGTATTTTTTTCCAATTCTGGTTTATTAGGTATTCGTTCATATAAAAGACTGCCATCTGAAAAAATTTCATGAATATATGCTTAGTTAAACAAATAAAGTGGAAAAATATTAAAGGTGGATATACACATAATTATTTTAATTCTATTCTATAATAACTCACTTAGGTAGATAAAGAGATTTATAAAATAAACTTATTTAAAATGGAAATAGAATAATTGGAAATGGAACAAGATTGCTTCTTCTCTATATCCATCAAAAAGCGTCCTGACATCCTTGACATATTTAACACATCCAAGATTTCCACCAACCAAACTAATATCAGATCTTTGGACGACCTTTCTTCAGATCATAGCCCAGTTCTCCTTTTGTTACATTCAAGTTTCGTTCCTAAGCCACCCCTTCCTAAATTGATTACAGGACATGTAAACTGGGACAACTTCTGTAATGATTTGGAGAACAAACTGGACTTAAAAATTTCAATGAACACAAAACAGAGTTAAATATTCCCCTTCAAATGACCCTTCCCTTCCTCCCAAAGCATACCATCCTTCAGAAATATCTAATATTACAGATTACCTTCTTGCAAAGCTCCAGGACACGACCTCATCACGATCCACATCTTAAAAAATATCCTCCAAGAAAAGCCATTCTATTACTTACCTACATATATAATGTTATACTTCCCACTTAATATTTTCTTAACCTCTGAAAATTATTCGTCGTAAAAATGATAGCTAAACCTAAAAAAGAAACCGGAATACCCTTTATCTTACCGCCCTATTTCATTTTTATCATGTATGGGTAAGATCCTGGAAAAGCTCATCCTGAAACGATTGTACCCCATCCTGGATGCAATTTGTATTATCCCAGATCACATGTTTGGATTCAGAACATCCCACTCCACTATCCAGCAATGTCATCGTGTGGTGGATGTTGTTTTGTCGGCTTTGAAACATGGATTGTATAGTCCAGCGGTCTTCCTTGATGTTAAACAGGCTTTTGAACGAGTTTAGCATCCCGGGTTGCTTTAAAAACTCCGTAAATTCCTGCCTCCAACACACTTTCTCATTATCCAATCCTATCTTTCCTACAGGTCATTCACAGTAAATTCTAATAATGTATACTCATCCCTCTTTCCTCAATCTACTGGTGTTCAATGAGGCAGTATCCTCTGCCCAATTCTCTACACAGTTTATACAACTGGCATCCCAACTCATCCTAATAATATCCTTACCACGTATGCAGATGATACATGTCTATTATCTGTCAACACTGATCCAGTTATGGCATCCCATAATCTTTAATTCCATATCACTGACCTTGAAAATTGCTGTCAAAACTGGTGGATTACAATAAATTCCCACAAATCTCATCAAATCACCTTTTCCCTCCATCATTAATTACTACTTCCTGTCCTCCTGTATTGTTTAATAACATCCCACTAATTCCTGTAGAACAGGTCCAGTACTCAGGACTATACCTTAATAAACGCTTAACTTGTAATCCTCATACTAAACTGAAACGACAAGAAACAGCTCACCGTTTCAGGCCACTTCAACCATTTCTAGACAAACGCTCTAAACTCCCAATTAATTACAAAAGACTCATTTACATGACAATCATTAGACCCATCTGGACTTGCGGGGTAGAGCTTTGGGGCTCCACTAAGCCATCAAAGTCCTCTCGTATTCAATCCTTACAATCCAAAATCCTCAATGCTCCTTACTTCTTACGAACAAAGTAATCCACCATGACCTTAATGTCCCGTTTGTTGCTGGTTTGGCCCGAATCCGATGATATCAATCTTTTCATGACAAACTTCATTTCCACTCAAACCCACTAGTTTCAAACCTCGCAATCTCTTCAATTCCTGATAATCCTCTGAGACGTCTGAAAATAAGGTGGCCTTGTGACCTTCTAAGTTGAACTTTTTATTTGAATGCTACCACTGGGTAGTTTCTCTACTTGCCTTAATCTCGGGACATGATTTATCTTTCATTATATTTACTTGATGTATTCAGTATACAGTTGTAAATTTCGATAAATACATTAAAAAAAATTTAATGAAAAAGTGAAGTTGTATAAGTTTCATTAACATTATCATTTTATACCCTTAAACATCTGAAAAATGAATTGAACTACTATAATCCGTTCACCTGTCTCAAAAAATAATCCTATTGACTTATTATAAAGAGGGAGGGGCAGGATTAGTAGAGTAATAGGAGGCAAGAGAGGGAGATGAGGGTAGGAGTCCCATCTTTGTGGAATGACCAAGTTTTAGAATTCCCAGTTTTCCGTAACCCTGTTATATACCACCTTAACATGATGCCCATAAAGATTTTAATAGCATTCAAGGAAGACAACTGCAAGGTCCATCAGATAATTTGACAATCTAGTAGACATTATAAATTAAATTAAATTTAACAGATTATTAAATTTAACAGAAATTAAACAGATTATAAAATTATCAGATGGAACTGTTAAATTCCTAACCCAAGTGGAAGGAGTGCAGGCTGTGGTTGAATGGCAAAGTATGTACAATAATACACTGTCTTTAACTGGCATGTTTAGGGCGCAAGGTGCACTCCATTCCAGGTGATCCATTCAGTCTATCACGAGATATAAAAAAAGGAATCAAATGTCGGAAAGTATTCACACTGATATACCTTAGTTATTTAGATCAACAAAATATTTTTATGCCAATAAATAAAGAATTAATCTCCAAAATATTCAATTTTGGCATTTTAAAGGATTATATCTTCACCAATTTCATATTCTTAACTCGATTTAAGGAAACAATGAGTTAGTTCCATCACAAAACTTTAAGCTTTAATATTTTAAAAAGTAAAACAAACAAATTTAAAACTTACCAGCAGCCTTTGGTGGCTTCGGAAATGCTATTCTTTCTGACCTTGGTATTTTGTCTCTTTCAGTAGGAGCCAACCAATCAGGAACAATGAGTTCATAATTTCTGGCATGACCTAGCCTTGTGGCAATATTAGTAACACTTCCTCTATCTTTCCTTTTAAAATGTAATAATGCGCGTAATTCAATTGGATTTTTTGTAGCTATTTGCTGCTGGCCTGAATAAGTAGATATTAATTTAATATTTTTGTAATCTCAGTTGGAGCAGAAATATAAAAAAAAAACTATGATCATTTTTCTTACATTCCTGTTTAATGGCCTGAGCATTTATAGACCAAAATGGAGATCGTGCAGCATGCCGACACTGAAGAAAATTACGACATAATCTTCTTGATAGCCTTGTTAAAGGAGTGGTGGCTAAATAAAATGCAGTACGTGTCTTCATTATTGGCCTAGGTGAACCTGCCCTGACAGCAATACCATGAGCTGTAGCATAATGCCGAGCAAGCTGAGCCTTGACTTTGAACTCCTAAAATTAATAAAATTACTTCAAAAAACCATCATGTAAGATGATATAAGAGTAAATAGTAAATTACCTTCGGACAGCCAATTATGCTGCAACGGTGTGGTCTATGTGAGGTCATGGTAGATGGTATCCTCTCTAAATAATATAATAAAGTAAAGATACTGTAAAACTTACATTTATGTAACAATAAAAGTAAATGAACATGATAAAATAATAAATATACCTTCATCAGAAATACTGCCAGGCTTCTTCTTAGTAGGTTCCAAATCATTATCACCTTTAAAAAGATTTTAAACAAACTATTAATTTTTTATTATTATTTATTTATTGATATTTACAACTGTATTACAATAATACAACAAGTAAATAGGCTAAGTGATACATAATGACATGAGATAATGACAAGTAGAGAAACTACCCACTGGTAGTACTCAAATCACAAGTTCAACTAAGAAGGTCGCGTGGCCATCTTTTCAGACGCCTCGGAGGGTTGTGAGGAATTAAAGAGGAAGCTAGGTTAGAAACTAGAGGGTTTGAGTGGAAATGAAGTTTGTTATGAAAGGATAGATAGCGGACTCGGGCCAAATCAGCAACAAACGGGACATTAAGCTCATTATGGATGACTTTATTCATGACAAAATAAGGAGCATTGAAGTCCAAATAGGTATCATGATGGTCATGCTGATGAGTCTTTTGTAATTAATTGGGAGCTTGGAGCGTTTGTCTAGTAAGTTTGTTGAAGTAACCTGAAACGTCGAGCGGTTTCTGGTCTTTCCAGTCTTGTATGAGGATTCCAGGTTAATCGCTTGATGAGATGCAACCCTAAGTATCGGATCTGTTCTACAGGCACAAGAAGGATATTATTAAAGGATACTGAAGGACAGGAAGTTAATGGTTTACGACGTAAGGTAAAAGTGATTTGATGCGATTTTTGAGAATTTATTTTAATTCTCCAGTTTTGACAACATTCTTCAAGATCAGTGATATGGGATTGGAGGCTTTGGGATGCAATAACTGGATTGGTGTTGACTGATAATACACATGTATCATCAGCATACGTGGTAAGGATAATATTAGGATGAGTTGGGATGTCAGCTGTATAAACTGTAGAAAGGATTGGGCCAAGGACACTACCCTTAGGAACACCAGCAGATTGGGAAAAGAGGGATGAATAGACATTATTATGGTTTACTTGGAAAGTTCTATTTGTGAGATAGGATTGAAGGATGAGAGAGTATGTAGGGGGTAGGAATTTACGGAGTTTATAGAGCAAGCCCGGATGCCAGACTCTGTCTAAAGCCTGTTCCACGTCAAGAAAGATGCCCGAACAATACGATCCACGTTCTAATGCAGAGGAGACCACATCCACCACATGATGACATTGCTGAATGGTGGAGTGGGATGCTCGGAATCCAAACTGGTGATCTCGTATTATGTGATTTGCATCAAGGATAGGGTACAATCGTTTAAAGATGAGTTTTTCTAGGATTTTACCCATGTAAGGTAAAAGAGAGATAGGGCGGTAAGAGGATGGGTATTCTGGTGTTTTTTTATAGGTTTAGGTATCATTTTTACAATGGAAAATTTCCAGAGGTCAGGAAAATATGTGGAGGGGAGTACAGCATTATATACATAGGTAAGGAATAGAATGGCTTTTCTAGGAAGGTGTTTTAAGATATGAATTGTGATGAGGTCGTTGCCAGGAGCTTTGCAGGAAGGTAATCTGTGAATAATGTTGGATATTTCTGTAGGATGGAATGCTTTGGGTGGAAGGGACATTTGGAGGGGAACATCTAACGCTGCTTTTATATATTCAATGTGAATTGGGTAATGATATCAGGATGTGGATGAAAGATTTTGGAAAGGTATTGACCAAATAACTGTGATTTTTCTCCGTCAGATCTTATCCAGTTATTTCATTCAGTAAGGAGTGGATGATTAAATTCTTTGAACTTTAGGAGATTTTTTGTGGTCATCCATAATGTTTCGTCGGTGGTTGTAAGATTTTCAGTCCAGGTAATTAAATTTTGAATTTCTTGATTTCTACTTTTAGTTTGTTAGTTAATTTTGTATAGATAGTTTTATCTGCTGGATATCGAGTTCTATGCCACTTCGATCGTTCTCTGCGTTTTTCTCTTAACAAGATACGAATATGCTGTGTCAAATCAGTCTGTTGATAGTTATTAATTGTATGATTTGTGATGTTATCATGTAAACTGCTTCTGATTGATGTAAGTTTTTCTATGGCTGTATCAATGTCTTGTTTTGTCTTAAGTGAAATTTTTAAGTCCAGTTTGTCCTCTAAGTCATAACAAAAATCGTCCCAGTTGACACGTCCTGTAATCAATGTGGGAAGGGAAGGCTTGGGAGCGAAACTTGAGTGCAAGAAAAGGAGGACTGGACTATGATCTGATGACAGGTCGTCCAAGGATTCAATATTGGCTAGTGCGGGGGAAATTTGGGATGTGATAAATATGTCAAGGGTGTCGAGACATTTTTTGATAGATGTAGGCCAATAGGTGGGGTTGATTGGTGCCAGAATGTAATAACTCTTTTAGGATGTCACAGCAGACAGGATATTTCCTCAGGAGTTGGATATTCGACAACCCCATCGTTGGTGTTTAGTGTTGTAGTCTCCTCCAGCAATGAAGCGCAGACCAAGAGATAGGAATAAGGATTCAAGAAGGTCATAACCTTCTTATAAGAAACGAAAATTCCGGGAGGACAGTTTAAAGCTGAAAATGTGATGTAGAAAGGACGAGTTGTTATGGTTACTAAAGTTGATTGGATAGCATCAGTTGGAATGGAAGGAATAAGGGAATGGGATGTTTTTGTGAATGAGTATACAAGATCCCGCATGTGAAGTGTTATCTGGGTGGTCTGATCTGTAAGTGATATAGTCCCATATGTAGAAATGTGTGCAGTGACTGAAGTGTGTTTCAGTAAGTAAAGTAATTATGCAGTCCATTAGCATTCCACAGAATGATAGCTAAGGGCTTTATGCTCATCGTGGGTAATTAAATGGAACTTTGTTAAGGATTCTCGTGAGTAGGTTGATGAGAGGTTTGATAGTCTCTTGAAGGTCTTTCAGGAAAGATGACAGGATAGAATTTATGTCGATCAGGTTTTGGAATGGATATGAGACTTGAGTTTGATAGGGATAATTAATGGGTAAAGGAGGGTTGTCTGGGGGTTGTACCCGAGGTGCTGGATTTTCATTTAATGTTTGATGAACTACAGCATTCGTTTGAGTGTTATGATTGGAAGGGAGAGTATTTGGTTGTTGAGGCAGTAATTTGACCCGTAAGGGTGTATGGTGGGGAGGAATTTGTTGACGTGGAGGTTTGGATTGGGAGGTCTGGGGTTTGGTAAAGGAATGCTGAGATTTTATTTGGGAGGTTTGAGGCATCAAGTTCGAGGCTGCTGCTGAATACTTGAGGTTCCCCTAGTTCTGTTGTCCGGAAGTCTATCTGTTCTATTGGTTGGTCTAGGCAATTCAGGAATGGTGGCAGTATTGTCAACTTCAGGAGCCTACATTGTGCTCTTCTCTTAACTTTTCAGTTGATAGTTCCTGGTTCTAAGACGTTGAAAGTTCTTATGGACTGAACAGCCTCTGTAGTTCGCTGGGTGATCCTCACCACAAAGAGCACATTTTGCAGGGCCGTTTCTTGATTTCTGACAAGTGTCAGATGAGTGTTGTCCAGCGCATTTGACGCACATAGCTTGGTGAAGGCAAAACGTCTGATGGTATGACCTAAGGCTAGACAGTTAGTACACTGGACTATAGCATTTTTACGCCTGGGTTTTTCAAATTTTACCATTGAATATACCATTCTTAAAACTTGAAATATCTCTGGGTTAATTTGGGCTGGTTCAAGTTCGACAAAAAATAATGGAAAGGAGTACTTTTCGGTGGGATGCAACACTGGCGAAATATTTCTAACTTTGTGACCTATTTCTTCGAGGTCACTTTTGATTGCTGTTGTGGGCGTTGAAGAGTTCAGTCTTCTTAAAACCACTCGGTACAATTTATCCTGCTGTAATTGGTAACAGTGAAAATCATAGTTCTTCACTGTAAGATGGTTAATTAATTTTTTGTATGATTCCTTGTTGGATGTATTTGTTTTAAAGTCATTTATACGATTAAAATAATTAGAAATAAATATTTAAAACTAACAGAGTCAATAAAATAAAAGAAATAAATTTTAAAAAACTTTTCATATTTAAATAATAATAATAATAATAATATATATATATAGGTTACGTTAGATTTTATTGCTTATAGACGCACAACATCTATGGTCATCAGAGTCTTTTTTCTTTTGGTTGAATATTTATTTCATTATTATTCTTTTGGTTTAACTTTTATTTTCATTTAACCTATAATTATTATATTTTACTGAACATATTTTTAAAAAGAATAGAAAAATGAAAAAAAAAAGTTGACGAAAGCGGGATTCGATCGAGAGGCTGGTTGTCAAGCCTTGACAGTGAACTTGAGGAGGTAAATATTATAAGTCCCATGGAGGGATTATTGGCCACGTTGCTACCTTCGGCAGCCGGTCACTAATGTATTTACTGAATTTTACTGTTTAATACAGTCAATCACCTCACTGATCTTGAATAAATGTCTTAAAGTACTTAAGGTTTCTTCTGACACAGTTTTGAGAGTTTATTTTAAGAACTATTGTTATAATAATGTAACAAGCACAGAGCGATTTAACGAGTTAACATCAGTTGTGGCCATGACACTTAGTACTTTCAAACTATTAATTAAAATGAATTTTGGAAAAATATATCATTTAAATAAAAAAATCTACAAAACCATCAAAATACAGTCTTATGTGAAAAAAAAATGGATTTCAGTATTAAAAAAATGTTCTACCACAAAACAAAATACTTTTATATAAAAAGAGAAAAATTTAAGACAATCAAATATAAAAACAAAACTAACTTAGTTTTGATGGCATTTTTAATCCACCATATTTCTTCCAATAGCACCAACATCCATGGCATAATTTACACTGCATATGTGATGGACCCCATGAGTACCACTGAGAAGAAGTAGAACCTAAAAAAAATACACATCTAACAAAAAATACTGATTTTGCCACAAAATTGTGATATTAACTTTTATTGAAAAGAAATATAAAGAACACCTCTTGCCTTTATATATTTAAATATCTTCAATTTGCTAAGGACTTTTTAAAAAACACTTCATTCAAGTTAAACATGTACATTCAATGGAGAGACTAAAGACTAACTGACTTAACGAGCTAATGACATAATAAAAGTAAGAGTGGGTTCCTCTTGATCAGAGGTCCTATATAGCTTTTTACATAGCTGATTCTCATTCCTAGTATTGTTTACTAGTTGCAGCTGCAACTCGCACCTGCACAACAGTTCCTAGAATTGTTTATGAATACACTTTTGGTTTCCACTTTATAACTCATTTAACTATATATTAAGTGATTTAATAGACCCCAATTAAGTGGTTTATAAACATATTGTTAAAAAAAAAATAGACAAAATTAGGGGAAAAAAACAATATATCATAATACATGTGTTTACAGATAAAAAAACTCTATGCATAGAAATTATTGCAATAACCAGCTCATCACAATTTTTTATGCTACCCAAAATACAATATAGCTGATTTTTGGTATATGTTTTCTTTGAAACCTAATAAGGAAAACTTAAGATGCTTGATCCCGATGGTTTTTCTTGATACCAGGATTGGGTACAATCTGGATTATGCCAAGAATATTACTACATGTTTAAGAGGTAGTGGGAAGTAATTACAAATCTGGTGAAGACAGATCTACTTCAAGGAAATAGACACCTACCAAACCAATCCACATGAACTTCTTGAGCGAACTTTCAAAGTTAAGGGAATCTTGACCTCAACATTACCTTATCTACCAAAATTTGATTTTATAATACTCCATCCTTTTCCTGGAAAATTCATAGGGCCCAAGTTAACAGAGCTGTCAGCACTGAGCAAATCATTAGTCTGGTATAGAAATGATTCATAATACAATACGCCTCGAAAATAGACATGGATATATGAAAGGCTAAATGAAACAATAACTTTAGAAGTGCACTAACCAAAATAATTACTGAGTGTACTTAATGGGAATTCACTCAACACACTTCCTCACTGCTGCCCAAACCATGTTTTACTGATTGGTAGGGTAGAGGAAAAGAAAGAAAAAAGGTAGAGAGAGGTTCTTTTTCTTCATTTATGGATGAAATTATCAAGACGAGAAAGAGAATTACCCAAAAAACGCTTCTAGAAGACTAAAAATAACTTACAGGAAGTAGTTAAAGAATAGAGACAAAGTTAATCCAATGTCCAAACATAATTTTTAACAATGTCACTATAAGGAGGAGACTATTAAACAACAAGGCATTTCTCAAGAATAACCAGTCCAGAAAAAACAATAATTAGAAATACAAAGAGCCTGTATACATAATGAAATCAATAGGGACAAATTAGGTATAGCTTGAGTAAGACACAAAATCTAAGAGCATCAAGTAAGGAAGCTGAGATATGTATCTATTACCCTAAACTAAACTAACTAATATACTAAACTGGAATGGATATATGATGGCTAAACCAGAAGAATGAAGAACTTAGGGATGATCCAGGATTACACATAGTAACATCTTGAACGATTTGAAAAAAAAAAAAAAAGTGAGGGCAGAAAAATATCATTTCGCCATAGACATGAGATCTTGTCCAAAATAAAACAAACTTGAAAAAACAATTTATAGCAGACTGGAGGAATGTTGAAAATGGTTGAGGGTGTGTAAAAGAATTTAATACAAATAAGCAAAACTTATTTATTTTGCACCAACATTTAAAGCCATCATCAGGGCTGAGAAAAACAGAATAACAATAGCAAAAGAGCAGTATCTAAAAACATAACAGTTTTATAAATAGAAATGAAAGGAATGAAAATGGCGTAAAAGGTTAAATTATAAAATAATTGATGAGAACTAAGCTTTCTGTAGAAGAACCATCGAGAAGGAGTCAGAGGCTGAAAGATCTCTGTCAGGAAACTAAAAGGCAAGGAAAGAACACCTTGAAGAAGAAAACCCAGGGAAGGAAATGATTGCTGTGTATTTGTAGTCCATAGATGGTATATCTATATATCTATATATATATATATATATATATATATAAAAGAGTGGCGTCAGTTACTGACCTAATAACTCAAGAACGCCTGGACTGATTTTGATGATTCGAACCATTTAGGACTGGTCTTCGGCCAAAAAAGAAGAATACCCAAGAAAAATCTAAATCGGTCCAGGCGTTCTTGAGTTATAAGCGTAGTAATTAACGTATCATTCTATCGAATGCTGGTTCCGGTATTGCCAGTAGATAGCGTTGTGAGCATCAACTTTTGACAGCTGGTAGAAGATAAGAATGTATCTGCCACATCTGTTCCCAGATCAAGGACGCACACTTGACCAACCCGAATAAAATCACCATTAAATAAATTATATGTAATAACATAAAGCAACAATGTACTATTTTATTTTATTTTTTATTCCAACTATATAGTTATTTATCGCTGGAAATAAATTATTAAAAACTCGAGCAGTCCATTAATAACTATTTCACAATTTTATAATTCTAATATTTCACTTAAACAATTAAATCGTTTTTGAGATGTCCTTAGAATTACCTATCTATGTTATATTTCAGACGTTAGGGACTGGAATAATTAAACAAGAGAGATGTAAAGAAAATTCAATTAATTGTGTAAAGATAATAATAAAAACTTCTGTCGACTCCTAATTAATTAATTAATTATAAAAAAAAATGCCTCAATTTTTATTATTTTTTTTTAATATTCTTATTGAACTTTTATTTCTACAACTTAATTTAGCCATAAATAAACAACTTCTGGTCACGAAAGATATACATTTTTAAAACAACCTTTATTCAAAACCATTCCTACAATTACAAAAAAATGAAACAAATAAAAAAAAAAAAAACGCATCGCTTAGTTAAAATTATAACGAAAATAGAAAAGGCAATTGAATAATAAATAAAATTTGTTGAAGGAATAAATAATTTAAAATAAGTACGAAACTACCTGAAGATAGTAAGGTAATTACCTGTTTCAAAACTAATAAACAGAAATCTATGATAAAATACTGTAATAAATATATCTTTTGTTATGAAGAGATAACATTCCTTACTTAAATTTACTTTTATTGGAGTTCACTTATCTAAAATCTTTCAATGCTTTTTAATCTTAAAACTTGGTAGAATCTTTAGAATAAAGATAACAGAATATATCGATGCCTTAGTTCACATACGTTTTAAGCGCCAAAAACAAGATTTTACAGGAGTCAAATTTGATAATAATTTAACACAAGAAATACAGTTCAAGTTTAAGCACACACAATATTTTTGTATCCTTCACAGCTTCTCTATTAATTTTATATCGACGACGTATGATCTATCTATGACTTCCTGATCACAACTTTACAGTATTATTTATATTGTATTTATAATATTATTTATATAACAAAAATATATAAAACCATTTTTGAAAAATTGGCACTTAATAAATTTTTGAACTAAGGCATCGATATGTCCATTGTTAGAAATTATTAACAAAAGAAAAATAGTTTGCTGAGATCCCTTTATTAAGTAGGATATTTTGAATTCTCTTATGCCTATCCTAGAAAGGTGATATCTTATGTCCAGGTCTCATTCATGCCAAGATCGACTATGTATCATGTTAATTAGATATTTTTATAAACTAGAAATAAAGAAATACAGTTTTTTATTTTTTGAAAATCGAACCTGAAAAGTGTAAAATACAGGAAATCATATCATGTTAAGTTAGCAATGTGAATTTAGTAAGCAGGCTTTACATTTTAATATTATAATAATTGTATTCATGATTTTGAAAAATAAACCCCTAGATATTACAGTTTTTGATATTATATGGTGGATTTCAATAGATAACTTATCGATAGTTTTGTAATTATGCCATTTAATATTTAATAAGACAGTTTATTAAAATCTATCAACAAAGGGATAAGCATTGGTCGGCTGGCTCAATTCACAAATGCTCTAGGTCATTGTTTATAATATAGAGTTCATTTATGGAATTCAAAATTCACTCTCCGTTTAAACTCAACATAGATTTCTATTTAAAATCAACGCGGACGAAGTTGCGGACAAAAGCTAGTAATAATATAAATAAATAAATAATAATTATAAATTGATGAGAAATTGGAAAATAACAAGAGTGAAATGAATCTATAAAGATAATAAAACATGAACAATTATATGAGAAATAATTTTTATAATCTATAGTGTATGATGAGCAATATTGAAAATGTTCAATTTTAGAATACATAATGTAAGATGAGCAATGTTGAAAGTGTTCACAAGATTAAGTTAATGAATTTTACACAAATAAGTAAATTTGTGTCAATGCTTCGGCCTAATTTCAGGCCATCATCAGGCCAGAGGTTTTATTTGTAAAATTCGATATTATTTATGACATGTGAAAGTATAAGAAAAATATTAGTTACAATTAAAATGAAAGAAAGGTATATGTTATCAGATAGAGTTATGTAATCAATTAAAAACCAATATGTTATCATGCTTCTTCACGAAAAGGATAAAGAGAAAAAATATATAAAACAAAAAGTAAAATATATCAGAACAGCATAGAGTCTAGGGGGAACTAAACAAATATTAAATATTAAACAGGAACTACATTTTTTTTTTAGTTCCAACTTGTTAATTAATTTATTAGTACATATTATTCTAAGACCAATGTGATGAAATATTGTAAGTTACAAAAAAATAAATCTGTAGTATTATTAAGCTAGTTTATATATTAGTACATAGTGTTCCGAAGCTAGCATGATAGAAGATAATAGTTATAGATAAAGAGGCAAATAGAGGAATATTATCAATAGTCTAGGGTACTGGACTTAAATTATCCTATTCTTTTGGTGTATAAATACATAACCCTTTAGTCTAAACAGTCATTTAATTCATTTTTTCATTACATATATACGTTTCGACACACGAATGGTCATTTTCAAAAAACGCTTCACATCACCATTTAGTCAGTACATTTCAATCTTTTTTTTCTGGAAACTAACATTTAAAGGAAGCTGGGTGAGGTCGACCCATAGTCAGCCACTGCAACTAATAACTTAACACGCTCAATTCAGAATAATGAGCAGACTGTTAAGTACTATTATACAGTGGAATCCCAATATTTCGTATCCCGATTATCTGTTATTCCCGCTAATTCGTACTAATTTGCCGGTCCCCAGAGAAAATCCTGATAAATGGTATAAAAACATTGCATTTCAGACCCCTCGGCAATTCGCATTATTTTTATGCTCGAGGTCACTTATGACGTCTTATAAGTGACGTCATATACTGTTGAGAGCCAATATGGACATATTTCCAGCTTTAAAATCTCGCTAATTAGTACTGTTTTCAAAAGGCGGAGAGAGAACAGAGATAGACCAGAGAGCAGAATGAGAATAAATGTTTTCTAGGAAATCACACAATTTGTATTGCTTTTATAGAGGCACAGTAGATCCTATTGTTTTTACGGGAGAGGGAGTGAGAGAGACAAGTTTTGTAAGAAATCTCATAAGTAATTCATACTGTTTTCATTCAAAGGAAATGGGGGGAGTAGAGAGGAAAAGTTCTAGAAATTTTATTAAGCTTTTCTTACAATCACACTTTAATTTACAATTCAGTCTCGTTTTTGTTACCATTGTGACACGTAATCATGTCTCCGAAATACTTTAGCCTCTCTATTAAAGAAAAACAACAAATCATAAACGCCGTGACCAGTGGCTGTAAGCAAATTGACGCATCCAAGCGTTTCAACGTCCCTCGTTCCACAATCACATCAATCCTGAAGAACAAGAACAAAATCACTTCCCAAACATCGGACAGCAAAGTAAAACGCTTCAAGACGGGTGATTACTCACAACTTGAAGAGAACTTAAAAAATTGGTTTGTACAAGCAAGGAATTCAAATGTACCAGTTGGAGGAAATATTTTAAGGGAAAAAGCCTAGGGAAAAAAATGGGAATATAAGACTTTCTTGCAAGTGATGGATGTTTCGATAGATTCAAAAAATTCGTAACATAAAATATAAAAAGCTTAGTGGGGAAAGTGCAAGTTTGTCAGATAATGTTTGTTCTGAGTGGAAGGACGAATTGGGAAAAATAATTGAACCTTGCGAGCCAAAGAACATATTCAATACCGACGAAACGGGCCTATTCTACAAATGTCTCCCCGATCGTTCCATGTGTTTCAAGGAAGAAGAGTGCCATGGCGCAAAAAGCGGTAAGGAACGTGTTACCAGTAAACAGTAAACTGTTGGCAGCCAATATGGACGGATCGGAGAAATTAAAACCGCTAATGATAGGTAAGTCGGGCAAACCAAGATATTTTAAAAACATAAAATCATTCCCGATGACCTATCATGTAAAAAAAAAGCACGGGTGACAGGCGAATTGTTTAATGAATGGATACGGTCAGTCAATGCAGACATAGAAAAAAGGCAGCGAAAAATTTTACTTTTCATCGATAATTGTTCGGCCCACAATTTATCCCATCTCTCAGTAATGTTAATGTTGTGTTTCTGCCCGCCAATACAACTTCTAAGTTGCAGCCTCTAGACCAGGGTATAATTAAAACATTCAAAACTTTTTACCGAAAGGAAATAGTGATGCTACTTCTTGACAGAATTGAGGATGGACTAAATCATAAAATCACATTATTTTCAGCTATGAATATAGCTAATAAGGCATGGCAAATCGTTAGTGCAAGCACAATGAAAAAATGTTTTTGTACGTGTGGCTTTACCAAAGCGAAACTTCTGTTTACAGAAGATGCTCAGCAAGATGTTGAATGTCATTTGGAATGGGACCACCTTACGAAGCAATTAAAATACTCCTCTGCAAGGGTTGCGTCAAAAAAAAAATTACAGATTTTTTTTCCAAACAAATGAGTGATTGGTGTTTATTTAATTGTACATATTGTATTAATTGTTTATTGTATAGTTTAGTGTAAATCAGTGTTTATTTTGTTGTTTTTATTCATACCACATTGTACATAATTTTTAATATATTCATGTTAGCATTAATACGTTTTTTAATTTTTTTTATTTTGTACTCCCGATAATTCATACCAAATCATCAGTCCCTTGACCATACGAATGATCGGGATTCTACTGTATCTTGTTAAAGACATGAGGTTAAGCTGTCTGTGGTAAGATGGATGTGAATTTGTTTTATTTTACTAAATTGTTTTAATAAATCCTTAACTTTCGTTGTCAATTGGCTTTATGTTTATTAGAAGGAATCATACTTTTTCTTTATTTTCACATAGTTACTGAGCTCATCATGTCTATAATCATTACAAATTTTTTTTTTATTTCTAATAATTGTTATTTGTTTCTTATTATTGTCTTATATTTCCTAATTTTATTCTCCATTGAATAGAAAATTTTAATATTACTGAAGGTAATAGATAAATAATTAACATTTTAAGCCTGTCTAGATTTGTTAGAAGAAACTCAACAGGTAGTAAATTATAGCATGCTTTGTGAGAGGATTGTAAGAACTTGGATAACTAGTAGTTACAAAAATCATGTTTTCTTCTCTCCCTTTCAGATCAAGAATAATAAAATTCCAACTATAAAATGATAATTGTAATAAATAAGTTCAGCATACAAGCAGGTGAAAGAGAATTCAATCATATGCCAAAGAATGATGAAAAATTTAAGATAATGAAATATATCGTATTAAGATAAATGTATTATGACTTTAATGAAAAAACAATATAACTTACAGCTGCAAGATTCACAAGGTTTGTTGCTGGTGATGTCACTAGTGCCATTGACAATCCCCTTGTTGTTCAAAGCAGCTGGATTAGGTTTATTACTGTGAATACAATGTTAAAATGGGTTAATTAATGAAAAGGAAAAATACTTAATCTAGTAAGATAAGATATATTAAAACCTATTCAAAAAGCATTTTAAAACACAAAGCATCAAGGAGAATTTTTTGAGTTATTCCTTAATACCATCAATAAATAATTAATGAATTAAAAATTAATTTGTAACCAATTAGACCCTTCTTTCTCTCTATATAGGGGTAATAGAAACTCCATGGGCTTGCTACTTTATCAATAGATGAGTAATACATCAAATAGCAAAAAATTCCTATTGTTTATTTACAAGGAAAATTGAAATGGCATAATTCAAATGCATATATATTTCGCTTAAGGGAGGAAGGAAAACATATACTTTAACTTCTGAACATTATCTTAGAAATAAAAAATAAACACCAGTAAGTGTTGTATATATTTATTTATTGTATATATTTATTTATCAGCACACCATGTTCTAATCTTTATGTATAAAACTATTGTTGTCAGTTTTTTAATTTCTATAATAAACAATGGAATTTTCTTTCACCTTTGAAACTCTAAGGTATTCTCATAAGATACTTTAACTTTTTGAGTACAACTTATTGAAACCCATGTTGTAGTCTTATCAGAGGGCTTTAACTCCCTTAAGAGTGTGTGAATCTTGGGCAATAGGATCCATTGAGACTGGGTGTGCTTAACATTGCTGTGGACTGAATACTTTTCACTCGTGCCAGCTCTATCCTTGATTAAAAGTTCTTGAAAGGACTTATAAATTATTATAGTATTTATTATGCACAAGATTGTATAATAGCATAACGTTATTTTCAAGTGTAATGGGTAAATTACAATTAAAATGTGTAAAATTTATATTGTAACAAAAAACAAAAGTTTGGAGTACCTTTGCAGCTATTTAGTGTCTCAGGTAATTACGAACAATATAACAATGATATCTACCATAAAATTCATTAAAAATATCAGGATATTTTAGTTAATTTCGACTCAATAATATTTTCACTTACTTTTAATTTTGTTTTCTATAAACCTGTTTGTTTCATGGTCGGTCTTTCTTTATGCCATAACTAAATTTATACGCATTTATATCTATCTCAAATTAAGTTATACGTAATATTTTTGTAATAATTTCATGGAAGTATTGAATGAAAAATTGAAAACACTTATATACGCCCATAGTCTCTGCTGGTGACTTTCAACAGAAGCATATTTGCACTCATAGTCCCCACCGATGGTTGGACACATATCTGCATCCATGGCACTTGAAGGGTTAACAACCATTTCAGCTATCAAGGGACTGTCATTTCTACTAACCACCATAATGAACAAATACCAGAACAATTAATATCAGTTTTTACATTAAAAAAACAACCACCCAGCTTTAATTATTAATATACATGGCAAACTACAATACAAATTCAAGGGACCTAGTGAAGTCATCTGAAAATACAATAATATAAAAAAAAAACAACAATATTACATATTCAGTACAAAGAAAAGTGCAGTTACTTCTTAGATTTCATATAATAATAAAATAGTTGGGAATAAAACTATACAAAATATCCCTCCCATTGCCTTATCACTTTAGTTACAATACCTATTTGTAATTACCACCACTCCAAGTCCACCTTCTTAATATCATTTGCTTAAATACTTTTAGCCTTTCCCACACTTTTCTATATATTAAGGTATGATTTACTTTGTTTTGTTTTTTTAATTATAATTTAAAGTTTTACTACTTCCATTGTTGTAATGAATTTCCTTTCTGTACAGTTTCTTATTGTATAAGAATTTACTTTGACCTTCATCTAGATTTTCTCCAATATATATGTAAGTAAATATTACTGTAAAAAAAGGGAAAGAAAAGTTATAATCTGAAGAAAACCTTTCTTCATTCAAGCTTGATAACAATTTTTTAAATCCTTAGTATTGACATTAAATTTAAAAAGGAGTCTGCCAGTCAGATAAATAAGAAATAGTGGCCTCCAGAAATGGGCAATGTCTCAACGTACTAATGACCATTGGTGTACTAGCCCAGTAAAGATATTATTTGGGTTTGCAAAACATGGAGTAATGTGTGGTCAGGGTAAAATATCTCCATATATTTTATATGGTCAAACAATAACTATTCAAAATAAATAAGTAAATTTATCATCAAGGTCCCCAAGCAAAAAAAATAAAATTAATATCTGAAGAAAACTTTGGTATCAATTTATATCGCCCTAGTATTAACATTTAAAATATATTGATTAGGCTAGTCAGATACATAAAAACTGTCAATATCGAAATTGGTAGATTACTCATCTCCGCCTGACTCCTATTTTTGAAATATCAATAATATAAGGATTAAAATAATTACTGTCAAAGTTTTTCCAGATTTTAACAATTTTTTATAATGTTTTTATTTATAGTTAATTACAACTAAAATTATCTTAGAGAACTTGGGATTAAATCAGAGATTTATAAATTATTTACAGCAAATCCATACATCTTTATAAACTTACTAATTTGGAATGTACACCTGTTTGAGCTTTGACTCTGCCTCAACAGCTTTCACCCTTTTTTGTTGGACATATCTATCGGTTGTTTTCCACATATAATAATACTCAATGATATTTTTGAGCGACTTCCATGGGAGCTGAAAAAAATTTGTTCAAAATTAGTGACAAAACAAAGCAAACAATGATACAAATAAATAAACAAGTGATACAATAATACTAAGATCAAGAACAATAGAATTCAAATATTGAATAATATAAAATGAACTAGGAAGCAAATTATAACTTAATGATTACAACCCTAACAAAAAAAAGCAAGCACAGGTTGCAGTTGCAATATTTGGATCCCTTATGTAAAAAAATAAATAGTTGGATCCATAATATACCACATTACAAATTAATGCACATTCCTTAAATATACTTTAAAAATGTGTCGAGGACAAAGCAGAAGAATTTGCCAAACACCTTTCAAATACATTTATCCCACATCCCGAAACCCAACCTACGCACTTTTCCAATATTAATGAATTCCTCTCTTCACCCATTCCTCTATCCTTACATCCTAAAGCTGTAAATCCTTCTAATGTCAAATTCCTTTTACAAAAATTAAAAGTCCGTAAATCTCCTGGACATGACCTTCTAACCACCCAGATCCTTCAACATCTTCCACAAAAAGCGATTATTTTCCTTACCTATATATACAACTGTATCCTTCGCACAACTCACTTCCCTTTGTTGTGGAATCACTCCGTCATCATTCTATTCCCAAAACCTGGTAAACCACCCAATGTCACTTCATCATACCGACCCATCAGCCTGCTTCCAATTCTTTCCAAAATTTAAAAAAAAAAAAACCTCCTGAAATGAATCCTACCCATAATCGAATTCAATGATATTCTTTTACATCAGTTTGGATTCTGTCCCAGGCACTCGACGGTCCAGCAGGGTCTCCAAGTTGTCATTCACATTTCCTCTGCTCTTAAAAGCAAACAGTACAGCACAGGCGCATTTTTGGACGTAGCACAAGCTTTCGACTGGATATGGCATGCCGGTTTGCTGTTCAAGCTCAAAACCCAATTACCTAAATCCTTATTCCTAGTCCTTCGATCCTACCTCTCTGCTCGCTACTTCCAAGTGCGCTGTGGTAACGAATACTCCAATCTTTACCCAATTCAAGCTGGAGTCCCCCAGGGCAGCGTCTTGGGTCCTATCCTACACATACTGTACACCACTGATATCCCAACTACTCCAGAAACCTTCCTTGCAACGTTCGCAGACGACACAGCCATCCTATCATCTCATCCAGATCCTGAAATGGCTTCCTCAAACCTCCAAAGGAACCTTTCACGAATTGAAATTTGGTGTAATCAATGGCGGATCAAAGTTAACGAGGAAAAATGCAAACACGTGACTATTACACTTCGCTGGGGAACATGTCCTTCTGTCAAATTCAATGAAACCGTCCTACCTATATCCGACACAGTACGATACCTCGGCTTCTTTCTAGACAAAAGACTAATATGAAATCCTCGTACCAGACTCAAAAGACAAGAACTTAACAGACGATTCAGCCAACTATACAGATTGCTATGTAGGGCCTCCTATCTTTCAATAGACAATAAACTACTAATATACAAGGCGATCATCAAACCTATCTGGACCTATGGACTGGAAATGTGGGGGGCCACAAAAAAATCGAATATCAGACGCATTCAATCCTTTCAATCCAAAGTCCTGAGAACTATTGTCAATGCTCCTTATTATGTCTCCAACAAAACCCTCCATAATGATCTCAACATTCCTTTCGTCCTCGACTTCATCCCTACTAACTTCTCAAACTTCCACCAAAACCTTGCCTGTCATCCCAATCCCCTAGCTCAGTCATTATTCAGTTCCACACATCCATAAAACCCACCCCACCGTCTAAACCGGCAATGGCCCCAAGACTTGTTATGATAATGTTATTTTGAGTACTGGCACTGGCCAGATTCTCCACTCACGTGTGTGTGAAACGCCCTTAACCAGCTTCCATTAGAGTTTAATTCCAGTGATGTGGCTGGGAAAGGGGGCAGAGACCTCCCGAGCTCCTGCTTTGCCCTCATTCCTGGGGAAGAAGCTTAGTTCGGGGACCCAGGCAAATTGTAAATAGGGTTTGAATGTGTACATTATTTTTTGATTATTATTATTTTTTTTATTTTATTTTTTTTTTCTAGACTTTATTTTATTATCATTTTTTGCATTTATTTCCTTTTATTACCACATGCATATATTTTTCCACATGTATATATTTTATTACATTCACTTATTTTATTTTGTTTATATAATTTTTTGTTTTGTTATGGAATGGTTGTATCTACATAGCACCATTACTTATTGCCCAAAAGTGGCAGATTATAGTTTTTTTTAATAAAGTATTTAAAAAGAAAAAATGTGTCAAGACAGTTTTATATTTATCATAATTTTTTAAAAAATAAATGAACCATAAAATTTTACAATCTAAAAATGAAATAGTAGTTTTTTTAAATCTTAAAACGCTCCAATAGTATCTAATTATCTTTGTATGATTAATATTTAATCAGCCCTGTTTTATTGCAATATTTATTTATTATTTTTCACCAAGGTAAATAAAATATTATCTTTCTATTATATAAAAAGTTTTATTGATATAATAGTCCATCGGCATTGCCTACCAATAGATTGAGAAACTAACTTTTAATTGTGGTTTAGACTCTCGTAGATGGTAAAAATATATCAATGATGCCTTAAAATTTATCAAAACATCAAGATTATACAGTTAATTTGAACATATTGATATCTGATTTACTTTTTATTCATTTAAATATTTTTAAGCATTTTTTTAAATAAATAAAATAATAAATGGCTAATATAACTATATAAAATAATATATATATATATATATATATATATATATATATATATATATATATATATATATATATATAAAAGTATGTGTATATGTAAATAATGCTATAAATGAATATAAGTAAGTATATATGCATGTAATTTAAGTGTGTATACTTTTCGTCTCGTGAGGGTAATAATAACCACCAGCAGTTTTTTTTTTCCTTAGATCCAAAAAACAACCAATTAACTAAATAATTATAGATTTTACAAACTAAAAAATTGTTTATTTTAAGCCAAAATGTCAAATTAATAAAAAATATCTTATTGACCTATTGTTTTTTTTTTTTTATGTTAACTTGGAACATAAAGTATAACTATAAATTAAACATGATTTTGTTGAAATAGGATTATGCTTTCATAAAAATTAACAATATACTAACAAAGTCCTGCCTAATGTCGTTGAAATCCTTTCCATATTTTTCTAAAGCTTCTTCAAATAAATTAGCTTCAGATGCTGTCCATTCTTCCATTTCATCTCGACAAAGTACTGGCCCCGTGGAGGGAACCAAAGAGCTAACAGCTTCAGATAAAACATAGCCATGCTTATGCAGTGTATCCATAGCATGAAACTAAAATCAACAGAGAAATGTTTAATTCATAGGCAAGTAGTGCTATACAAAGAAATTGGGTAGCTATAGAACAGCATATTTTTAAATTTATTATTTTTTTTAGACAAAATATTATTACAACTTCTGTTTCATTTTAGGTCTAAATACAACTAATAAATTATCAATTACACTATACAATATAAAATTAAATAATCACTTAATAAAAATGAATAAAATCCTACTAATATTATAAATGTGAAAATTTGTGAGGATGTTTTTACTCTTTCACAGTAATATAGGTTATACATCAGAATAACACGTAGGCTACAATTTATAATGATTTTGTGTAATTTGGTCATAGAACAACGATAAATATTATAAAAAAGTACTTGGATATAACACATTCTCAATATTACCTCCAACGTATGGTCAGTAGGTAATCAAGGTTATATAATTTAATTGTTAAATATTGTTAGCATCAATACAGGGCTCCCCCCTGAGTAGCTCGCTCACGTGTTTCATCAAGATAACATCTCCCTGGGTAGGTAATTCTTTTGTATTTCAATCTGAAGTACTTGCCATAAACTGCTGTGCACAGTCACTGCTGGAAGAGCGGATACCACGACGAAAGATAACTTTCTACACAGACAGTCAAGCTACTATTGGTGCACTAAGCGGGCACAGCACTAACTCACAGATTGTTTGGGACTGCTACACAGCTCTTAACAAACTGGTGGAGAACAACAGGGTTAGCATTAAGTGGGTTCCTGGACATTCTGGTATCCCTGGCAATGAAGAAGATGATAGACTAGCCAGGCTAGGATCGGATAACATTCCTTGCACTCCCGAAGCAGTATGGGGTATCAGCATGTAGTAACAGAATAAAGTATATCTACCTTAGGAAAACGAACCAATACTGGTGCAGACAAGGAGGACTAAGTCACTCTAAACTATTTCTTGGCAGCTTCAACGAGGAGACATGTACTGCTCTTCTGGATCTGGACAGGGAAACAATAAAAACAGTCATAGCGGCATTCACAGGGCATTTCAGCCTCAATGCCCAAATTTTCAGGCTGGGACGGGTTGGTGTCCATACTTGCCGCTTTTGTCGGACACAGGACGAAACACCCTATCATGTTATCTGCGTATGTGAAAGGTTTGCCAACCTGAGAACTGTTCTCAACCTTTGGACAGGATAGAATCACTAACCCTAGGCAGTGCGAATTAATCAACCCTACAAGCATAAGCAAATTTGTGGGTCCAGCTAAACTGAGATTATAACAATCACATTCAAACAGGGCGCATAATAGATCAACTATAGTCGCAATGCAACTTTAAGCCCACCCAAAAAAACATAGTTTACAGGAGAATGAAAGAATTAAGAAATATTCAAACAATACCATCAGTGATTTACACTTATTTTGTAAAAAATATCTAACTAGATGAGTGAACAGCCACATCCTACTAATATTATAAATGCAAAAGTTTGTGAAAATGGATATATATTTGTCACTCTTTCACGCAAAAACTATTGAACAGATTCGGATGAAACTTTACAGTAACATAGGTTATACATCGGAATAACACATGGGCTACAATTATAATGATTTTGTGTAATTTAGTCATAATATAACGATAAATATCAAGGAAGCCGGATAAAATTCTGCCCTCTGAGTAGCTTGCTCGCGTGTTTCTTACTCACAAAATCTACATATTTTCTCTGAACGAAACAAATCAAGTAACATAGTTTACAGGAGTATATTGAAGTAGGTAGTAGGACCGCTAAATTACAACACATCAATAAATTACCTACATACGTACATTATTCTAAGCCTTTCAGTTTTAATTTCTCGCAGCTGGCGTACGACAAGTGAAACCGTTATACGAAGTAATCCTTTTCAAAAACATTACATACTAATCTTTTACTGACACGAACAACACTTAACGAAAGTACCTTCTGTCCATCCCGTTTGTTAATCAGTATCAATGGCTGTGCTGAACCGTCGGTGATGAAATTTGATATGGATAATCTCAAGCCTGAGGAAGGATATAGGCTACTTTTTATCAACACACACACACACACACACACACACACACACACACACACACACACACACACACACACACACACACACACACACACACACACACACACACACAGGCAAATTTTATACAAAACTGTAACCTGATTGACTAACACACCCAGCAGAAAACACTGAACTTAGCATTTTGAAATTTGGATAATTCCACCCTCAAGGGTTTCCCCCTTAATATAATAGGTGTTCAAAGATTGTATGGAATCCGTCAGTTTTGAAGTTAGACATCTGAAATTTTGGATGTACGATTAACTTATAGTAAAATAAAAATTAAATTATTTATTTAAAATGATGTCACGAAACTTATGTGGCAGACCAAATTTGACGCGAGCGAAGCCGTGGGCAAAAGCTAGTCAATTATAAATGTAATAAATGCTTTTACAATTAAATGAATGAAAATTGAGAATTTAATTTCTTAAGTACTAAACATCATTTATCAATTTTTTTTATAAATAATGAAAATAATATTAAATATTTTTATTTTTGAAGAGAAAAGATATGCCCAGTGCCGGGATATCTCTATATCTCAGGATATCTTATTAATATACCTCACGAGATTCCGGCCCTGGGCTGGGATTTTTTTATTATTTTTATTTTCTCTTCAAAAATAAAAATATTAAAAATTATAACAATTAATAAAAAAATAAAATAAAATGAAAATATTAATTACTATACTTATTCTTACTATTTATTTATTTTAATTAACAACCTCACGAAGCTGCTTATCATTGCTTTCCATCTAGGCTAATGCTAATTTGAGTGATTTATTGCCATATGATACTTCATAGTTGTTGCCAAAGATTACTATTGAATTTGGAGATAACTACTTATTAAGGTGTATCACTTAATAGACTCGACAGAAGAGTTAAGACTATTGATTTTTTGCATAAAATGTTTGTGACCATTGTTTTCAGATGTTAGTTACTGAGGTCATCTTATCCGAAATCACCTGAAATATATGTCTCCTGTCTTTCGGAAAGTAAGAATGTTTGTTATAGAATATTTGTCTATAGAAAATTCTCTATTCTTACTTTGGATGATAAATATATATATATAAATATATATATATAAATTATTTTATTAAGATCATTTAAAACATTTACTGCATGTATTATAGAAAATTAAGTCTTTTTATAGATTTATAATCAAATAGAATATATTAAACATAATCATATACATATGTATGTGAGCAATATTACATTTTACTTACTAAGGTTATATCTCTTGATGCAGCAGCTGCACTCATATGTAAACTTGGTTGTTTTATTGAGCTGGAACAATCCAGAGCTCTTGCAAATGTTCCAACAGATCTGCAAAAATTATTTTCAGAAATATAAATAAATCAGTAAATAACTAAACATATAAATGGGAGTTAATTTAAATTGGTAAAAATTAAACAAAAGCCAGTAATTGTGTAGAGAAACAAACAAAAAGTCCGTCAATAATTCTACTCACATCGCTATCTAACGTGAAACTGACGGACTTACACCAGGCCACCCTGCACCCTTCCCCCTCGACAGCCCTGAAGAAGACCTGCAATATGGGTCGAAACGTTGTCTCTATAATAAAATTTCTCCCTACTTAAGAGAAATTTATTGACCTCCATGCAGACCATTTTCTTCCACAAAGAAAAAAATAATGTGTGTAAATTGATAAAATTGCAAAATAATAACAATGACTTTTAAATTAATAAGTCCTTAAGGAATTATTTATAATATAGAAGAAGATAAACCCAAAAGAGAAACAAAACACCAAAAGAGACAGAAGCCTTAAATGTCTAAACTAAAAACACCAAAAGGCATTTGTCAGTTATCTGGCAGAGGGGAATTCCTGAGTGGTATGATTTTTAAGTTTTAAAGTTTGTGATTAAATTTTTAAGGTGGTGTGATGCAGGATAGATGGTACTAACAAGGATCCACTTGGCCTCTCCATTAGAAATTCTCTCTAAAGTGTGCATGGGATTCTACTAAGACGATGAATCCAGCCCCAAGTGACAGCAACTAACCCCTCAGGAGAGCGCCGGCAGTAAATAAAATAGCAGCTGGGAAGAAAATGGCAATAGCTGAAGAAATACAAACCTACCATGCAGATATATTGGGAATAAGTTAGATGAAAAAGAAGGATTGTGAGTAAATAATACCAGGATTAAAGAAGGTGCTTCAGAAATGATGAAGATCAGACATACATCACTAGTGAACAGTTTCACAAGTTTAAATGGAAAAGAGCAGGTTGACTGATGGTGAGGGAAGATTAATTTACATCTCTGTCAAACAAATAAGGCGCTTGCGAACAAAGCCACAAAGTAGACCTCACTGGATTGTAACAGTTGTGATCTCCGCACTGAAAGGATTAAGAAAGGGAGTATTGTTTTAGAGAGAACAGGGCTATGAAGGTAATTGAGAAAATGAGAGAAATTTCTGAATCAATGACATGCAGAACAGACGTTGAGTCAGGTTAGCAAGTATGGTGGGTGGAAAAATAATGAAACAACAAAGAGATAAGAGAAAAAAATATATTTTTTAGGTAAACCCTGTCAGGTCAAAGGAAACTGTTATATTATTATAGAAACGAAAACAGTTAAGACAGATTCAAAGAGACCAGAAAAGGGGGATACAGCATAACAACTAATCAGATTTTTAGTATGAAACACAATGAGGCAATTGAAATATCAGAGTAGTCATATAAAGATTATTTGGAGCAACGTTGAAAATGGTTGGGGGTACGGTCAATAAATTTTACACAAATAAGTACAACTTATTTTATTTTCATCAAATGTTTCCTCTTTAGGTGATCACATTTTTTCCCCCCACATATTATTATATCATACGTGCAAGAAAAAAAAAAAGATAGCGATAGAGAGAATGAAGGAGGAAAAAAACATAATAAAATAGAAAATACCATGTAGGAGGGATGTAGAGCCTGAGATCAACTCAGTAAATATTAAACAAAACAGTTTATTCCTTTTTTTTTTTTTTACCAAATATTCCATAACCATTTTTCCTACTCTTCCCTCTTTACCCAGTCTGCCGGTGTTCCTCAAGGTAGTATCCTGGGTCCCATCCTATACACGATATATACAGCTGACATCCCAACCCATGCAAGCACTGTCCTAACTACGTACACTGATGACACATGTGTGTTATCTGTAAATAAGGATCCACTTGTAGCATCCCAATCTCTTCAATCCCATATCTCAAACCTTCAAGAATGGTGTCAAAATTGGAGAATTAAAATAAATCCTAACAAATCCCATCAAATTACCTTCACTATTCATCGTAAACCTACGAATTCCTGCCCTACTGTATCCTTGAATAATATTCCACTGATCCCTGTCGTACAGATACGTTACCTAGGACTCCATCTGGACAAAGGTCTCACTTGGAATCCTCATACAAGAAATTGCTCAACGTTTTCATCTACTTCAACATTTAGTGGACGAACGCTCTAAGCTCCCAATTAATTCAAAAAAACTCATTTACATGGCAGTTATCAGACCTATTTGGACATACAGAGTTGAGCTGTGGGACTCTACTAAACCATACAATTCATTTAGTATCCAATCCTTAAAATCCAAAATCCTCAATGCTCCTTATTATGTCACAAACAAACTCATCCATCATGATCTTAATATCCCATATGTTGCTGATTTGGCCCAAACTAGATAACTGTCCTTCCATGAAAAGTTCCATACACACTTGAATCCGCTAGTCTCTCAACTTGCTTCCCAAACTATTCCTGATAACCCTGCAAGGCGTCTGAAAAGAAGATGGCCGCGAGACCTTCTACTATAGAATTTTATTGGTGTGCTACCGATGAGTAGTTTCTCCACGTTTTTTTTTCATGTCATTTGCCCATATTAGCAAATTTACTTGTTGTAATATTATTACAGTTGTAAATCTAATCTAAAAAAAAAACCAAACATTTATAATTTTAAAATATTAGGTACTAATTATTAATTAGTAAGCTGGCAACATAACAAAATGTTTTTTTCAGATCCTGATTAAATTATATCTGTTTAATTGCTCTTAGACTCTACATCCCCTGGTATGATCTGTTATATCATATTATATTATTTTTATAATTTTATTTTATTGTTGTATGATATAATTTTTTAAAATATTATATTTGAAAAGAAAAGATATGGCCAGGACCGGGACTTGAACCTGGGTCTCTCACCTCTCCGTGGTGACGCCTCAACCATCTCGGCCACCCTGGCTCGTTTCCCGGCCAGCCATATAAATTCTTTTTACTGATCCTACATCCCCGTGTTCTCGCAATTTGCGATGTATACACGGGGAGAATGCTAATTGAACATTATTTTGGATCTTGTTGACTTTAAGCCATATCAAAGAATTGATATGACTGATATGATTTCCCTTAGCCGGGATTCAAACCCAGGGGGTCACCCGCGTCTCTAGCGAGGTACTCTAACCACTAAGCTACCAAGGCTCGTATCCAAGCCAGAGAAATCCATTCTCTTCACCGATTCTATATCTCTTCAAAATAAAAAAAATTAAAAATAATCACCAACAAAAGAACAATAAATAAAAAATAAATTATAAAAATATGAAATTGATGTAAGTCGAGATCCTAGTTAAAGTAATTTTCAATGAACATTCTTCCCCGTGCATAGATCGCAAAAATTGGGAGAACACAAAGATATAGGATCGGTGAAGAGAATGGATTTGTTTGGCTTGGATACGAGCCTTGGTAGCTCAGTGGTTAGAGCACCATGCTAAATACAAGGGTGACCCCGGTTCGAATCCCGGCCAAGGCAAATCTTTTCTCTTTAAAATAAAAATATTTAAAAATAATTACCATCAAAAGAATAATAAATAAAAAATAAATTATAGATATATTATTTTTAAGTAAGTATATAGCTCTATCATAACTACATATTCATTTTAATAGTATCTAATTTCAAACTCATTATTATTTTCACCAATAACATGACATTTGTTATTGTATAGATTATTTCTCATTTAATTTTACTGTTTTATTTTCTTCTTAGACTTCATTTCACATTTGTTATATTTTAATTCATCATTAATTATTTAATAATCTAATATTTTGTTCATTATCTTTCATTCCTATCACTTCTGTCTACGAAACTGCTATATTTTCGTTGATACTGCACAGTACCAATCTGTTTTGTTTTACTCTCAGCCATGATTATGATTATTATGTAAAATAAGGCAGAAATGTTGGCACAAATAAAATAAGTTGTACTTATTTTTGTAAAATTGATTGACTGTAACCCTGACCACTTTCAACATTGCTAAGCTACATTCAGTCAACCATTTTCTTATTGATAAGGATTATTTAGGATATAAAATAATTCCTACCTATGAGTACTCAAGTTCAATCAATCTATAACCAGCTCCTGGTCAAGCAGTCAAGAGAATTTTGTGGGCAATTGATCTACAGCTTAGTGTGTTCAAACATTACGAATAAGTCTGTGCCTTATTTTTCTTACTTGTCAACCTAATGAACTTTTCTTCTTTATCAGATGTTAATCTAGATCACCTGGCATGTTGGTGATTTTTAAGACTTCCATAGGATTTTTAAAAGGTACCCATACTTCCACGAGCAATAGAGTGTGAATTATATGTAAGGTTGCTAATCATAAATTAAAAACCTCTTAAGTTCAATATAAAATATTGCATACATTTATTTTTATCGAGCTTTTTGACAACAATTAGAAATTGATTTAAAACTATTCAGTTTATGATTTCCAACGGCAATAGGTAATTAATAATAAAATGAAAATAATTAGGAACAGCAGTATGCCCAGAGCTAATAATATATTTCATTCTCTACAAACAATGGTCAATATCTTAAAATAATCAGGTTAGAAATCTTTAGTTTGAAAAACCTGAGACAAGAAACATAGGAAAATGAAGATGGGAGGAACTTAAAGACTTAAGTAGAAAGAAATACCTTGAGGTCACTAAGAACTGATCTATTTGTTTATCTGTAAGATCATGATTGGGTGTCCATACTAAAGTTTCTAATTTTTCATACATTCTTGGATCTGCATCTTCTGAAATGTTAAAAGATTATAAATTTGAATGGTTTAACAATGTAAACATGCAGATAATAAAATAAAAATGAGTGTAAAAAAAAATTAAGAATAAATCAAGGAAAAATCAGTAAGTAACCTATATTAACAGTTATATCACTGCCATAGGTGATCAATTAGCTAACTTATTATATATTTTATACAATATAAAGCAGTGATATTGTGGAATCTCATCCAACAGACACCCCTTAGAGTGTACAATTTTAAAATGCTGTGGTCTAAAAATATATTAAATCTCTTATTGGAAAGAATTATGCACCTTGCAATTAAAACCTTTCAACCAGAAGCATACACGAAATTTAGTCCAAATGGAGAAAAAAAGTTTTTAACAAAACTTTGCCGAGAAATTTAATAAAGTAAATATATATATACATAAGAGACTTCATATGCAATGAAAATATTATAGAAGAGATAGGTATAGTTTCAGTAAAAGCAATAAGAAATGACAACTCAGGTGGCTAGGGCATGTATGGAGAATGCCGGACTCTTGGAAGACAAAATGGTACATGGAGGCAAATCCAAGAGACAAAGACCTTTTGTACAACCTGGGCTTACTAATGGGGAGTACCTGGAAGCATTGGAAAGGAGGAAAGGTAAGACATAGGGCCTGATGTGATAACTGGCCGAGGCTCAAGCTCGACACTGAAAGACATAAGAGCAAGGGAAAGAAGAAGCTTTTTCCTTCTGTAGTGAGTAATAACCCTACCTTCATCATTTTCCACAACGCAACCAGAAAAGTAAAACAACATAACTTATAAAAAAAGTGTTTAACAACTTTGCCAAGAAATTAAATAAAGTAACTTTTAAATGCTTGAATCTTGGAAACATGATATCATAAATTAAAAATATTCTTTTATAAAATTTCTGATTTGACCGAAACAGCATCATATACTATATTATTGTATATATGATTAAATAATAGCATAATGCTCCAGGTGGTAGGATAATAGCATAAATGAACTGATTGGAAAGAAGGAAGTCTGGAAATCATATCTCCAAGATAAGTCTGAGGAACGCATGATAGCAGTTCAAGCAGCCAAAATGAGGACATGGAAAGAATTTGGTAAAAGTAAGGACAATTGATTTTATCATTATAATCTTTGATCCCCTCTACCACGCTTAGCAGTGTGGAGTTCTTCTTATATTCTAAACCATGTTTATCATGAGTCAATTCTCATATCCATACCCCAACTCCTAGACACTTTCTTCCCAGGAATTTGTGGTCTCCCTTACTTCCACACAGGTCTCTCATCTATACGGTTTGAATTTGATGTTTTGGTCCACAATTTTAAGTATACTTAGTCAGATTTAAAATCCTGCATTCAGTATACTGTTGAAGAGAGAACAATCCTTATGATTAGGTCTGTCAGGTTATTGCCATGAGAAGTACTATTTCTCTTTTAAAATTACTCTTCATTACAGTATTTTGGGCTCATACAAAACTGAAAAGACTGCTGGATGTTTTCGCCTACTTCAATATATACTGGACAAACGCTCAAAGCTCCCGATTAATTACAAAAGACTCATTTACTTGACAGTTATCAGACCTATTTGGACATACGGAGTATCCTTATATTATACCTTAAAATCCAAAATCATTTGTAAAATCCTCAATGCTCCTTATTATGTCACAAAGAAACTCATCCATCATGTTCTTAATAGCCCATATGTTTCTGATTTGGCCCAAACTAGATACCTATCCTTCCATGAAAAGCTCCATACACACTAAATTCCGCTAGCCTCTCAACTTGCTTCACATAATATTCCTGACAACCCTCCGAGGCGTCTGAAAAGAAGATGGTCTCGAGACCTTCTACTATAGAACTTTATTGAAGTGGTATCAATGGGTAGTTTCTCCACAAGTGTTTTTTTTTTCATGTCCTTAGTTCATACAGCAGATTTACTTGATGTAATATAATTACAGTTGTAATTATCAATAAATTATTCTAAAAAAAAAAGTATTTTGGGATTTGATGGATGAATAGGCAAAATGTTGAACAATTAGTTATTAAACAGTATTTTAATCCTAGGCGTGAAATCTTTGAATGGTTTCCTTTTTCAATTACAGTAGTTATTGTTATTGTTATTATCTACATAACAATTTTTTTTCAAGAACCGAGAAATGCATTTATAAACAACTTTCTGCTTAATGATGAAAAATGTTTACAAAACTACGTAAAATTTCCTGGAACAATTTACAAAGTTCAGTTTTACATTACTACTATTGAAGATGATAATGAGATGTTAAACTGAGGGGCATTATATGAAACAGAGTGACTTGTAGAGGGAAGAGTGTTCTCTATCCATGCCTATATTCACTAAATATGATAAAAATGCTTGATAATGAATGAAGTAAAGCCCCACATCCTCAATATAAGTAAAACATGATTATGTGACAAGGCAAGTTACACATAGATGTGCAACTGCGACAAAGTAACTTGAAGTAAGGATTTATTTTTGCTAGATGAATAAAATGGGTGAAAAGTTACAGCATATATTTCATAAGGCAAATAGATGTAGAAAATGTCAGAAATATCCCTGCTTATTCTGCTTACTGTTGCAGTTGCTTGTTATAATATGCAAAGTCATCAGGCCTAACCTGATATTATAGCCTAACTTTTTGTGCAATATGTACATATTAACTATTCTTCATTTTGCATAAATAATCAAATATTATGCATTATATTATCTGTGATAGACGATCATACATATTACCTAATTACACAATGTTATTTTCTTTTTTCTTCAGGAATTAGTTTTCATTGTATGGAGGCTGATTTTATGTTTATAACCTAGTCACATGTGGGGCATTATTAATGATAATAATAATAATAAAATTATTAATGATAATTAAATGTCAGAAGTAAAATACCTTGTCCTTTAATATATGCAGGAGTATCAGCTTGGTATCGATTCCCCACACGAATTTCTCCTTTATCAGCCAACAGAGTTCTTTGTGAAGGATCAAAAACCAAACAATAAAAAAAACAATCCTAAAAAAGAAAAAAGTCAGTAATCTAAATGTATCATGACCCTGATCACATCTACAAATATTCATAGGTTAATTTATTATCATCTAAATTGAATTGGGTTTGTAGAGTAAAAATATCATATTCCTTAAATGTGGAAGAAAGTGGTCCGGGTAGAGGTCAATGAATTATTCTTAGAATTGGAGAAATGTTTATTAAGTAGCCGACGTTTAACTTTGACCAATCCTCTGTTCTCGCCACAGTTCCCAATTACAACAAAAAACTCATTCCTCATTAACCTCGAAAACAATCCATTAAACTTCAAGACTGACAAGAATAACCTTTCTATAGTTTACAGACACATAATAGATTTCATTAAAAAGAACTAACCACCCCATTCTTTGTGCCCCTCCCCCCGGGCCAATATTTCACCCGTCAATACCTATTAATACCCACCTGTTTATTCTTTCATCTCCTTCCATTCATACCATCCCCTTTAATTATTTTATAATAGGCTCCTACACTTTTAATCTTTGATTTTACTTAACTTTCCCTATATTTATATTTTACAATCGTCCACTGTAACGGCCATTTTTTTCTGGGATTTTTTTACACTTATCCTGTAGTGGGGGGTAAACCTGCTTTCTGACCCCGCTACTTCTTTGACGTTAGACAGTATGTGAATTAAGGTTGTGAAGGACCTAATCAAGCTCATAACCTATCAAGACTTAAACATTTACCCATTTTAATATTCAATTTTTATTTTGTATCTTTATTATCTTATTCTTTAATTTTCAACACTTTCTATTTTATTCTTTATTATGTATTTTACTACCTTCCTGGCTTTCCTTGGTTTTTAATACTATACACTCATACATTTTAATCTTTATATTTACCATGCTGTGCAATTTTTATCATTTTTTAAGTTTCAATTGCCTCTATTCACCATAATTTTTTAATTTATATTTACCGTGTTTAAAAAATTTTTGTACCACTTTTTAATTCTCATTTGTCTGTATTTTGCATATAGCCCTGAAGAAGAACTACAAAGTAGGTCGAAACGTTGGCTACTTAATAAACATTTCTCCAATTCTAGGAGAAATTCATTGACCTCTACCCAGACCACTTTCTTCCACATATATTATCAAGGTCAACTAATATCATTCAATACCATATCCCTTAAACTACCTGGGTTAATATTTATTGTATGTATGTATGTACATATATTTATACATATATATATATATATATATACATATACATATACATATACATATACATACAAACACAAACACAAACACACACACACACACACACACATATATATACACCACAAAGTTTCTGAATGAATATAATGCAATGAAGGAATACAAAATGATGACCAGTCAATATCGGCATTTTAGGACTTTTTCAGTTTTAATTTTTACATTTAAACAGCCTTAGCCAGTGAAGATTTTTCTATTCCAAGAATTAAAGATCACTAAAGGCAAATCCAAGTCATATGAAACAACCAAATATAAGTAATGCCAACAAAGAACTATAGATATTCTACACACACAAATTATGTATTTGTACATATATATAAGATATCAATGTTACACACATCTTTATTGAGGTAGCTGAGGAGAGATTCAGTTTCATTGAGCAATGTTACAGAACATTTTCCTCTTATATGGGTTGCAGGTAGAGTCTCTACTTGTCGAGATAAAAAGAGCTCTCTATGCTTCAACTGATGCCTTTGCTTATTATTTAAATCATCTCTATCCCCATTTTCACCCTCTGCTTCCAAAGCACCTAAAAAATAAAAATCATTGCACAAAAATTTAACTTTTTATTATCGATTATTGTGTTACAATAACAATAGAACTTAAACAGAAAGAAAATTAATACTAATAATTAAATTTACAGAGAGAAATTATTTAAACCACATTAATTTGGAAATGATAATGGGGAAGACAAATGCTAGACCTGGGAATAGATTTTATGATCTAGAATTTCCTATGAAGAATACATCCGTAGGATTGTAGGAAAAAAATAGCTACTTTAGATGCACTTAAGCAACTAGCATAGCTGAGTAGGAAACTATAGAATAAGGTCTCAAACAGAAACTTCAGAGAACTACAGTAGATGCCCTCTGGTTTGTCAAAAATAGTGAAGTTCATAAGAAGCTTTAAGTTAAAACACATCATTAAAAATACCTCATCCAATTCCATACTTAATTGTCAACAGTTAACGGAGCAATAGCTTTCAACATAAGACAATTTCATCCAAAAGATTGAAACCCAGACTAATTTGCATTATATTGCAAGATATTTTATTATGGAACTGATTCTTGTAACCGAGTGTACCAACACGAATTAATGCTTTAATTTCTATTGCTACTATTTTTAAATAAATAGGAAATAGCTCACTCTGTTTGACTATCAATTTCCATAGTCTCCATATTCTATTTTCAAATTTTAGACCCATAATTTTTTTAAAGAATTTTCCTTTCCTTCTTTTCTTTTTGGTAAAATCAAATTGTGTGGCTGTAATTCTGAAGCATAAATACTTTCTAGTCTAACTACTAAGTTATAGTCCCTGAGCATAGAAACTAATGTTATATAAAAACAAATGTTTGGTCAGTTGAAATGCCTCTCCATTTCTTCAGCTCTAAAGAAGTTGGGGTACTAGTATGTTTTAGGGCCTGTTGACATCAGAGCGCTCAGGTGTCACTTTTCTTAACCATCTCCTACTGTTATTGTAAATTTTCTAGTGTTTTGTTATTGTTTCTGAAGGTGAATGTGTTTTTGATAATTTTCTTCAAATATGACTTGGAATTTGAAGAAGATTTTTCGCACGGTGAAAATGTGTTGTGGAAATGGATATAATATGAAACTAAAAGTGGAGAATGAAATTAGATGGATGCCAGAAAAAAAGAAGCAAAAAGAGCCTGGGTATTCGAGTAAATACGTGGTTGAGGAATAGTACATTACTTTTGGAGACTATGGTCCATTTTATATATTGCTGGTCGGAGGAACTGACTTCTATAAAGTTCTGTCACAAACAGCTGAACATGTCTCATTGTTCAGTAATTGATTATTGTAATTATATGAGAGAGGTTTATGCTTATAAAATAAAGAGAACTTCAACAACTATTGGAGGCCCAGGGATGTATGTAGAAATTTATGAAAGTCTATAAAAACATAAGAAAATAAAAACATTTAAAAATTATCATATTTTAGTTACAAATTGTTTTTTACTGAATATTGCTTGTAATAAATGCTTTATTATTTCTAGTTTAATTTTGTCTAAATGTTTCTCATTTATTTCATTTCCTAAAAATCTGTTGTATCATAATGAAAGGCAATGCCTATTTAAAATTCATTGTAGGCAGCATAACCTGACACGGTCCAAATAGTTTGAGGTAATAGGCGACCTGAGCGCGCTGATGTCAACAGGCCCTAAAACATACTAGTACTGAAGTTGGCTATTCTTTGTCCAGTCCATTTAGTTGGATGATTTCTCTCTGGTATTTAAATTTAGAAACCTTTCCTCTCCCAAATTTTGTCCCCAGTTACTTAGGGATTCTTTTTCATTTTAATTAAATGTATATGTATGTGTGTATATATATATTCATTTATTAAAACATTTATAGAACAGCTCACACAGAAATTTTTGTAATGGTTTACCAAGTATTTTATGTCTATTGCTGCGATTGCACGATTTTCTGCAAAGGCAAAACAACCAATTTCTAGATTTTTTTTTCTCCTTATTTTATTTTCATTTAAGTTTAATAATGCATTTAGGCTCACTGATGCAATCTGGATATAGAGAATAAAAATGAAGAGAAAAAAATAACACAAACATTTGTTAAAAATCACATCATGTAATTATATAACTTACTTTGATGCTTATCAGCTAAAGTAACTAAAGTTCCAGGCAGGTCCCTTCTTCTGAAAAAGCACATTACCTTGGCTTCCACGTTACCACTTGGTGTCTGAAAATAAATAAATAAAATTTATTAAATAATGGATATATAAAAACAATAAAAATAACAAATATTTTAAGATTAAGTGAAAATAAAAAATAAAAAAATCAATGTAATAATTAATATACTAGCACAATAATAATCATTGTTTGTAGAATAATATTTTAAAAGTATCAAAACAAAACAAGAAAATCAATTCAGAATCATAGAAATTTAATAAATAATTTAATCTTCGAGAAAAAAAAAACCTGCTTCCAGTCAATTATTTTATTCTTTATAAACAAAACGTTGCCTATAAATATAAAAAATAAATTAAATACAAAAGAATCTACTAACATTTCAAAAATACATAGCCAAAATAATGCAATAAAAATTAAACCTTCTCAGTCTAAAATAACTAATTTTTTTGTAAAAGAAACTAATAACATAGATCCACTTATAGACAATGATAAAATTAATATAGTAACAGAAGCACAAGATATAGAATTAAAACATAATAAAATTAAATATAATAGTATAACCTATATCAGAGGCTTATCAGAAAAAATCGAACCAACCTTTAAAATTTATGACATACCAGAAATGAGGATAGCACACAAAACAAGAAACCCAATCAAAAACATTATAACAAGTCAAAAGGATAAGATACTAATTATGGAAAACAAAAATTTAATATACCAACTTACTTGTAATAATTGTGATGGAATATACATTGGACAAACAAGTACACATTTAAAAAACAGAATATATCACCATCAAAATAACATTAAACCTAAAGCTAAAACAAGTACAGCATTATCAGCACATTGTAAAAAAGAATTACACACTTTTGACTTTGATAAGCCTAAAGTTCTACATAGAGAGGATAATACTATTAAAAGAAAAAATGTAGAGGCTTTATTTATAAATGATAAATTAGAAAATGCTGTAAACGATAGAAAAGAAGCAGGAGAAATTAGTAAATTATATTCATCCATAATTTTGAAATTAAAAAATAATAGATCATAAGTATACTTATACATTGAAAACAAATCAGATAATAATTATAATAACCTGACCATATAACCTACTAGTAGATCTTTAATAAAATAAAAAATAAAAAAATTTTCCATATATTTCATAATTAATTAATTGATTTGATAAAATATTTTTTTAAAAATTATATAGTAAAATAAATAAATAAATTAAATTAAAAAAAAAAAATTTACTTTGTAATTTGTATTATTTTGTTAATGTGCGTTTTAGAACATAATTTGTTATTTTATACTAAAGTCTAATGACTAATAGAAATAAGAAAAAGGATCTGATGGTTCAAAGATCAGAGTTTGGTTTTGTAATGCAATATAATTTTTGACCATGGAGGACTATAGATCTCCTTAAGAATTATTTAAAAGTATTGACTTTCCAGGTATTTATACTTATAGTATGTTATCTTTGGACATTTATGTTAAATTATTTATAGTATTGTAATTATTGTTATTTTATTTAAAGTTTAAAAAATGCAGAAAAGGAAATGATTGAGAATGACACCATAGTGTCGAAACGTTTTGTTTATAAAGAATAAAATAATTGACTGGAAGCAGGTTTTTTTTTCTCGAAGATGAAATTTACAATAAATCCAGTTAAAAAAAGAAAAAAAAAATTATAATAAATAATTTACCAAGGTAAGAAAACAAATAAACATCTAATAACAAATCAACGTTATTTATAATAGTAATGAATAAAATAAATTGATAAGGAACTATTTATTGGAAATCAATGTATTGACCAACATTGCCAGTTTTATTCAGGGCTCAGGACAGTTACAAATGTAGGAGAGGTCAAATTTAATGACACGGAACCCTAAAAGAAATACAAAATGAGAGGGAGAAATTGATGAATACTAGTAAGAATAGCTGTTCAAGTTTTATTTAATTATAAATAATATTTTTTTCTTTTTAGCCTCTCTACAACTGTAGCTATTAAGCCTTCGTGAAGAACTGCAAAGTGGGTCAAAATATTTACTTCCAGGAAATAATTTTCTACTATTTGAGAATTTACGTTGACCTCCACCTAGATCATTCTCTTCAGTTTGATTGATGGCGTAAGCCAATAATAATTCACAATAAATACACTTAATTAATACATTTACAAAGATTAGCTTACCTTATTAAGTTCTTCTATTCTTCGTATTTGAAAAGGATTTGTAGAAGCAGTTTCAAAATAAACGTAATCTGAAAAATTTTAGAAGAAAAAAATACAAAAACAAAAAATTACATTTTCAATCACTAAAATTATTTAATAGTTGCAAGAACAAAATATGAGTCAATTCATCATTAAAACTTGATGAATACCAATAAGAAAAGCTGTTAAAATTGTATAAAAGAATAAAAATTATTATTTATTTCCATGGGTTTTCCTTCGTATAAAAATTGTAAATAGTTGACTTATAAAAAAAATGTATACATAGATAATGTCATTACATTTTACAAAATAAATCAAATGTTATTTACATTTACAAGGATCAAAATTTTCTTCTTTTCATTTGAACATTGATGAAAAGATCCTCTATGGACCATAGCACTGTATGAAGAAGATAACTCACTTACTTGATCAAAAAAATGTATTCCTTTAAAAATTTGTTTAAAGGAAACCATATACATATATTTATATATATAAATATAATATTAATATATATATATATATATATATATATATATATATATATAAATATATATATATATATATACATATATATATATATATCAGTGGCATTGCTCTTTAAGATGTTATGAAAATCTCAAGTGAAAAGGCTGATCACTTGATATTTTTATAACATCTTAAAGCGCAATGCCACTGAGGCAACATTGAACATGTTGCTTCATACTTGTTTTCTAATGTTGCCTGTTGTAGGCGTCCGACGACTATGTGGGACAAAATACAAAAATGTGGCATGCGGAATTTAGTTGCCTCACATAGCATGCACATTGTCATACATGAGTGTAGCATGCGTCTAATGTGATTCCACTGAGGCTAAAGTTTGATAGACAATTATAGGCATTCGCTTACTGGAAGAGTAGTGGAATTTGGTTCGCAGCTGTATTTTGTGTATTTAGAAAACCATTAATATAATTTGAAAAAAGCAGAAATTGTCACAAAAACATGTATTTATTTCCATAATTTGAGGAGTAAAACATCACGATCTTTACATTAAATTGTCCTAAGGAACTTTTGATAAAAAAACGCAAAATGGAAATATTATTCCTGGATCATGGCGAGCAGTCGTCGAAGGAGAAATTGGTGGCAGGATTTGTCACATAGTGCAAGAAAAGCAACTTATAAAGAAGTCAGAACTGAATTTATAAGATAGTTTCAATCAGTGGAAGGCCATGTATCTTGCCAAGACAATTATGCCTAACTTTTATACACTTTACGTTTACATGGTGTTCAAATATATATTTCAAATTACTCATACTAACATTAATTTCTGTACATACATTAAAACAAAAAAAAAACTCTCCACTAAGTCCACTTCATCACTACCAGCAGTTGAATACATTTTGCTAGGAGATGAGCCACTCTTTTTTTTGCACTCGTTATTAATGTGAAGCTCAAAGCCTTGATTTTTGTTTTACCTACATCACTATACAGTAAAACCTCTACTAACGGACAACTCTAAATAGCGGTCACTCCCCATTACCGGACGATTTTTTTTGCACCAACGTTTTAATACAATTTTTTAAGGCATTTTAACCTCTATTTAACGAAACCTCTCATTAACGGTCACGGACAGGCTGTGTTGGTTAGAAATCGATTAAAAAAACCTCTAAAAGACGGACAGTATGACTTTATCCCTTTCCCGTTTCTCGGAAACAATTAGTTGTTTCCGGTCTAAGGAAACAGGGACAGTTGTGTTTACTTTTTAGTAAAGGTTTTCCACATAAATACTTTTTTTTTATTCTCGGACTTGCTTTATTAAAATTTAGTTCTGTTCTAACCCTCGTGGCAGGCGGCTGAAAATGACTCCCTCACGTAAGAGACTCACTTTAGAACAAAAAATAAATGTAATCGACTTTTATGACCTTGAAAAGTTAAGGGTACGTGCGCTAGCGGAAAGACTCAATATCGGTAGGACACTAGTTTCGGGAACACTCAAAAACCGTGCGATGTTTTTTTTTATTCTACTTACCTTTTAAACACATGGGAAATTGAATAAGAGAGAATTAATTTGTACAAATACATATTTATAAAAAAATAAAACCTCCCTTTAAAGGACACCTCTAAATAACGGACAAAAATATTTGCACCAGGGCTGTCCGTTAATTCGAGGTTTTACTGTATAATTATAGTTTCCTATTTAAATAAATTAACCATCAATAAATAAACCAATTATTTTCACCAACAGCTCTGTACTATAATTATATTTACCCCATAAATGTTTTAACTTATTAATGTTGATTATTGTTTAATCTTTGTATTCTGAGATTTTATTATTCTATAATTCAAGGGAATTATAGTAATTGTCAATAAAATACGTAGTTTTTTCATTTGTGCACCCCATATTGCCCATTACAAGCCACACCAGTCCGTTGACTATCGGATAGAGGACGACATTGTTCAACACGCCAAATCATGTCGAGAGATGACATATTTACCCCATAATTGTTTCAACTTATTAATGTTAATTGTTTAATCTTTGTATTCTGAGATATTATTATTCTATAATTCAAGGTAATTAAAAAATATATAAAAAAAAAAGTAATTGTCAATAAAATAAATAAAGCAACAAAAAGCAATAAAGTAAGGAAGAAATAGTTGGGGGTGCAGTCAATAAAAACACCTTAATAAGTGTATACTTATTTATTGTGTGCCGACGTTTCGGCCTACAATGTAGGCCATCTTCAGGGCAAATATACCAAGCAGCGGCAAAGACGATCAACTGCCACTTGGTATATTGAGTATATAACAACCATAAATATTAGAGTGTTTTTTTTTTACTAGCTAAATACTAATCAAGCTCTTTAATACTTTAAGACCTTCAGAAAATCACAATCCTTGTCTTGTTTGATATTTTAAAATCCTTTAAATCTGTTTATCACGGCATCCTCCTATCTAAATTACCTTACTATCTTACAGTGCTCTATGATGGTGTTTTCTTGTATCTCTGCTACCATTAGCCCCCATAAGCTACTCTCATCTCCATTATTTCTATCTCAAGGTGTTCCTTGGGGTTTTTCTCTCTCACCAACCTTTTTTTCCATTTATACACAAATACTATAATAAAATACACCAACCACTCCCAGTACCATAAATATGCCAACAACCAGAAAATAATAATATCCTCTCATTTTTCTGACATGCTCGAGCCATTCAGTAGGCTTCAGGCTAAATTAGGACGAGGATTAGTATTAACCACTCTGCTTTGGAAAACAAATAGAGACTGAATTGAGATAAAATTAAGACAATTCTCATTGGCGCAACAATTTCTCTTTATGTCCTTCCTTACTATCAATTACATTTCCATAACTTGAGTGACCATCAACCATTCAGATTATCCTCAACAATGATTGATTTTTTATTCTTAGTGTACAGATATCTAATTAATTAATATCAGGTAAGGAAGTTAGTTATTTTTTTAGCTATCTGATTTTTTTTTCTAACTTATTTTTTCTTTTATAATACACTAAAACAGTTAAAAGCCATTTGAATAGTAAAAATATATACACTCATTCATGAGTTAAAAAAGGAAAAGAGAATGAAGATTTGAAAAGTTTTTCTGTTCTTTTATTCTTTCAATATAACTCAAAACAATAAAAAAATTGTTTGAACAATGAACATTCTTTCATGAAATATAACAGGGAAAGAAAATGTCACCCTTTTGCTGTTAAAAGTCAGAGAATCATTTGAACAGCAAAACTCAATTCATCCATGAATAAATTATTCTTATGATAGCAAAAATCTATTATCCCACTCATGAGATAAAAGGATTTTCATTTATTTAGTATATGTTCAAACCATATTTAAATTGTATTGTTGAAGTATAAAAAAAAATAAGTGAAAACTTTTTTTGGTTAAGTACCACTTTCTCTTTGATTTTCCTTTTAATACTTTGTGAATTAAGTAGTATCAAAATAAAATTAAACATTTAAGGAAATATTATATTGAGAAAAATATGAATATCTGCAAGGTACATAATTATTTGAACACTTAAAGAAATTTAATTAGGATTGTTTGTTGTAAAAACAATATGACATAAAAGATTTCGATATTCTCAGGCCATGAAGGACTAAAAAATTGAGTAAGTAATTCTTTGGTTTGGTGCTATATATCAAGGGCGGATCCAGGATTTTTTTCTGGGGGAGGGGGGCACAACAGGCAGACGGGCAAAAAATCAACAATAGCTTAGAAATAAACTTGTAGTATTTATAGAAAGGTTTATTAAAATATCTAGACAATAGTTTCACTCATGTTATTTTAATAACTATCATCACATGATTTGCCTATAAGTATGTACTGTTATGGATTCTCCACGGTACACAAAAAACCGTCTGAGGGGGCATGTGCCCCCATGCCCCTCCCCCCTGGATCCGCCTATGCTATAAATATATATACACATACATATATATATATATATATATATATATATATATATATATATATATATATATATATATAAATATAAAATGTTGGTGGGTAGTGAGATTATAAATAAAGAGTTTGATCAAAATCGTTATCTCCTTTTTACCTTGAATAAAATTAAAATAAACTTCTTTTATACTTGATTATTTATAAAACCTTAATTTCTGAATTTCAGTCAAAAACTCAAATTCAAAATGTTTCTTAATGGCAATACTATCACTAAATATATTTCACATATAGGTAATTCAAACATTTTGAATTCTAAACAATATTATAATCATAGATAAAACAACTTAGAGCTAATGAATGTAACAAACCTTTGATTGAAGTTACTACAGAATAAAACAATTTATAAAAGGAATTGGCCATAATAGAAAAGGATTACAATAAACTTTTGTTGTTTGTTTATTCATTTGACATCACTTTCTGCATATCATAAAGCTTATAGCTATGGCTAATCGGATGATGCTACTGTGATAGTCCTAAATTTTGCCTATCCAGGTATAATTTGGATAGGAACGACACCGGACAGGCTCGGAACCCCATTTTAAATACCTTCTGAAGGACAGCATAACTAAGGATTTATACTCCCTTTAAAAAATCCTAAGGCCATCTTATGGGCTGTGAAATGGTGATCTTGATTATAGTAGATTGTTATGCAACCACTAAACCACAGGTGACCCTCAAAATTAACTTTTCACTCTCATTTCCATTTCCATATCTTCTAAACTTGGGAGTAAATTATAATTCATAAATGAGTGTAGTGGAGGATTCTTAAACATAACATAAATTTTATTAAAAAAAAGAAATTACTTTAAAATAAATAAATAAAGACATGGAATAAATGAAAAAATTAAATTTTGAAAACAAAAAATATCCACTGAAATCAATGTCTTGGCGCCTAATGGAGAGGATCTACTAAATTAAATCTGAATGAGTAAAAATAAAACAAACAAAGGTTGTCATATAATTCCTTACAACTTTCATTACAGGAAAAGAAAATACATGAGCAACTTTAGGTGGGAGAAGAATAATTTTCAATACAGATCCTAAATTAAAAATGTGATTAATAATCGAAAACTTATCAACACTTGTCTCTATCATGATCTAATTTGCAACTTACAAGCAATATAAAAGCCATTACTTTTAGAAGTATCAGTTCTGCAGGTTGTCGCTTCGAGTTAAGTCACAAGAAGTTTTAACTTTTTATTTGTTTACTTTTAAATATTCTTGAAAATAAAAAAATTTGTATAATCTGTGGAACCGATACCGTTTTATAAAATAAGGGTATCAGAATTGCAGGTTGTCGCTTTGAGTTAAGTCATAAAAAGTTTCAATTCTTCATTCATTTCCTTTAGACCTTCTCAAGAATAAAAATAATAACAGAATACAAACCCCCAAGGATTCTTTTCAGTTGTAGTTGAGGTCTAACCTTAATTTTTTTTCTTATGAATTGGGTAAAACTTTCCCAAAGCAATGGAAGAAGACAGTAGTAATAGTTTCAAATAATATCAAGCTAAGGCAGAACTAATTCAAATAAACACTACTTAGATAGTTAAATACAAAAAAGTTAGTTATTAGGCTACTTTCAGAGGCAGAATATAACCTATAATTTAAATGCATTGCAAAGTTGTATCCTATTTTTGAAAGATACAGTAAATAAAACCACAATAGGAATAGTAATTTATATATTCTACTGTTTTATATCAAATCTTGTGAACAAAATATGATTTAAATATCAATAGATATTGAATGTTTTACAATAACCAATTACTTAAACAGAGATACAACTTCACGGACTTTAATAATCCATCACTTTAACTAATGATATGTATAATTTAACTAAAAACCAGCATAATAGGCACATTACAATTCCAGCAAACAATACTCTATACAAGGGGAAACAATTACCTTGTAATTAACAAGTAAAATAAATTCAAAAGGAAGGGTGGACATAAATATGTCAGTGTTTATACAAATAAGAATAACTTTTCAACCGAAAATAAATTTACAAAAAATGAATAAAACAAATACAATGTAAATTGTAAAGAGGCAAATTGTTGTAAATATAGAACCAATAAGAGAATGATAACAAACAAAACAATCAATAAAGAAATGTGCAACTTGTAAACAATGATAAAAATAGTATTAAAATTCCTATTTACTTAAACCTAAAAGTAGACAAGGACAATTATATAAACGAATGAACAATTTGAACACTAATTCATCAGAAATTGCAAATTCTTTGGCTAACACACCACTGTAAACAGTAGTGATAGAGGTTTGAACAAATTATTTAAGAACAGATAGTGATTTCCATTTCATAACAGAAGGATTCCTACTGAATTATCAGAAAAACTTGTTTGTGTAACGTTTTCAGGCCTAGATGTAAATAATAATTAACTCGGTCATTGCCGGTTATAACCAAAATAAATAAAATCACATACCTCCTACTCTGTACATATTGGCAGTCATTTTGGCTGATTAATCTGAATATCACACTGCACATAATAACAAGATACTTTAAAAAAAACTTAAAAAACTAATTTGAACCACGACCATAATATAACCGTATAGTGACAATTCGCCATTTTCTCTTTGGGATCTTAGCTGTTTTCCTTACTATTCAGTTAATGACGTCACTTTACAACACAATAAAAGTAATTCAACAGTGTAGCCTCAGGTTATTTTATTCTTTACAATTTTATTTAAGAAATTGAATAATATTTATAAATAATCTTAAGCACCATATAACTGAACTATTTTATTGAGAATTATCGGGAAAACGTTTACCCACAATGTTTTTTTTTCTAAAATATATTTGTATAATTACGAATACATCAATCAGAAAAGTTCAGGATTAAATTAATGATTTTAACGGGTCAATATGTATACCAGTTTTATGTGTGTATACGAGAAGTTAAAAAATATTGATGAGAAATAAGGATTAAATAAAATTAAAAAGGAGAAATGCAGATGCCTGGATATAAGTGACCGTAAATAATGTAAAATGCGTGAAAAATTAAAAGTCAATGCTCAACATGTAATTAATAAAAGAATGGTATAATAAATTAAGAATGTAAGGTTATTTTAGTAAATTAAAAATTTGGGAGTAGGTTAGGGATAGGTGATGGGAGTCGGTCTTGGCATTAACGGTAGAGGAATCTAAATTGATGTGAATGGTTTCTGAGAGGATGCGTTTATTATAATTAGGAACGGAGGCCAGGATCGACGTATTTTCGAAGTCAAAAATGTGGTTAAAGGATAGGGCGTGTTCGGAGAGTTTAGAAGCGGTTGGGTTGTGGGAGGAGATGGAATATTTGTGTTGGATAATGCGGTCTTTAAGTAGGTTTTTGGTTTCGCCGATGTAGGAAGAGTTGCAGTTGGGAGTAGAGCACGGAATGCGATAGATGACCTGAGAGCGATGTTTTAGAGGAATGGGATCTTTGACTCGGGTATAAATATTGGAGAGTTTGTTGTGGGATTTAAAGGCGATGCGTAAATTGGGGATCGCGGAACGTAGGGATTTTTGAATGTTATTAGAGAGGGAGGGTATATATGGCAAGGATCTGTATATAGGGATAGAAGGCGGATGTGGAGATCGGGTGCGGGTGGGTGGGTTATAATGGTGATGGATGAGTTTATTGATAACATAGGGAGGAAAATTGTTTTTTAATAGGATTTCTTTGATGCGTTGGGTGTTGGTGTTATGGAAGCAAGCGTCGGAGAGGGATAGGCCACGGTGGATGATATTTTTGGCGACATTGATTTTTTGGTGGTGCGGATGTTGGGAGTAATAATTGAGGAGTCTGCCAGAATAGGTGGGTTTAGTATACCAATCAGTGGATAAGGTGTGATCGGGATTTCTAATGATACGGAGGTCAAGGAAAGGTAGTGATTTGTTATGTTCAAGTTCAACAGTGAAATGTAGGCGGGGATGGTATGCATTTAAGGATGATAATAAACCTGGAATGATGTTAGGATTTAGGATAAGGAGGAGGTCGTCCACATATTTTTTAATGAAAATGACATCGTCACGGAACTGGGGTAGGATGGAGTCTAGAAGGTCATTTAGGACAATATTGGAGAGGTCAGGAGCGAGGGGATTTCCCATGGCCAGTCCAGAAATTTGGTTAAAGAACTGTCCATGGAAAGTGAGGTAGCCAGATTCGCAGCAGAGCTTAAGGGATTGGAGATATGAGGACCGGTTGAGAGAGGTATGGGGTTCTATTAGTGACCAGTTGTTATCTATAATGACAAGGGCTTTATCTAAGTGTATGTTGGTAAAAAGACTTTCGACATCGAAGGAAGTGAGGATGTAATGATCAGGAATGGTGAGGGATGTTAAAAGATCACGTAGATGAAAAGAATTTTGGATATCATATGGGTTGTTACGGCTGAGGACTTGTAAGGATGAAAGTAAGAAATTGCTAAGTTTTGTAGATGGTGAATTGACGTTAGCTGTAATAGGACGGAGGGGGTTGTTGGGTTTGTGGATTTTGGGAAGACCATAAAAACGGGGGGCTAAGGAATTATAGGAAATGAGGTTTCTGTAAACAGGATAAGTAATTAATTTAGAATTGACAAGGCTTTTTAGGTGGAGGTTGAATTGTTTTTGGAGAGATGTAGTAGGATCACGAGGTATGGGTTGGTAGGTGGACGTATCAGAAAGAAGGGAATTAATTTTGAGGTTATAATCAGAAAGGTCCATGATAACAGTAGAGTTACCTTTGTCAGCTTTGGTGACAATTAAGTCGTCATGCGATTGAAGAAAAGAGCGTGTGGACGCAAGGTCTTTGAAAAATTGCGGGAAGAAATTAGAAGGGGTGGAATGGGGGTGCTGAAGAAAGTTGGAAATGATATTAGCTACAGAGACGCGTGAAAGATCAGGTTGAACATGTGAATGGTTGAGGAGGGGGTCATTATGGATATATTCTAAGTCGGTCAATAGGTCAGGTATAATTTAAGAAATAAGGATTGTTTATATGTTTACGAAATATTTACATTCTTGTTAAAATAGTCGATAAATGAGTATTATTACCTTCAGATTATGTTTTAATATTTATAACACACGCAATCTTACTTTATGAAAGTGAGTTTTTATCTAAATATATTATGACAATCTTGGATTATGTTAAAATATCATTCGAACTCTAAGGAAGCTGCCTGTTAAATTAAAAAAAAAAGTGACTTACACATTTGAAAAAATTGTGGAATTGTATGTTACAATTAACATAGTTGATAATATTATAATTCATTGTATGAACATTATTAAATGTGATAAGGAAGGATTAAAAGCGTTATCAGGGTAGTGAGAGGTATCTTCGAGTATTACATATTGCAGAGCACTTGTGTACAACATAGCAGAATTAGTGTACAACACTTAGGGACTGATTTTTAATCGGCAAGGCTTGATTAAATCACTTTAAAAGTTACCAAATGTTTGGAGATGCGTTTCTCTTACATTTAATGTGTAAAGTAGTTTTCATAGTGTTACAGAAATATCGAAGGGTGCGAACAGTCTCTACCATATTCTGAACCCAAGACCTTTTAAAAATCTAATTAACTAAAGATTAGTGATAATTGCCTTGATACAACTTCAGAACTGGGTCGCCTTATCAGTTGGAATTACTGCGCTAGTGCTATCAAACATCCATCATAATAACAAACTGCTTTTGTATTCAATTGTGAAATTCGTATTTAATGGAATCACTAAAATTTTATCTGCTTTATTTTTATAATACTAAACTTCAGGTAGATGTATTGGTACTGCGCTCTCGCGAACTGAAAACTTAAGCATTGAAAAGGTTTTAAGGCATTAAAAAAACTGGTTGGTAAAAATAAGTAAGTTGATGAGGTTGCAAAAATATTATGACGGGAGATTATCATATATATATATATATATATATATATATATATATATATATATATATATATATATATATATATATATATATATATATTATAACAAGGAAAATCACCAAATAGATCCTGTACCCTGGCAGACCCTTTTTTATGATAATTTTATGATGTTTACTGAAAACAAAACCCAGATAGATGGTTAATATATACATTTGTGGTGGTTGTATTATATAGGGTCTTCCAATAGGAGTGATAGTTTTTCAAATAGAGATTTCTCGGTTTATAATACATATTTTTTTCTTTCTAGGTGTTACTATATGTAGTATAGTGTGCTGTTTCATGATGCAGCATTTGACTCCTCTCGATCGGTTGGAAGTAATAAAAAAATATTACCAAAGTGGTAGCTCAGTTGTGGGTTCTCAACGTTTATTCACTCGAGAATTGGGTCGCCGTCATACTCATTTTGGAGAAAATTAGACCTAACCACTTATCCACCGTGGATGTAGATATAATATATTTAATCCTTTGATGATATTAAGATGGGTATATGTAGTATAGTGTGCAGTTTCATAATGCAACATTTGACTCCTCTCGATCGGCTGGAAGTAATAAAAAAATATTACCAAAGCCAATATAATGCCATACCATAAACCGCACCAGACAGTGAGTTTTTCGGAATGCAACGGAACTTCATGTAACACTTCTGGGTAGTCCTCACACCAATAACGGCAATTTTGCTTATTAACAAAGCCATTCAACCAAAGATGTGCCTCGTCTTAGAGGATGATTTTTTTGGAAAAATTAGGATCGTGTTCCAAGTGCTCAAGGACCCAGTCAGCGAATTCTCGACGCAATCTATGATCATTTGGCTTTAGTTCTTGAGTCAATACGACTTTATAAGGATGCAACCCCAGATCCTTACGCAATATTCTCCAAGTTGACGTCTGAGATAGCCCCAGTTGTTGCGATCGTCGTGAAATCGACAAATTTGGCTCACCGACAACACTGGCTGCTGCAGCTGCAATGTTCTCATCACTCTGGACGTTTCGTTGTCTTTTAGGTGGCGTTCTCTTGTAAAGTGAAATCATGTTCAAACTTTTCCACAGTGCGGCGTATAATCTGCGCAGAGTACCGATGACGGCGACCCAATTCTCGAGTGAATAAACGTTGAGAACCCACAACTGAGCTACCACTTTGGTAATATTTTTTTATTACTTCCAACCGATCGAGAGGAGTCAAATGCTGCATCATGAAACAGCACACTATACTACATATAGTAACACCTAGAAAGAAAAAAATATGTATTATAAACCGAGAAATCTCTATTTGAAAAACTATCACTCCTATTGGAAGACCCTATATAATACAACCACCACAAATGTATATATTAACCATCTATCTGGGTTTTGTTTTCAGTAAACATCATAAAATTATCATAAAAAAGGGCCTGCCAGGGTACAGGATCTATTTGGTGATTTTCCTTGTTATAATATATATATATATATATATATATATATATGATAATCTCCCGTCATAATATTTTTGCAACCTCATCAACTTACTTATTTTTACCAACCAGTTTTTTTAATGCCTTAAAACCTTTTCAATGCTTAAGTTTTCAGTTCGCGAGAGCGCAGTACCAATACATCTACCTGAAGTTTAGTATTATAAAAATAAAGCAGATAAAATTTTAGTGATTCCATTAAATACGAATTTCACAATTGAATACAAAAGCAGTTTGTTATTATGATGGATGTTTGATAGCACTAGCGCAGTAATTCCAACTGATAAGGCGACCCAGTTCTGAAGTTGTATCAAGGCAATTATCACTAATCTTTAGTTAATTAGATTTTTAAAAGGTCTTGGGTTCAGAATATGGTAGAGACTGTTCGCACCCTTCGATATTTCTGTAACACTATGAAAACTACTTTACACATTAAATGTAAGAGAAACGCATCTCCAAACATTTGGTAACTTTTAAAGTGATTTAATCAAGCCTTGCCGATTAAAAATCAGTCCCTAAGTGTTGTACACTAATTCTGCTATGTTGTACACAAGTGCTCTGCAATATGTAATACTCGAAGATACCTCTCACTACCCTGATAACGCTTTTAATCCTTCCTTATCACATTTAATAATGTTCATACAATGAATTATAATATTATCAACTATGTTAATTGTAACATACAATTCCACAATTTTTTCAAATGTGTAAGTCACTTTTTTTTTTAATTTAACAGGCAGCTTCCTTAGATCTTCCCACCTACGCTTCGGTCTACCCCTCAGATGCTTCCCAGTCTGCACAGCGCTTATTAACATTTTTAGATTCTTTCGTTGCTAAGGCCAGCAGCATTACAAGCCCATCTTAATCTTCATGACACTATCACTTGAATAATATTTATCTGATGCATGCTTCCCAAATCCGTGTTATGTAATTTCTAATATTCTCCAGTGGTCTTATCCTTTTTGGGCTGAATATTCTACCCAACACCTTTTTTTCGAATACCTTAAGACGTTCATCCTTCAGCATTTGCGGCCACGTTTCACACCCGTAAAGAAGAGTTGGAAGGATGATGGTTTTGTAAATTCTGATTTTTAGATTTCGGGGAAAAAACGTGAACTTAGTAATCTGTATCCTTACCTAACTAATTATTCCTCCGCCATGACCCGGCAGGTGGAGGCATTGGTCTTTATGCCCACAACTCCCTAAAATCTCACATCATAGATTCCTCACCCACGTCTGATTATCCTCATTTTGAATTTCTTTTTGCTGAAGTTTCAAGGAACTCAAATCTTCTCCTTCATTTCGTAGTATATCGCCCTCCTTTGGGCCCTTTAGATTCTATCTTTGAATCAATCCTCTACAATTATGTTCCTTTCTATAACCACATCGTAATTTCCGGTGATTTTAATACCAATCTCCTTGTCGAATTCAATGATAGATTATACCTAGAATATCTCTTTTACTCGCTACACCTCTCCATTGTTCCATTTTCTCCAACCCATCACACTCTTTCATTAGACATGACTTGGTTTGTTATTGATTCACCGTAGAAACGTCTTTCCACCACTTAATTGCCCGTTCCATTTCTGTCCTCTTATGACAGTGCAAATTTCATACATTATCCAAACTCTAGAGATTCTCTCTGAAATCACTCACTCGTGAAAAAATCTCACCTTCCCATGAATCCCGGAATTGGTTTCATTAATCCTAAACGATCAACTGTTGAATCCATTAGTCACCCTCCCTTGACACTCGCGCAGATGACATGCGCCATTGATCAATGACGCCATGCGAGTGCTAGTGCCTTTGTTGGGTGTGTTTATACTTAGTTTGTAGTTACCTATTATGTTATTCATTAAAGTTAAAACTTCTTCTTCTTTATCATCCTCCTTAGTGCCTCTCAGCGTGGAGGTCCCCCCATCCCAGAATGCCATGCTTCTCGATCTCCAGCCAGCGCTTTCATCACATTCATAGACTTTTCCTTCCTTTCACCAATCCTTGAGATGTGGTCCATCCATTGTAATCTAGGTCTTCCTCGAGGACGGAGTCCGGTAGGCCTGGCTTCAAAAAACTTCTGTGGGTCCCGGTCCTCATCCACTCTGCACAGATGACCAAACCATTCCAACTGTCTCCTCTCCACTGTTTCCCTCAAAGCATGCACTCCTACCTAGGTCTCCCCTTATTCTCTCATTCCTAATTCTGTCCCTCCTTGTTTTGCCTGCCATTCTCCGAATTTATTTCATTTCTTCAGCGGAAGCCCTACTCCAGTTCTTGTCCATCGGAACCCAGCTCTGAATTCCATAAATAAGGGTAGGTACGTAATTGGACTTAAATATATCCATTTTTACACAATTTTCCAATTTCCCACTGTGTTGCATAGCTGGTAGTATATGCAATTAGCTTTCTTAATCCTGTTTGAGAGCTCTTGGTCCATTTATTTAAAACAATTATATCAAATGCGTGCTTATTTAAAAATACACATCAACCCACCACATTAAGTTTCTTTGTCAAAAAATTAGGCATTACTATTGACCAAATCCTTTCCTTGAAACCCCACATCACCCAGATATTCTGACGGTCAATAAGTTCCCTGAAGTTATTCCATCGTTCTCGATATCTGCTTAGGCAACCCCTACTTGTAAGCTTCTCATATTATCTCTCATCTCCCCCTACTTTGACTATTGTATTGTCGAAGAATACGGGGTCCTCTCAAATGTGTTTGAGTACAGATTATGGAGTAATCATTATGGAATAATTATCTAAGATTTGCCCCGAACTAACATTTTTTGTGTGAAATATTATTATTGTTTTTATTTTTTGTTCTTAAAAGATATCTTTCATTTTCCATCGACAATAAATATTTTGTTATTTTTTTATATAAAGTTTCATTGTTTTATTTTTTATCTTATTCTAAACAGCCCGTTGCACTATCCAGCCATCCCATATTTTGCGTTGGACAGAAGTAAAGGCTTTTTTGAGCCCCTAAACCACGCTAAAGTATGCATGTCGGCGGAGCGATGACGCTCACCAATAAGCACCTCCACTAGCAATCCAAACAGAAACGGGTAATTCCTACAAATATGTGCATTTGGTTCATTAGAGGTGGAGTCGTGGGTTGACAATCAGATGTAATAACCCTACGGTGAAAATAAGTAAGCTTAGAGACCTGGTCACATTCAATCGAATCTGATGCGGAAGTCATTTCAAGGTTATAAACTTTTTATTTATTTTTTGTACTGTAGATATTTTATTTATATTTTCTCTTTTTCTGTGATTTTATTGCCACAGATGAGATGCTGTTGTTTTAGAAACTTAGTTTTAATCTTGATATGGAAATGGTTGGAGGCTGGATTCAATACACACGTTTAAAAGAAAAACAAAATCCCTGATTTAGTCCCTATTGTTTAGTTTAACATATAAGTTTATTTAGATATTAAATTGTATCTTGAGGCAGAGAGTAGCATTATTTAATTCTCCAAATTTTAATTTTAGTTGATAAAAAAAAAGTGCAACTGAAAAGTCAGTATTTAATTTTAGATGAAAGATATCATTTCAGTCTTTAGTTTTAATTTTAATATTAGTATTAGTATTAATATCAGTAAGTATTACAGCTTATTTATAATTTAGTTTTAATTTTATCAGTATTTTCATTTAGTAGTATATTATATTCCTATAATAGTTGAGTCATGTGTGATTTTGTAAACCGCTATGTTATAAGTTCTATATGGGCATTCACAAAACTGAATTCTATATTAGAACGATGGCATAATGACGCTACATTAAATGTATTTCTCTATGTCATTTTCAGCGGTCACTGATAATAACATGATTTGAGGATTCTAATAGCATGTCGTGACTGTTAAACTTCTCTAAACTTTGTAGATGATTTAAATCTATTTTTAATGAAGGAATAGTTTTGTTCCAGGCGTAGATGGCTTTCAACTTTTGACCACAAAGTAATATTTCACAGCTCTAGTCTTTAAGCATAATAAGGTATTGAAAAAAAATAATGTAATAATTATTAATCATATCATGTAATACACATTTTATTTCATAGGATCGAGTTGATAGTGTTAGATGCCAAGTCAATACACACAGTGACATTTATTGAAATTTAAATAATGTAAGTAAAGCAACTACCTTGGAGATACAATATTGTATATTGATTTTCACTATTTCTTAAGTTAATGTACAAGCTGTCATATTACTTGGTATCAAAAGTTTTGTCTCGACCTAAACAAGTCAATACAGTACGTCAAATAAACATTAATCGAATATACTGTGTCATTCCAGTGTTTAATAAGCGATTCTATAAACAAATCTACTAATATTCACCTGATTTTACACTAAATGAAACAACATTAATATCCATCCAGGCTATTATGCATCTAATCCTCAAAGCTACTTTGATGGTGATTCGAACGAGTTATAATATTGCAATTTTATTAAGAAAAAGTATTTATTTCATTATCCATAAATATCTTCTTCCATTAAATCTGCTCTATTATGACAACCCCCCGATTTAAAAAAAAACAAAACTTTATTTGCAATTTTACATAAACAAGCTGCATAAGTGTAAATAAATGTTCCGGACTTCCTTTACATGTTTAAAGAACAGTGATTTTAATTAATTAAAGTTATCTTTTATAAATAAGTTTTACAATAGCAGGAAAAATGTGGAAAAAACGGGCTTAAAAAAAATAATAAATAAATAAAGATAATAATTAAATAATAGTAATAATAATAAAAAAAAATAATAATAATGTAAATAAATATAATAATAATTAAATAGAAAATAAATAAACAATTAAAAATAACTATAAAATAAATACAGATAGCTAGATTACAGTACCTGCAAAAGTGATTTGTTAAGTTATAAGTACCTATATGTTTTGTTCTTTTGTGCGTTTACCGTCGTAGCGAATGTTGATCATAGTTACCGATTTATCGGATTAATGGGTTTTTGGAAGCTGGAGTTTTTTCGAAGTATGCTTTTGTTTGTGCTGAAACATATTTTTTTTGTAGTAGGAAGTTCAAGATCTCAAAGCATAGTCGATATTTTTGTGTAACGGGGATAATTATTAATAATAGTTTTTGTACCCTTTCAAACTTTTTATAATTTTGGCGTACGTTGAACTCCAGACAGGTGAGGCATAGGTTATCAATGAGCGGATTACTGATTTGTAAAGGATTAGTTTGTTTTTGGGGGTTAGGCTGAATTTTTAATTAAAATTGGGATACACTTTGTAGATGTTTTTTTCGGTTTTCCTGTAGATGTGCTCTGCGAATGACTTCCCGATTGTATGCGATGTTTTTTGAGATATATTAGAAAATAATAATTATAAGTATATATGAATGTGGTTTTGATTTACTTTAAAATTTTCATTGGCTAAACAATTTTGTTAAGGTATCTGTTCCGTAGGTTGTCGCATCGAGTTGAGTCCTAACAAGTATTAATTCTTTATTCGTTTCATTTTTAATATTTTCCAAAAATACAAGATATCGTGAGCTTTAGTATAGAAAAGAGAGTGTAATTATGGTAAATGAATTGATTCGGTTTGGTATAATTCATCAAGAAATAAAAGTTTCAACTAGATAGATCCTATAATATAAAACAATCAAGATGAAGCAATTTAATTTATGATTATTAAATTTTCAAATTTTGTATAATAAAATAATAACAATCTTACTTTTATTTACTAGCTCATTGTATCTCATTCCCCTGCAATAATGACAATTAAAATATATGTTGAAATCACGCGTTCAAATATTCAAATACTAAAAAAACTATTAGAAAATTTTGGCATACAATATAACTTATACCATAGGTATTAAGAAATTTCATTTTTAGACAGTTTAAAATGTTTGTACTGTTAGTGGTGATGTTTCTTATTATTTAAACAAACCTTTCTGACAGGAAATTAAGTAACCTCAACCTAATTTAACCTGCATTCAACATTTCCAAAACAATAAAAGCTATATTGAGTATTTCTCAAAGTCTTAAAGAAAATACACTAAATTATTTTAAAAGAAATCCATAACTTTGACGTTTATCGAATTCTTAACACTTGATTGATGTGTGCGTTTAAAGTCCCATGTTAGTAATTTTAATGCTTAAAATATTTACATTCATATAACTCAACAGCATCAAATTATTTTCGATACATACTATTAAGCTAGAAATTTGTGAACTTGTCGAAATTCATCAAATTAGGAAAAAAATAAAATGCAACCACCATATAACTCTCGGAAACCATTATCACTGTATGTTAAGAAATTAATAATGTTATAGAGAAATAACATTTCAAGTCAAAAGAAAAACTAAATCCTTAATTTTTGCCACTATTGTTTTGTTTTACATGTAAGTTTATTTAGATACTAAATTGCATGTTGAGGAAGATAGGAAAATTATTTAATTCTGTGTAATTTTAATTTTAGGTGATAAAAAAAAATGTCTGACTTAGACGATTTCATTGTGGATGAAAGGAAGACGAGAAAATTGTTGAGGCTGGTCTGTTGCTTGAAATATACTCAGGGAAAAAAATCAATCAGTACTATTAACTTAGCGTATATCATTTCGGTATATACTTTGTTATTAATCGTAATACTTCAGGGCATTATCTTAGCCTATTCTACAAATGATATAGTTGAGAAAGTGGAATCTATACACTATGTTCTAGTCATCATCATTATTATATCATACATGAGCAATGAGCTATACAACAATTCTAAACTAGAAAAGGCTTGGGATTTGATAAATTCTGCTTATAACAGGTTCTCTAAAGATTTCGACGAAAATAGACGAATCCATATTGAAATCAATGCGAGCTCTACGAAGACAAATAAGATATTCTGTTTTTTAATGAGTGGCTCTTGCATGGGATATCTTCTCTTCGCTCCTATAAGGCAAATTTATACTGATGAGGGACCGGCAATCAGGAAACTTCCAGTCCCTCTGTACATGCCTTTCGACACGAGTGAAGATTTTGGCTTTTATATTGGGATGGTTTGGGAAGCGATCAGTTTGTTCTACATATGCGGAGTATCGACTAGCATTCATCAATCTTTCAGAGGGATCATGGGCAGACTCAGGGGAGATCTTAAACTCCTAAATAATTCGATTAAACGGATACATGAAAGGGCATGCGAAAAATATCTAATTGAAGGTAATGCAAATAACAAGTTAGGGGCATATTTCCAATATCTTGTCTACAGATGCCTAAGAGAGGACATCATTCATCATCAGATGCTTCTAAAGTTAGTAATATATTATAATTTGCTTTAAATTAATCTTTAGTTACTAATCTTGAATACAATTAGTTGAGCATAAATATTATTGATTATGAATAATAATATAATTTTGATTGATTTTCACGATTTTTTTTTCGTGATTCAGAAAAATTATGAACAAATATAAACAAAATTGAGACAGCAACTTCTTGATCATTTTTGGCATCCATTAATTTAAAATAATTTTTTAAAAAATGAAGAAAACTCCTACAACTTTTAGGTTTCATATTTCTAATTAATTTGGACCAAGTATCACATTAATAAAAAAGGAATGATTTGTGCCTTGTAATGCGAAATATAAAGAAACTATGTTTTGCGTATGGCCCAATAGTTAATTAATACAATTTGAAAAGAGAAGTGAGAATAGTTAAATTCATTCTTATTAAATTATTTTTTAAATAGTTAAATGATAAATGAATATAATAACAATCTACAAATTTACAGCAAGAATAAGAATAATTATTCAATTATATCATCCCGACTTTTGTATCTGGTTTGTTTTTCTACAATATCTGTATTTTATTTTAGCTATTTTTATTCATTACCATTATTATGTATCATTTTAATTTGTATGTAACTTTGAATATCCGCCTTGAAGAAGACTTGAAATGTGAGTTGAAACGTTGGCTTTCATATAAATAGTACAAACCTATTTAAGAAATTATTTCTCTGATTTCCACCCGGCTATTCTTCCCTTCTTTAGTTACTAAGCAATGATGTGTAAATATTTTAGTTCTACATAGCATTACATTAATGAGCAGTCCTTGCAGCTGCTACTGGCAATGTAAGTTATATATCAATAGCATTCATAAAATACTTAATATATATATATATATATATATATATATATATATATATATATATATATATATATATATAGATAGATATTTAGTTGTTTTATCACTCTTTATTACACACTAAAACAATACGCAATATAAGAAATCCTAAATGAGGGTAAAGAAAAAAATGGTGTAGATTTGAAACTCTAATATTTGTCAAGGCAGAAACATAACCAAGATATTTAAAATTTAAAATATCTTGGTAGGTGGCTCTCCACTATAACTGGCTCCGATCTTGACATAAGGGGAAAGGTCACTAAAAGAAGAAAGACAATAAGAACTTTAAATTCTATATTATGAAGCAAGGAAGTTCAATTGTCTACAAAGAAAAGACTTTACCACTCCTTTGTCAAAAGTGTGGCATTATATGGATCAGAAACATGGGCCATCACTACCAATTTAGAAAAGAAACTCCTAGCGATGGAGATGGACTTCTGGAGACGTAGTAGTAGCATATAGAAACTCCAGCACATCCCTAACCACGTGATCAGAGAAAAAGTACAGGAACCCCACAATATCTTGTACACTATAGAAACCAAAAAGCTGAGCTGGTACGGCCATATAATGAGAATGTCAGAAAATCGATGGCCCTAGAGAATAATAAATTATGTTCCTAAGGAGAGGAGGAGAAGAGGACGTCCGGCAATACAAGAAATGGTACGATGGATTGAAGGAAGGAATGGCAGCCAGAGGGCTTACAGAGGAGGACTGCCAGGACCGGGAAAAGTGGAAAAAATCATTGTCAGCTTACGACATATGACAATTGTTGTAATAAAGTCGTATTAAAAAAGAAAAAAAAAGAAAACATAACATAAACATGAATAAATAAATATAAATGTTGGGATTTGGGAAAGTCCAACCGGGAGTTTCCTAGGTCTCAAAACTCCGTTACAGCGTTGCTCTCTTGAGAAAAAAAAAATAACCCGGAAGAGAGTTCCAGTTAGCATTTCCCTCATACGGATAATTACCTAAGTAAAAATATCATTCTCAAAACTGTCATTCACAATATGGAAACGCGGGGATTCCCTCCCGGCTACACTCTTCGTTCCAATATTTGTTTTCACTGAGTTGAATTTTATTTGTATATATAGTGTATAATATAGTTGTATACTTTATTTGTTATTCTTCTACTGATATTTATATCCAACTTATTACTTTGTCCTATGTCCTGAATATTTATAAGTTAAAATTAAAAAGAAATAGTGATAGCAACTAATCTGATAGAAATGCTCACCGGGACACCTCTAGTGAAACTTAAATGAAGGACACCTCTCACGGGTTAAGATTAGGAGAAGTACCTAATTCTCAGGTAGTTCGTTATTAGCTTAAATCAACTTAATTATTGTTTTATTGAATTTCTATTAGTTGTTAATTGTTGTTTAAAGTGAACTGCATTTATTTATTATTTACGATAATATTATGTGTGGAAAATATAATTATAAAGTCTTTTTCTAGAAGCAAACGTTTTAATACTACTAAAGCATTTGATAACTATATTAATATATAGTAATTATCAAACCTGAAATTGTTTAATTCTAAGGATGTGGCATTCGTAAGCATTTAAATAATTATTCTTATTTTTATTTTGAGTGGAAAATAGTTGACTGGATAATTCAATCCATCATTCTTATTTTTACTATAAATTTGTATATAAAAGCTTTATTGTTATTATTATATTCATTTCTCATTTCTTATTTAATTATAAAAAAAAATAATTTAATAAGAATTAATTTAAGTATTCTCACTTCTCTTTTCAAATTATAGTAATTTATTTTAATGCACTATTGGGCCAAATAATTTCTTTACATTTCACATTACAAGGCATAAATCATTCTTTTTTTTTTATTAATGCTTTTTTTTTTTTTTTTATACTTTGCCCAAATTCATCAGAAATATGAAGTTATAAGTTGTTTCATTTTTTATTTTTTAAATTATTTTAAATTAATGGATGCCAAAAAGGATCAAGAAGTTACTGTCTCAATTTTTTAAATATTTATTCGTAATTTTGCCTTTATATGAGGTATAAAAGCCGTTTTAACACCCTACACCATAAGACCATTTTGCTCAAACACGAAAAAAAAAATCGTAAAAATCAATCAAAATTATATTATAATTTATAATCCATAAATATAAACTGTAGTTTATTAAACAGCTGTTTTATGTTAAATAATCACCTGAGAGACGCAATGATTTCTTTATTAATTACTTGTCTCTTCTTGTCTTAATAATGTTATGTAATAATAAGTATCAGTTCCGCAAGCTGTCGCTTCGAGTTAAATCACAGCAAGTTTTAACTTTTCATTCATTTCCTATTAAATATTCTTGAAAATAAAATTAATCCCGAGTTTTAGTAAGAAAAAAAAAACACTTGTTTTTTATTTTACTGAAATTGACTAGTGCATTATGTCCAGGCTAAAACCGTAATCCAGGGGTGTACTAACGGAGTAGATTCTTACTCAATGTTCTCTCCGGGAAGGTCTGAGTCCAGAGCCGTTGAACCTTCTAGCAGGAGGGTACCCTTAACAGGGGCGCAGGGAAATAGAAAAAGCAGGACCACAAGCTTTTTGAGTGGGTCAGCTCACTTGTGGAACCTGGTGGAAAAGCCCTAGTGGCTACATATTTGAGTGAAATGATTACGGCACTTTTGAATAAAAAAAAAAGAGTGTAACTATAGGAAGTGTGTATATTTCGGTAATCATTTCATCAAGAAATAAACGTTTCAACTAATAATTCGAAGGATAGATGATGTAAACTAAACAGTTTGTGTAAGTCGGTTCTTTAATGTATATATAGCCAGTAATAGTTACTATATACAGTCTGTAATAAATTATTTTATTTTCAAGAATATTATTAAAAAGGAAACGAATAAAATGGTAAAACTTGCTGTGACTTAACTCGAAGTCACAACCTGTGGTACAGATACCCATTTGTCATTCAAATTGAAATCATAGTTTTCTGAACAAGAAGGTCCTGCTTTCATGAATTGAAACATGGTTAGTTTTGAGGCGAGGAATCGGATGTTTGCCTTTTTTGTTTTACTTTCAAGAAAACATGTCATAAAAGCCTTCTAAAAAAAAAATCATCAGAGAGTTCAAGAAATCTGATTTAAAACAAAATTAATTTTAAACATAACAAACAAGAAATGAAGAAGATGGAGACAGTGGGACGCGATCCTTAAACTGTTTTTTTTAATTATATCATTATAATGGGCAGTTTTTTTTTCATGCTTTTCTTAAATGCAGATAGTTTAGTATAAATATATTTTAGGTTGTCTCAAGTGAAAAAAAATGTTTGTTTCTGTTTTTGACGCAGGGAAAAATTGGGACTTAAATCGAATATCTACTTTTTAATAAAAGAAAACATAAAATAAAATAAAGTTATAAAAGAAACTTCAAAATCGCTTTTCGATATCTTTAAAATTGAAGCAGTTATTTTAGAATGTTTTATTATTAACGCCTAAATTATTTTTCACATGCCGTATTAACTGAAATCAAGTAAACATCATGCATCATTTATAAAACTGTTTTCATCGTGCTTAAATATTGCAAAGCCTCACTAAATGGGAAAACAGTAGATCTATTTCAGCAGTCGAAATTTTGAAAAGGATATATAAATAGTGGAATGGATTCAAAATGATTATTATGAATATATTGGCTTCAGCAGCAATCATAATAAAGGTAAACAATTTAAATATTCATATCTGGACCACAGAACATAGAACCAACTAACCACATAGTTAGTTCTATGTTCTGTGTATCTGGACTAATAAATAAAATGCGATAAAGAGAAAAACAAATGTTCTTGAAATACAGTTAAAATGGTTCAAAATAGTCCTTTTTGTTTTTTTTTGTTTTTTTATTTTAAATCGCAAACAGAAAAAAGCCATATTAATAATGTAAATATTAATTTAATCTGGCCTAAACCAGAAGAAACAACTGATGTTTTTAGTATAAAAGAGTGTTTAATGTAAATATTATTCAAGACGAGATTGTATATTTTGTTTTTTAATAAATTTCCAACGGGTTTGATAATTAGGAAGGATAATTAAGGATAATTAGAAAAGTAATTTTAAAAAAAAATTATTTGTATATGTTATGTATGTATGTATATCTTTTTAAATAAGATCGATAACTAGCATCCTTGTGATGAAAAAAATCAAGAAATTGTCTTTTTTTTGTTATAACATATTATTCATTCTTATTTAACATAATTATTTTTTTCACACTAACAAATAGCACCATTCATTGTATGGATGGGTTCTTACAACATTAACACCTATAGAGTGGTGTTTGTACAATTTATCAATACAAAATTTTCTCTTTTACATATCTAAAGTATGAACAACAGTTTTGCATTTAATTACGAACTTTGTATTTGTAGCATGAAATAGTTTGTGGAATTAAATTGCGGCATTTAGTAATACCTTCGTGAAATACTAATGTCGCGCTAAAATATCAATTACTTTTTATTATTCCTTACTTTTACATGGTTTATTGTACTGTAAATATGCACTAAAACTCAATTAAAGCCCCACAGTATGTATCTATGGTTACTACAAACTTTAATCAAATGCTCGAAAACATCGGTATAATAACGCTTTCTATTTATTTTTGGGGGAAAAAAAGTAGCAAGATATAACAACGAAAAAGCGATCAGATTGTTCTTCATATGCGGAGTGTCGACTAAAATTAATAAATCTTTCAGAGGTTTTATGGGCAGGCTCAGAGTTCTTAAACACATTAGTAAAAAAAAAATTGCAAACGTTTTTTGGGGTATTAAATCGAACCCGCATGTATTTCAGGAAACTATAATTGTACAGTAACTCTTAACGAACAAATAGAACTTTGAAAATTGCCCTAGAACCATTATGGATCAATTTTTTTTTTACCTTCCGCAAATGCTGATGATACATGCGTATTATCAGTCAATACCAATCCAGTTATTGCATCCCAAAGCCTCCATCCCATATCACTGACCTTGAAGAATGGTGTCAAAACTGGAGAATTAAAATAAATTCTCAAAATTCGCATCAAATCACTTTTACCTTACGTCGTAAACCAATGACTTCCTGCCCTTCAGTATCCTTTAATAATATCCCACTAGTGCCTGTAGAACAGATCCGATACTTAGGGTTGCATCTCGACAAACGATTAACCTGGAATCCTCCTACAAGACTGAAAAGACAAGAAACTGCTCGACGTTTCAGGCTACTTCAACACTTACTAGACAAACGCTCTAAACTCTCAATTAAGTACGAAAGACTCATCTACATGACCATCGTACGACCTATTTGGACTTACGGAGTAGAGCTTTGGGGCTCCACTAAGCCATCGAATTCCTCTCGTATCCAAACCCTGCAATCCAAAATCCTTCGTAAAATCCTCAATGCTCCTTATTTTGTTAAGTACAAAGTCATCCATAATGACCCAATGTCCCATTTGTTGCTGATTTGGCCCGAACCCGGTATCAATCCTTTCATAGCAAACTTCATTCCCACTCAAACCCTCTAGTTTCTAACCTAGCTTCCTCTTTAATTCCTCACAACCCTCCGAGGCGTCTGAAAAGATGGCCACGCGACCTTCTTAGTTGAACTTGTGATTTGAGTACTACCAGTGGGTAGTTTCTCTACATATCATTATCTCATGTCATCATGAATCACTTAGCCTATTTACTTGTTGTATTATTGTAATACAGTTGTAAATATCAATTAATAAATATTAAAAAAACCTTCCAAAGTAATTAACATTTTTGCGCGTTATTATTATTCTGTGAACGTATTACTAAATTCAACAATTTAATCCAACAAAATATTTCCTGCTACAACAACAAAGTTTTTAGCAATTTCTGTTTATAATTTAGGTACATAAAAAAGAAAGTTTTTTTATTGATAAATTATACAAACACCACATTATAGGGCAATAGGTGTTAATGTCATAAGAACCCATTTTAACACTATTATTAAACAAAAAAAAACTGTACCACTACAACCCATGAAGGGTCTGGGGTTGAGTACATGGTAGAGTCTGTACTATTTCTTGGACAACGGTTCTGCAGGTAGGTGATTTTACCTAGATCAAGTTCAACCGCCAGATCCCTCTTATTTTGAATACCCACTTTATAGAGGCTGGGTGGACCCCAGAGGGCCCTAGATCCCATAGGGACCATCTCCGGCTGCTAACAGATTAAATAAAAGTCTGCCAGAGAGGTATTTGAACCCAGTACCTTCGTTATGGCACTCTACCGCTGAACTACTCCGCTCCCTATGGTATTATTTGTTAGTGTGGAAAAAATATATAAAATAAGAATGAATAATATGTCGTTAAAAAAAAAAAATTCATTGTAAAGATACTAATTATCGATTTTATCTAAAAAAATATATACATAGGAGGTGACATATAAAAGCATAATTTTTTTAAAAACTATTTTTCTACTAATTATCAAGCCCGTTAGAAATTTACTAAAAACAAAATAAACAATCCCATCTTGAATAATATTTGCATACTAAATATGGCTTTGTGTGCAGGGAGCTTTGAAATTTGTAAAGAAAGATAGATATTGAAAGTAGGAAAAAACTGCAAGTGAATGCCTTTATAAACTAATAGGATGCACCTCTTTATTTTAATCCTAAGGTAATAATAATAATAATAATGAGAAAACGTCTCTATTGTTGAATAAATAATTCATTTGCACTCTTCACAATCTTTCATTGTGCTAAAATGATTGCAGAAATAACTTGCATGTTTTTTTCGGAATGCGATTTGCAGACTCTTTCGCAACTATTTAATGACTATTATTGATGCATTTTTTTTTCCATAATACGTTGAATACAATTTTCAAGTATTTTTATTCTTCTTATTCCACCTTTTCTTAAATCATTTTTAAACAACGATATACAAACAATCATTTTATTTAAAATTAAATGCTATAACTCCACTTGTTACAGATATTATTCTCTGACAAAGATATACTTAGGAACCATACTGCTTTTGTTCATTTTCTTGTCGTCCATTATACTAGGAGCAGTTGGATTTCTCATTACTAAGGTAAAGAATCATAAACTATAAGTAATTAATAAATATTTATAAAATGTTACATTAGTATATTTACTTGATGCAGCCCAACAGTCACATGGAGGATATTATTAAGTTTTTGGCTATCGTCACTGCCGAACTATTTTTTGTGTATCAGCTCTGTTGGGAAGGAGAGAGAGTTGCAGAAGAGGTAAAATTTAGTTGTACGTCGTAAATTGAGCTCAGCATATACATAATGGATATACGTCATTTCCATGCGTGAATGAATTCATTAAACTATTTTGTCCTTTCCTCAGCTAATACATTCCAACTTCGGCAAAACCTTGGTGAGATCTGTACCAAGCACAGCTTTTGTAGATCTTCAGTCCATTCTATCAAAAATTGATATTGTATAACTATTTTTTATCCAAGCAAACAAGGATCGTATATACATTTTACTTTAGTAAGTAACTGGTGTGTGTTCCTATTTTCACGGGTTTCCACCCGATTCCACGGGGTGTTCAGTGTAATGAACAGGGTAAAAGGTAGTATTATTTATATATACTATTATTTTATGATATCCTTCGTATATTTGACCCCTCCAAAAAAAAAATATAATAATAAATTGCCTAAGAAAACAATTGGGAGATGGAAACTGAAAAGGGCACTCGAAGAGCTCGAGGTCTCTCCGGATGTTATTAAAGAACGTTCTTCACTTAGGCTAGAACTTCAGAATGCTCCGGGCTTAACAGAAAAACTAAAGAGGTATGGAAGAAAAGAAAAGTTGAAACTGATGTAGTCCATTGTGACTCGAATGTAAAAAAACAACTTAAAATAAACGAATTTCTAAAAATAAGTGGACATTGTAAAGTTCATTGAAATAATATGACCGAGCACTATAAAAGGATAAATCCAGAAGAAACCCCACAGAGGGTATATAGTGAACTGCTAGGAGCTAGGAGAGTTGGTCATCCAAAAGTTACATAGGAGGAATCAGTGGTTAAAATGCAAGTTCTATTTTGTACCGGACATTGGAAGGCACTTGATCGGAAAAAACAGATCTCAACTTGGGACGTACCTATTATCACAAATTGACTATTCCTTAGAAATTACCTTGAGGACTTTTAATAGTAAAAGGGTGACGCAAAAGGCAAAGGAGCGAATAACAGGAATTGAATGTAAAATCTTTGGCAGCATTCAATGCATTTAGCCCGATACATGGAATTGTGTTGTTCTACAAGAATAACAGAGACCAACAAAAACAAATGTTTGAAAACTTTTTTAACTGCAATAGTTGATCTTTATAGATTTTTATGAGCCCAACCTAAATCTGGCCTTAGTTTTTTTGTATCACCCATAGTTTTCCAGTAATATGCTTTGTATTATATAGTATGAACCCCTATATGGTATACGGGGTATTGATGAAACACTATGTTACATCATAAGCATGGTTTGTCTTTACAGTGGCTACTTAAAACAGAGACATACAATGTGCTAATACAGGTTTCACTTGTCAACTGGAATTGGTCTATACTTTCTTCCTTTTTTTTCTTTGAATCTTATTGTGTAGCGTTTTCTAAGATGAGTCGCTTGTTGAACTTCTCGGTGAAGTGACCAACAGTAGTTCCCCATCATGTTGGTGTTCCAGCGGCCCTAGTACCGTTTTTCCATCACTTTAACATCCTGGTGAAAACGCTCACCTTGCTCCTCATCATTAACATCTCCCAAATTGTCCGGGAAGTAATCAAGGTGGCTGTTCAAAAAGTGAACTTTCAGGCTCATCAAACATCCTAACTTTTTAAACTTCTGTAACATGTTAGCTATAATAGAAACATGCTCTAGGTCTTTTTCATTTCTCATGAACTTTGTAACGACTTGCTTGAATGATACCCATGCTTCTTCCTCATTTAAGGTCATTGTGGATTCAAAGTTAACGTCAAACATTTTTCTAATGTTCTAAAATCTGTAATGTTCCTTTGGTGTTTTTTAATCACAAACTCACCTCAAATATAACAAAAACTGTCAGCAGAGTTTTTATAACCGCGATTAGACATTGTACTGAGCACATGTACAGGAAACGTGAAAGTGAGATTAGGTTGACAGTAAACAAAATATCAGCTTTAACAGAAAAAAGAATCAACCTTTTTTGGCCAGCAAATGTGTTTCAGCAGTGCCACCAACTTCATCCACACCTAGTTTTTCAGTTATTTATTTTAAATATTAAAGCTATTCAATTCATTAAAAATCGCTCAATTTAATAAATTTAACTTTAAAGTGTGAAGAAATTGTGGGTGATACAGCTTTTTTCATATCATATTTAGATTTAGCAGCCTAAAAACTATAGGAATAAGGTATTTTCAGTACAAAAGTTTTTTCATCGTTGGCCTGTTTAATCATATTTTCGATCCTCATTTTTACTTTTCATCGTTGTATCACTTGGATTTATATTATTTATACCACTGGCGGATCTAGGAGAATTTTTAGGGGGGGGGCATGGGTCAATGTTTATTTGTTATCAATGTATACGATCTATATATGAATGAAGATACATAAAATATCAAATTTTAATTTAAGACAACTGAGGCCAGAAAACAATAACATGGATAAAATAAGCTCCTTGATCAAAGCGGTAGCTATCTATATGCGAATGAAAAACATAAAATGGTTCGGAATCGCCGATTTTGGAGAAAACATTCGATACGGAATAATTTTGGTGTGTAAAACGTGTTTTCTTGTTGGAAACCAGCTAAAATTCAGGTCAATGGTCCCCATGGCACCCCTTCAAATCCGCCAATGATTTATACTCAACCATGTCCAATGTGAGACCATTTGAATTGTTTTTAATTTAGAATACCTAAACTCCACAGTACCTAAAATGTATCTATATACTCGTATTAATCTATATCTTATTGCTTAACTATATCATAGTAGAAATGTTTACTACAGGAGAATAATTTTTACACTGCAATGCATTTCTTATTCATAATACAAATCTTTCAGGCAATAGGTTACCAATGTTAGTTTCTAAAATTATTAAAATCACAAACTTTGAGTAATGCTTAATAATATAATTTTATGCGAGGGAGGGTCAATGGATCTGTGTAGACTGTGCTCAATTTACGCTGCATTATATTATAATATTTGGTAATTTTAGTTAATACATATTTTTTTCAGAGTGGAAATATCTTCAACAACTTGTTTAATATTCCTTGGATTCGATATGACAAAACAGTTAGGGGTTCTATTAAGATAATGCTAAGAGGAACACTAAAACCAATTCGATTAAAAACAAGTATATTCAACGTTGAAGCTTCATTAGAAACGTACAATTGGGTAAGATATTTAAACACTTCTGGTTATTATCAATAGTGAATAACTGGTGTCGAACACAATACCTTATTTTCGTAGAACTTCAGGCGTTGTTCGAATCATCACATTTCACAAAAACAATATAAACTGCGCAAAAATTTATAGGGATACGACTAACTTTACTACCATTTCAATATTGTTATTATTATATAAGCCATTAATATTTATTAGAAATTATACTACATTAAATATTGTAAAACAAAGAAAAAACCTGTACCACTACAACCCATGAAGGGTCTGGGGTTCAGTACATAGTAGAGACTACTGTTTCATGGACAACGATTAAATATTGTAAAGTGTAAAAATTTCCATAATAACATAAATGCTGGGTAAAGTACGTACTACAAAAATAGCAATAGCCATATTCATTTTTGCGCAGTAGAGTTGGAAATAGTTTATGAATTTCTGGGCAGTAGGTGTGATCTGAAAAAAATTGATAGCGAAAAATAACTAGAATTTCCAGCCTCTATAACACAGTTCATTTTAACTTTATTAATCGTAATACAGTTGTAAATATCAATAAATAAATTTTTAAAAAAAACTTTATTAAATGTCTCTTTTGAACTATATTTATTAACTTTTTGGTATTATTTTATTTACAAATTTATACATATTGATATTCATACACGTTTTTATTTGAGTTGAGCAGAAAATATTTAGAAAAAAAATCAACGAAAGGATGTAGTAAAGACTAGAAAATAAATGTAAACAAATGAAAATAAGTCTTAATAATATGAAATTAATGTTTTTTAACATTTATATAGTGAATTACTGATTCATAATGTTGATGCTTAACACTTGAGTTAATAATGAAGTAAATCATTATCAAATATTGTAAGTATATTTTCCTTATTTGCCAATATTGCAAATGAATCACGTTAAAATTATAATCACTACCCAAGCATATTTCTGTTTTAATAAATAGCATACGTAATTAATAAATAATAAATGATGTGCAATTACCGGTGTATTAAAGATTGTGTTATTTTACTTATTATTCTAAATGCTGTATTTAAGTAATCATTGTAAGCTTTAAGGAATGGAAAATTTATTGGTATGAAAAGAAGATTTGTAATCAAAACTATGCGTCCCCTTCGACTTAATGCGTTCTCTTTGATCAGATATACACATAATCGTCTTATTATCAAACAGTTTACCCTTTTTATCCCACTTATACGTACTATGCTGTTGCTTTAAATAATATATTTAGTTCAGGACAATAAATCAATATTTCAAACTAAATGAATACTGATAAAATTTAAGAAAAATGGTACGTGTATGTGTATAAATATTATATTTTTACACATGTACCATAGTTTTAAATAATAAGGAACTTGCTTAAGAAACTCCATTCACTCGCCCTTAAATTAATTAACCAACTAAATTTAATATATACATATATGCATAAATACTTAAAACTAAGTTCTGAATTCTTATAATATTCTAATCTGTTATTATTTTCATATTTTTAAAGGTGATTACGACAGCATTTCAGTACTTCAACTTACTACGTAATGTTAAGAGTGGTTAACCGTCACAAATAAAATACTTCTCTAGCTTCACCACGAGGAGTAAATTGCTTATTAATTGAGAAAAATTAGTCAAAAAGTGTAGAATTTTTTTTCACCCCTGACAACACAATGACAGTGGAATATGAGACAAAATATTTTTCCACCAAATATTATATCACAAATCGACAACTAAAACAGGTAATTTATATATTACCTTTAACTTTCCCTGTGTACTTACCAACAGTTAATACGTTTCAAGAACTTCAGAATTCACAGAAATCGACAAACTATGGAGTTTAACATAACTATGCATCTATTAGTGTTTAATAATTTCTAATAAAAATTAGTTCTAAGTTTCCAATTGTTTGTATCTATTTTAACAATTATTCTTACCACTTAAACACATTATTCAACTGCGCTAATTTCAATGCAACATCACTCACAATTATGCCTACTTGTAGCTATCCTGTGTTGAACTGAATAGTGTAGCTGTGATTATTTATCATAAATATATCATTATTACCAGAACAGTTTATTTTCCACAACAGTGTTATAATATTGAATAAATTACACTCCTAATACACAATATTAAACCACAAAATAAAAATGAATTATAAATGACATTCCTATAAACAGTTTCTCCTTGCAATAGTGAGTTATACTACACACTAGATATCAATGGGTTGGTAGAAAGGGGGGATCCAGGGGGGAAGGAGCACATGCCTCCCAGACAGTTTTTTGTGTACTGTGGAGAATGAATTATAGTATATAATTATAGGCAAATCATATTATCATAGTTGTTAAAATAACAAAAAGAACATGAGTGAAACTATTGTTTTGATATTTTAATAAACCTTTGAAAGCTTTCTATAGATACTACAAGTTAATTTGTAAGTTATTGTTGATTTTCTTTTCCCGTCTGCTCGTTGTGCCCCCGCCAGAAAAAAATCCTGGATCCGCCCTTGGTTGGTAGAGTAAACTAACACGGTTACGTTCCGAGCAATGCTCTCCAGGCGACATCAGATTGCATTGGAATCAGGATGCCCTGAAATCTGAAATTTGATGTTCCACTCTGATGATTGATAATTGAGGTCTGAAAAGAGCAGTTGGCCGATCACACACAGGTATCTCTCGACATGTTGACAGTACCTGCTCAATCGAGGTCCACTAACTGTAACTATATTTTAGTTAGTTGTTATCAACAACTGTCCCCTAATACTGAGTTGGGATAATTTTTAAACCAAATTAGTATGGATAGCACCTCATGTTGTAGGTAATAACACTGCATGTAATATGAATTTTTATCTTTAATAAATATTTTTTTGGAGTATGAATTCTTTAAAATGAATGCATTTTAAATAATCCTACATTTTAAATAAAAGTTCTTTTTTAAAAAATTTACAACTATATTGTAACAATACAAGTAAATATAATTGTATGGACAAAGGCAAGTAGAGAAACAACCCTGTGGTAGTACTCAAATAACAAATTCAACTTATAAGGTCATCATCTTTTTTTCAGAAGCCTAGGAGGATTATCAGGAATTGAAAAAGTAGCTAGGTTGGAAACTACTGCGGATAATGTTTGTCATGAAGACAGGTATCGGGTTCGATCCGAAACAGCAACAAATAGGTCAGTGAGGTCATTATGGGTTTTGGATTGGATACAAGAGGAATTTGATGGTGTAGTGGAGCCCCAAATCTCTACCCACTAAGTCCAAATAGTCGTGTATATGAGCCTTATGTAATTAATTGAAAGCTTAAAGCGTTTGAGCAGTAAGTGTTGCAGTAGCCTGAAACAGCGAGCAGTCTTGTCAGTCTAGTATCTACAAAGTAAGTTATAAACATACCCCACAAACTTTCTTACGTCTACTTATTTATTATTTCTGTCTTTGAGGGCATAGATGAGAACTTTGCTTAAAGTTGCATTCTTGCGATTTGTTTTATAAACAAATTTTCATAAAAAATTGCTATTAACATCAAAATTTTTATTTTTTTAGCTGAGTCTACTGATACAGATTTATTTATATATCAGTGAAGGAAATAAATGACAAAATTAAGTCTTGCAATAATTAACAACAGAGTAGTTAGAATATCTGAAAGAAATCTTTCCTGGACTTATAATTGTCCCGAAAATAAATTCCAAAACCTTTTCCATTCATTATAAATTGTTTTAAATACAAAAAATTGGTTGAAGTTGCTTATCATTTCAGATTCCTTTAAAAAAAAAATTACACAACGAAAATCTTTTTAATTATTTAAACTCATCAGGGGTTAAAAAAGGTTAGGGCTTGAGCACTTTTACAGTGTACCAAAAGAGCAAAGAGGGAGAAGACTGAGTGAGGAGTTACATGAGTTTAAGGAGGTAACATTTCTACTATTCAGATAAATATGCCAATTTTTGAAAAGTACCAATTCTCCTTATCAAGAAAATTAATTCAGAATATAAGCACAATTTAGAGTCGACTCCTACTTAAGTTATTGTCCTTATTGTAGCAGGTATATGATTAATAGTAGTTATGAATGATGTGCTTGTATCAGATGTAAAAGAAGTTTTGTATAATTGTCAGTCACATCTGTAAAAAAAAAAAAAAAGTTTTTCAGTTGTTTAATTTCTTCAAATTTAGTATTGATAAATAATATACTGATTACAGACGAGCCAGGGAATTTTAACTGACTACTTTGACAGATATTTTAACTTTTTATAAACAATAACCACTTAACTTCAGTGAGAATGAGAACAAAAAAAATACTTAACTTTCACTGTTTTCATGTTGCAGTGTAGGAAAGTAGTTTTGTAGTCTTCATTGTGAAATGCCCTGGTAAGTAAATGGCTTGGATATAAGATATACACTACTGCAAAATGGTCCGAGTTTTTGGAATGCATTATTAATAACTTCCACTTATCTTAGTCGAAAAGAATGGTTATATCATGCATGCGCACACATGTATTAAATTGATAGTTGGGAATTCAATAATAATCACATTACTTTTTAATTTATTTTCTTTTTTTTTTACTTAAAAATATTAAACATTTTATTGAGCTTTAATTTAGAAAAAAAAAACTGTGTAGAAAGGTAGAATAAAGAAAAAGCTGTATAATCAAATTAATGTTAATTACACTATGCCATCTTGTTAGTTATCGCTAATTGGAGAGTTTGTATTTGATTGGTCCATTTATCAACAGCAGTGTATCTAGATCCATAGCCTGATTCTTTATCTAGCTCAAGAACCTGATTTACTTGATCGATTTTTCCTTGGACCGTGCTAGAAAATACATATAAAGATCAATAAAGATTACTTATTGCATGATACAGAATGCAGTCATACATATTTTTACATACATACATGCATACATACGTATAAGAATTTTCATTGCATATAGAAAAATAGATAACCCAAAAAAGATATAACTGAAGGTGTAATTATAAGTAATAAATTTATATAGAATTCACTCTTAATATTTAAAGAGGGTGATGCTATAGAAGACTTTTATGAAATTCGAAGGGAAATTCTGGCAAATGGGGTCTTTATATAGTAATGGGGAAATTCTGACAGATAAGGTCATTATACAGCGTGTTATGAACCCAAAAGACCATAAAGATGTAGATAAATTAGTACATTTTAATTGCATTTTTTGACTGTGGAGAAAACATATAATTTGTATCTTCTCATATTTTTATTGTTGAATCAAACTTGAATTTTATTGAACATGCTGTATGTACCAAAAATAAACTCAATTGGCCAGAGAACTACCGCTGTCACAAATAAATTTCCAATTAGTAGGCTTAAATATTAAATAAATAATTAAAGGTCACTTACTTATCTAATATGCATGATACTAGGAGACTTTCTACATCATTTACATCAATATTAAGTTCTTTAGAAATAAATGGTATATGTATCCTCGTATACGGTTTGATCAGTTTAATCAACACTTGTGTGCGTATATTTCTCAAAAGGTCTGAAAATTTCAATAATTTTAATTTTAAGCTTACTATTCAGATTCTAATGTCATGTTCATGTAATGTTATTGGATTAAAAATAAAATCACTATTAAAAAAAAAAAAAAAAAGACTCATATATCCTATAAACTGTTTATGGGCGCTATTAATAGAAACTTATCTGCAACATATATTACACAAACCTATATTTGGGAAATTATAAACTATACAAAAAAAAATAAAAAATAATGAAAAATAAACCTTAGATGTTTTAAAGCAATTTTAATGCCAAAAAAATTTGTAGCAATTTTTGTTCTACGGATAAGGACATCAAATAAAGAATTTCCATATTTTAAATCAAAAAGGATTTTTTTAAATTCAATTTTTGAAAATATTTCAATGGAAAAAAAGGCTTAATATAAAGTAATGTTTCACACTGGAAGGGTCTAGAAAAATTGTAATATCTCTGTTAATAATTCTGTAATCTCAGTAATTCTCAATTGGAAGTGGAATTTGGAAAGAATTTAAAAGGATCGTAATATTTAAACTTCATAGAAAAATATTGGAGAAATAATGGACCACTTGTAGTAAATAGCTAAAATCGACAAAATTGCATATCTTAACCCCAAATACCAGCTCGACCTGGTAAGCAAAATATATTATTCAGACCTCCATCTCAAGATGAGTACCAAAATATTTAAAAAAATAATCAGCCAAGAGGAGCAACAAAATATTTTTTATTAAAAAAAAATTTTACAACTTGTATTCAATGATATTGTCCATATGACAATATTTCTATAATATTATCGCCACTTATATGCATATAAAACTAATTAAAAGATATTTAAGATGTTCTTTCTTTGACCTCCACCAGGACTATTTTTACCTCCATATATATAAGGTCAACTAATACTGTCAAAGATAAAATATTTACTATTACTACAAGTTACTAATAATAAATATAAGAAAACTTTAGACAAAAGAGATGTAAGTTCATATACATTTTTTCATTAAACTTTTAGGCTATAAAAATTAATGAATCAATTATATGGTAAAACAGAAAAACTTTAAATCCCAAGAAAACCATTTTATCACACTTATGCTATTATATTCTAGTAGAATACTTTAAAAATTGAAATGAACATTACAAATTTTCATTTCTTGGCTGCTGTTAAGATTCTATCATCAGGAAGCTTCTAAGTAACTTAAAATATGATAATTTAGCTATCATTATTATTTATATCAAACATCAAATCAGAGGAACAGTAAACAAGATGAACATGTTAGTGTTTTAAAATACCTTCGATATGTTCTTTAATAAAAGGATCATCCATAATATTGACTCGATGGGTCCTCAAAATTTGCTCAAATTCATTAATATCATTATTTTGGTAAGAAGACACTAAATTGGTCATAGCAAGTATTTCAGGATCATTTTTGTAAGGTTTCGCTTCCTGTGAATCAAAAGGGTTAATCCCAGACTTCATTAACCTGCAAAATGGAACTGAATTACAAAATTTATTTAATAGCAAATGATTTAATTTAATACTTTTTAATTACTTACATGTTAGCTAAAACGAGATATTTCAGACAAGTAGTACGTCGAGGGCTTCCTGACTCATCATAATTTTTAAATGCTTCGAAAAAGTCGGTATGAGCTTTTTCAAATTCTCCCTCTCTAAGATGCATTTTACCACCACATTCTAAAAAATAATAATAGATAAATATTTTCAAATATTTAATTAACTAACCACTGGTGATTCTCTGACATTAACTTAAACATTGACATTAGCATACCTCTAATTACTCCCATAATTAGTGGATGGGGAATAGCAGATTTAATATGCAGTGATTGTTCATAAAGAGCTTTCAATTTTTTGTTATTCTTTTGAGTAGTGTACATTTGAATTTCTAAAGCATAAATTTCTAAAAGTTGAGTACCTTTTTTTAAATCATCCTCACCATCATCAGTCTAAAATTAAAAATAAATATTAATGATGAAGGCCAGTACTTAAAATGTGGGAATTAGTATCAGATTTCGATAGGACAACAAACTTTTAACAACCTTCCTAATTACTTTTTACACAAACTGGCAAAAAATAATAAGAAGTGTTATGCTGTTTTTAATAATGCCTCAAAGAAAAGATTTTTCAATTTCTTAAATCTTGATAACCAATGGGCCCCATTTCAAAACATATAATTTGTGACACTAAGCATCAAATTTAAACAATATAACAGGAATAGTTGAGTTAAGGTGTAAGAGAAAGTTGAACAGTTTGGTTTCTACTAACAGATCATCAGCAACTTATACTACTACTTATAAAATTTATAGCTTGTGTAATAAGAAAAAATAAATCAGGAAATAATAAGTAGAATAGGTAAGTACATTTTAAACTTTAATTGTTCCCTTGACTGAACTTCGGGGGTGACTATGTATCAACTTCCTATGAAACACCAACCTGCCGGTCACACGAACTACTAAGTACCTGGGCATCGAGTTGGACAGTAGACTGCAGTGGTCCAAGGACATTGAGGGAGCTGTGACCAGGGCAACAAAGAGGATGAGCATCATGAAGAGACTCACCGGAACGAATGGGGTGCATCCCAAGATGTACTGACAACTACATACAAATCATATATTTGGCCGGTATTAGAATATGGCTCCAAAGCTTACAATACGGCCTCCAATAACACAAAGAAAAAACTGAGCAGAGTGCAAAACAATGCATTAAGACTCAGGCGGGGCTGCTAACTCAACCCTCATCAGAGCCTTAGAAAGCCAAACTGACATAGAGCCACTTGACGCTCGCAGGGACAAGGCAACAGTGAAATTCTTTGAAAGAGCATTGAGGTCCAGGGACAATTTTTGGGAGAAATACAAATATGCGAACCAAAGACTCAAGTCCCAAACTACACCACAGCACAAAGTAGCAGAAATAAGAGCAAAATGCGGACTAGAAGAGCCAGAGCAAGAGCCTTTCAGAAGGACCGCATACATAAAAGAGAAGCCGGAAATAGTTGTGCACTACAATACCGGGAATCAATCTAAGAAAGGCAGAAGCCCCCACTTTCCAACTAAAGGCCCACACTGTCGCCATGATTAACGACTGATATCCATCCGAAGAATGGATTCACCTGTACACAGATGGGTCAGCCATGTCCAAGGCAAGCGGAGCAGGATATTACTCGACAGTAGTGCAAGCAGCCCTAGCAGTTGGGAAAAACGGCACCAATTTCGAAGGAGAAGTATGTGCCATCAGTGAAGCTGCTATAGGACTGCTCCACTAGCAATCTCGAAGAAAGTTGTCTTCTTGTCGGACTCAATATCCGCGATACAGGCAATCTGCTCAGCAGAGCCACAAGAAGGAAAGGAAATAAACGTCTGCCAGGAAAGACTTCGGCAGCTACAAGGAAGGACAGACATAGTACTGCAATGGGTGCCAGGACACTGCGGTCTCTTGGGTAATGAAAAGGCCAACAGTCTGGCCAAACAGAGATGTATCATGGAGCAGCCGATCCACCCGATCTCCTACCACAGTGCTTGTCGCAGCATCAATAGCACTTTCAGCGAATCGGTCAAAAGAGCAAGAAGAGCTGCAGAGGGAAAGCTCTGGGAAGGCATTACAAAATCAAACATACCACGGGACCTTCCGGGAGACGTAGCAGTGGCAAAAAACAGCAAAGAAAATTGCTACAAAACTTGGAAAAAGAACTGGCACAAGTGTATAATATCAGGTGGGGATTAATTTGAAGGGGAAAACATAAATATTGACGAATAAATAAATATTTTGTAAAATATATCAAAATTTGTCTTATTTATTTATTGATTGATCTTACTTAATGATTTAAGTAAGACATATACGTTAATTTTACAACAGGGTGGTTTGATTACGGACATAATAGTTCCGGAAGGATGAAACTCAAATGAGCAACCATTTGCTGACAGAAAAGTTTTATAAGAATAGAACATATAAAATAATGGGATGAAAACTTATACATAGAGAGCAAATAGAGAGATATAAGGCAAGAAGATCAAGGATATTGAGAAGCAGGTTTTATAAACTTAGAAAAGTAATAAACTAGGAGTTATACTGTCAAAATTTCGGAAGATGCCACTTAAACACTGTATACCAACAAGAGACCTTGTGTTCCAGTTTAGCCCTGAGGATTCAGCAAGAAATAAAAGTGTATGTACAAAATAGATGTAGTTAAAGAAAGAAATAGGACTTCCAAAAGTAACTTAGCTCCTCAGCTTTCTATTATAAAAATAAATAAAATAATGGATTTGCAAAATGATGAAAATGGAACAACAAACATGGCTAGAAAACATGAAGAAAGTCTATGAAACAGAAGGGAAGTTCTGATAAACAGAATAATAATATCAAATTTGTAATTGATCTATATACTTAAAAATTCATAGAGTTTAATCAGTTCATATAACTTGAAATCTGAATAAAGATCCAAACATTTACCACTTTAACCAATCCAACAAGCAAGGGTAAGAAGCCTGATATTTTCACAGAAAAATAAACCATAAATTATTTCACTACCCATTTCAACATTATTCAACTAATTCATAGGAATAAACACCAACATTTTAAACAACTTACAAAATTACTACCTTACAAGACTGATGAAGCTGCTTCAGTATTTTGGCTAGTTTTGTAAAATCTTCTCTATCATAATATAATTTTCCTAACTTTGTATTTGTTTTAAACCAAAGTCTATCATTTTTAGCATCTTTCAAGGCCTCTAAAGTAGTTTCATAAAAGTTTTGTAATAATTCCATCTAAAATATATGAAATAAACATAATTATCATTTCAATCAACATAATTATTTTAAAATCATAATAATTAATTTAATTGGGCTTTTAGAAAACAATTGAAAATAAACCATTTAAAAAACTAATGAACATCAAACTTTCAGGTAAGTTTACATTGAATTAATTCCTTAAGATTAATTAGAAAAACAACTGGAAGAATTTGGCAAGTAAACTAGGGCACTACAAGGAGATGATCATCATTATCCAGGTAAAGCAGAGGTTCACATATTCAAAATATAGGGTTGGTCATTACCGTTTTTGTCGATAGATTCACTCTACACTTTCTTTTGTTTTGTTAACGTGGCCAGAGCATCTAACCTATATTTTTTTCTTACTGTATGGACTTCTACGTTTAATTAGTAAAAAAATTTTTTTGATTAGTTCTTTAGTTTTGCTTTTTATCCCAATTTAAAAATGGAAGAACAGGACGTGCATTTCCGACACATTTTATTGTATTACTTCCGAAAAGGCAAGAACGCATCGCAAGCACAAAAGAAATTATGTGCCGTATATGGAGATAAAGCCTTGAAAGAAAGGCAGTGTCGAAATTGGTTTGAAAGATTTCGTTCCGGTGATTTTTCACTGAAAAATGCACAACGATTTGGCCGCTCAGTCGAAGTGGATGAAACCCATATCAAGGCCATTATCGATTCAGATCGTCACAGCACAACACGAGACATTGCAGAGAAGCTCAATGTGTCGCATACATGCATTGAAAAAAAATTAAAAACCCTTGGTTATGTCAAGAAACTTGATTTATGGATCCCTCACCAGCTAAAGGAAATTCATTTGACGCAACGGATTAGCATCTGTGATTCGCTACTGAAACGCAATGAAAATGATCCATTTCTGAAGAACCTAGTTACTGGCGACGAAAAGTGGATAGTTTATAACAATGTTACTCGCAAGAGATCGTGGGTGAAGCAAGATCAACCAGCCCAAACATCATCAAAAGCAGATATTCACCAAAAAAAGATTATGCTGTCAGTCTGGTGGGATCACAAAGGAATTTTGTATTTTGAACTCATGCCTCAGAACCAAACGATAAATTCAAATGTGTATGTTGAACAACTCGACAAACTGAAGGATGCAATTGAAGAAAAGCGGCCGGTATTATCAAATCGGAAGGGTGTTGTTTTCCATCATGATAACGCAAGGCCCCACACATCTTTGGTTACTCGGCAAAAATTATTGGAACTGGGTTGGGATGTTTTGTCACACCCACCATATAGCCCTGACCTTGCGCCTTCGGATTACCATTTGTTTCGTTCCATGCAAAACTCTTTAAATGGTAAAATTTTTAACAACGCGGATGATGTCAGATCACACCTAATTCAGTTTTTTAATAGCAAAGACCAGACATTTTACGAACGGGGAATTTTTACGCTGCCAGAACGATGGAAAAAGATCATTGACAAGAACGGGCAATATCTAATTGAATAAAGTTATATTTTTAAACAAAAATTCTGAATTTGCCTTCTTATTTGAAATCGGCAATGACTTAGTTGCCAACCCTATATATGACTGATTTACAATTTACTGTTGATGTCTACTTGTGCAAAAATATGGTTAGAGAAATTAAAACTGTTTAAATTAAAGACTGTTTTTCTTGATTTGTTATTTAATTGTATTTGGCTTTATTTCATTTCTTATATAAAATAAGTTAATATTATTGAAGTGATAGCATCACGTAGATTAAAATGGGCTTTTAAAGTTGCTGTGCTTAGAAATAAATGAATTTCTAAAAAGTTAATAAGCCATGTAACCAGATTTCTGAGAAAACTGATAGATTGTGTTGTATATTTTATTATATTCTTTAAATGATAACTTTTTACTAATGTATAAAAATACAATTGTTGGCCATGTTTTATGCAAAAAACATTATCGTATAAATCATTATGAGTTATCAAAATGATTTATACATAAATAGAAATTATGATGGTTAATAAATCACATATGTTTTTATGCTGTTTAAATTATTCAACATTAACTAAAAAAATTATTGGAATTAAGGCTGGCTATACAATAAAAACATGTATTCTAAAAATTATGAAATATTAAAAAATTATGTTACTCACATTCTTTGAAGTTGATATATAATCTAAAATAGAATTAATAGACTTTTCACTATGATTTCTCGTAACAGCACTTTTTATGTATGTCAAAAGAAGTTGATACTTCTGCATCATTTCTTCAAAGTTGTTCTGTGGAAAAAAAACACATAGATGAATACATATATTTTAAAAAAGATCATTAAAAAAAAACCAAATAAAATTTAAAAAAAAAAAAAATTTATTAGACACATTGTTGTTATAAGCTCCTACCAGAATCTTATTACCACACCAAAAATAAATAAAAATGTATAATGGATAGTAAATAAAATTTTTTTAATTAATTTTATTCTTTAGAGGGAGCAAGGTAGCTCAGTGTGTAGTGCTGAGTTGCGATGCTGAAGGTTCCGAGTTTAAGTTTTTAGAGCTAATAGACTCAATTCTTAGGCAAAGCAAAAAAGTTAATTGATTACATAATCACATTTTCTTCAGAACTTTGAAGATACAAATCTGAAGAAAAGCACTACATTAAAGCTTAATCAAGCAAGTTAATGAATATAGGAAATAAATAATAATAAGGCTTAATGAACCCGAAGGCTCGATGCCGATACCACAAATCTCTGCTTACAACCTTCCACCCATGGACTACAATCCAAACCCAAATCCGCCTTCTTATCATTCTTAATGTAATCCTCCCACCTACACCTAGGTCTACCTCATAGATGCTTCTCAGTCTGCACAGGGCTTACTAACTTTTTAAAAATTCATTTATTACTAAGCACAGCAACTTTAAAACCCCACTTTAATCTTAGTGCTATCACTTCAATAATATTAACCTTATTTTATATAAGAAATGAAATAAAGCCAAATACAATTAAATAACAAATCAAGAAAAACAGTCTTTAATTTAAACAGTTTTAATTTCTCTAACCATATTTTTGCACAAGTAGACATCAACAGTAAATTGTAAATCAGTCATATATTTTACATCCTCTCTTTCTGCATATAAAACCAACGACCAACCAAAAAAATAAAAATAAAATAATACATACACACGTTGTTTCAGGTTATGAAGGTTTAGCCAAGAAATATACAGCAATATTTTGGAGACGTTTCAAGATTTTATTGTTCTCATATTCATGTCTTAACAAACAGAAAAAAAGTCTGAATTTACTTGAAGTAATTAAGGAGTTTAAGAACACACACTAGTATGAACATAAAATTAACAATTATTTGTAGATTATAATTAGGCAAGGTTAATGTTAAAACTTAGAAATTTTTAACAAAGTGTGTTGCTCAAAACATAAATCAATAAAACTACTGTATGAACATGTTTCTTGTTTATTGTATGAAAATGTTTATTCTAATTATTTTAGTTTTATATATTTTTTGTATTTTTGTTTAAATCAACCCTGAAGAAGGCCTGCATTGTGGGCCAAACGTCTGTTTCAAATAATTATTTTCATTACTTAAAGAATTATTTTTTTTACCTTCACCCGGGCAATTTTCGTCTCTAAATATACTTCAAACAACTAACAAATTAATCTAAAAGGAATATAATTTAAATTTAAAATTTACATATCATTTACCAAAATCTGAAAATAATACATTGTATGTAGAATTAGAACATTACAAAAACAATGACCATGAACAATTGCATATAGCAAATAAAAAAGGAGCTGCATCATTCAAATACAGATTAAAATATCCAACAAAAGCAAAGAAAATGTGACAACCAAAGCACTTTTATAAGATAAAAAAAAACAATAGCCCAGTTTAGGTAATAAACCAACTCCTGAATGTTGAAAGCAGAATACTATGGAAAAAAACAATAACCATTTGATGATTTTGTAAGTGTAGTTGGTTAGAAAACTGTTGAGTGGCACGATAAATTATTTTAAATTTAATTTCATCAATTCCCCATCAAATTCACAGCTAATATCCTAGGAATTCAGTATAAACTACATGCTTTCCAAGAAATGTTAAGGTTATGTTGCCTTTTATACCATTTGTGTCACTACCTAAAGTTGACCAGATAAGAATGTAATTTTCCTCTTTTTGATAAAAAAAAATTTTTTTTATTAATGCAGTCTAGTTTAGTAAATGAGGAGCTAAAATAGGATTTTTTTATTTTCCTAAAATATATATATTTTTTTTAACAGTTCAATTCTTCAATTCAGTATCACAAAACAGTAATCTAGAGACATACAAACAAGAGCTTAGGGGAGATTGACAAAAATAAAGACATGTCTGACAAGAAAGCAGCCCAATTACAAGGAAATGGGATAGCCTTAACTCTAAATAATTTATTAATTTGATAGAGAATAGAAATAAAAGTAATAATTTAAAACAATAATTAGTATTTTTATTCTAATTCTGAAATAAATAAAAAATACTTAATACATTAGATAGCTCCAAGATCATTTAAACTTATTTAATACGAAAGCCGAAGCTACTCTAACTATATGTATAACAGACACAAATTAATACAACTTCTAAATAAAGTGTAATTTTAAAGAAAAGCTTAAACTAAACAACTGTGCAAGAGGAATTAATTGGAAGCCAAATAATAAAATAGCGAAGAACAAAACTCTATTCATTAACCTACTAGTAAACCATTTAAATAATTAATATTATAAAACAATCGGAAGAGACATTTTCATTTTAGTACCATAACAAATGACTTTTTTTGTATGTAATGGCTTTAGTTTTTGTCTCCACTATTATAAAATGTCATATTTTTGTCTTAATTTTAATTAACAATCAATAAGTCAAATGGAGACTAGTTTTCTCTATTTGTAATAATTAGTTAAAGAAATAAACCGAGATACACAAGTGAAAAATTACTTGGTTAGTAACTAAAATTCCTACATATACTAAGTGGTGTTAATTAAATTATGTTTTATACTCCATTTAGTCAGTTTTCAATATGAAAACTATAAAGTTCGTAACAAAAAGAAATAAAGTGAATATTTCATTCAATAAGGCAGAAACCGACTTTAATTTACGAAAATGAGCACACAACTGTCCTAAAATTTAAAATGCTAATCACTATAACAATAAAGGTTAGTAGATCCCCTCCATTTGCCCAACTGAAACATCAACAACTTTGTGCCTACCTTCTTTGCTTTGGAGGAAGGAGTTGGGAAGATAAAATAATCTGCAATGTATTGAGCTTTCCAGTATTAAAGGCAGAATTATGGTACTTCGCCATAAATGTAGTCATGGATTTCCAAATGTTTCTCCAAATAATATTTGAAAGATTCACTGCAACAAAAATATATAGTGTTTTCGTTTTCAAGTTCCTCGCCACTAACTTCAAGTTTTTCAAGGTTAAAACTATGAAGCAGTGCACGGTGCTACATAAGGACGCCCTTGACCCCCCCCCCTTAGTATAACACTCACACACTAGCGTCTGATATTAAATAAACAACAGCTATTAAGACGAAAACCGACAAGCCTCTTCAAGGTCATTAAAAATATTCTAGTGTATTTTAGAGTATTCTATTTTTATAGTCATTTTAATAATAAATCTTTTTGATAAATCTGTTGAAGCCTACTTTTTTTTTTAAACATGTTTAATTTTTCAAAATTAAATAAATAACAAAAACATGCTTTACGTTTTAACAAATAAATAATAACAATTCTTTTTTAAGAAGTTCAAAGATTTTCCATGTATTTTCACAGCAAACACTCAATCTGACAGAATTTGGTGAAAATTTTCATAAGAACTTAATAAAAGATGTAAAGAACATGATTTGATTCACCAAATGCTAAATATAGTACTGAGTATGCCATACTATCCTTCCAACAACAACACCAATTAATGATTAAAAATCACAAGACCAATCATAATATTACTAGTTAGAAAATTCTTCTTGGAATGGAATTATATTCTAGAACTCCTATATATAGAATATATATTCTAGAAGTCCTGTTAGATAAAGTAGAAACTATATCCAGACTAAATTAAAGAATTAAAAAAACAGAATAAATGTATCTGGATTTTTAATTAAAATTTGGTTTTAATTTTATTATCAGCATTACATATTCATCACTAGTTACATTTAATTTTGACTGTATTTGTCCAAAAACAAATAAAAAAAAAAAAAGGTTACTTTCATTCAAAACAGCCTAAATAGGTATTAAATTCACTTAAGTTAAATAATCTATTATAAATATTCCTTAAACATTTTAAAATGAAATAAAAAATGAGTTCTCCTGAGATCAAATAAGAACAAAACTCTAAGCATTATCCTATTACTACATATTTTAGAAACCACATAAACAAAGCAATTTATACAACTGTGGAGAAGAATTTTAACAAAAAAAAACAAACAAGTAAAACCCAGAAAAAAAATTGAATTTTAAAAAAATTAAAAAACTAAAAATAGGTCACATTTTCTGTGCTGATTACACATTTAAAGACACTATTTTCACTTAAAGCAGCTCCCAAAATATATTTTTAAAAACAATTCGTTAAACAGTTATTTAATCATTTTTATAATCATGATTGAATACACATTGAATTAAATCATTAATTCCCTGTAATTCTGTGAGACCATGTGCACCTTCAGTTTGGGTGTTACACAACAACCCCAAACAAGACAAAGAGGTTTTTATGAGATCTGAGAGTTAATAGAGGGGATGATATGGTGTTGGCAGAGAATATTAATCTGGACTCCATGGGGATTATCCAACATCGTCTGAATGGCAATTAGTAACAGAGTAAATAATTATTTTATTTATGATGATAGAATGAAAAGTGAAGAAAACCTTTCTTATTCATTTTTATTGTGGAATTTACATTAAAATAAAAAGTTAGAACTCGTGACAAAAATAATTACAATTTTATTTAGCAGCTTTATTATTCAGAAATATAATTTTAAAAACTTGGAACAATTTTAACAAAATTTAAGACAAATTAGCAATAAAACTTAAATAAACCATTCCTCTTCCGAAAATCATGATATCCTTTCCCATATTAACAATCTCAATAATTAAAATAACTAATAAATTATGAAGGTTGGAATTAAATTAAGTATTTGTTATTTAATTTTTAATTAAATAGAGAAAATGGACAAAAAGTTAAATCAGCAAAGAACTATTTAATAATGATCATTCGAAGTATGGGAAAGTGGAAGGAATGGTGGGGAACTATTGATGTAGGTGAGGCCTTCAAAACTAGTGACGTTTCTAACCTTCCCTAACACAAAAATAATAAACGAGTCAACCAACCCTCTTCTTATCAGTGCATGAAGACTGATTGACACCACTTAAATTATTTGCAATAAACATATAGCACCAATTATGGGGCAAGGGATTACTGAAGGGGATTCATACATTGTCATGTACTCACAGATTAATAGAATGTTCTAATGTATTTACGATTGTTAAATGTTTTTTATTCCTAATATCTGATCAATCTGCATACCCTAAATAATAATTTAACCACCACCTGATTAAAACCTAAACATTTTTGGATATCTTAAAGATGTAATACAATATTAAGTTCATTTACAAAAAAAAACTTACTTCAGCAAATCAATACTGTATAATGTACAAAAAAATATATTCCTCAAAAATCTCTTTTAAAAATGAATAAATTGTACTTTTTTTTTTAATAACCAAAAAAGGACATGATGGTCAACCACCCCTGGGCAAGTACCAGATTCCCACCTAAACCAATAACATGTTAGAGAAGAATTGGTCGACTGTATCTTCTAATTTAAGGAAGAAATAGTTGGGGGTGCAGTCAATCAAAACACATAAATAAGCGTTACTTATTTATTTGTTTTGATTGACTGCACCCCCAACTATTTCTTCCTTAAACCAATAACATTTTTTCTCCAATATTCTACCAAATGATTCTTACACTCTTACCCAGCTTTGATGGATGGTATATTCTTATGGCAAACTCTAAGCTTGGAATTAAGAAATAATAAGTCCATTTCATTCATATTAAAAGTGCACTAATATAAATAAAGTTGGAAGAAATGCAATGAAAAAAAAGGGACTCATAAGCTTCATGTAATTACCAGTTTGAAATGTATTTTTATCATTTGTTTCAAAGCTTTGAAGCCCCATTCACCTTTTTCACCGGACTCAAGTTCCAGAACCTTTTGAAATGATGCAAGGGCAAGATGTGGATCTTCTTCCTTAAGTGCCTTAGAGTTGTAATACTGATTTTCCAGGTCAACATCAGGTTCAGAATTACTGTCTTCCGAATATTCCTATAAAGAAATAACTGATTTAGAATATAATTAATTTTTAAACAAATTACAAAAATTAAAACATATACCACATTATTAAACAATGTGCATATTAATTAGGAACACTTTATTATATTACTAGTAAACTAAGCTTAAAATTTTGTTTTGAACAATTAACTATAAAACAAAATGGTAATTGAGGAATAATCAATCGAGGAATGATGGTATTTTTAACAAAGATATGGTTAACATAAAAGACTAAAAATAAGTAGTAAAATTTAAAATATTAACTAAGGGGACATAAATATAGAAAATCCCTATTGTTATTCTTAAACTATAATATATATATATATATATATATATATATATATATATTTATTTATTTACTTTTCAAATTCACTAGAATGCCACCTTATCTGTAGTGGTTATCACACTAGAGCCATTCATGCTAATTAACTGCTTGATATCCAAACATAAAATTTGTATTTATTCCAGTTACTGAATTATTTAAATCTATTAGTGGTTTCACTCATTAGGGCTGATGAACCCGGAAGCTGTACCTAAAATAGTAACAACTTCAATCATAATAAGGGTCCGACATCAACTGAAAAGGATCTGTTGGAACATAAAAATGGATAATCAACTCATATGTGAGCAGAAGTCATAAGATGGGATCTAATTGAATCAGTAATAATGCAATTTATTAATAGTACAATATATATATATATTAGGCACCATGTGTTTAGAAACTTAGATGATAACTTTTAAAGTAATTAGATAAATAAATAAGAAATATTTGTTGAACCTTCAAAGTTCATAATCTGTTGGATGAAAACAAATATGCTTATTTAATTCAAACAGTATTATTAATATATTCAATTAAAGTACTGAATAGAATACTTGTAACTTAAAAGACCAGAGTTCAACAATGAAAGGTACATAAATATTCCTTTTGCATAGCTAGTTTGTTTGTATATTTTCACGTTATAATAACAATACTGCCTAGGTCAATTCATTATTATAAGCAAAGCAAGCGGACATTTTTTCTAAATTTGCACTCACTATATCCATACTGACGAACAATTTGAAATAGTAATTCAGTAGTTAAGAGGTAAGGAAACATGCTGCAGGGTAAATAATATGAAAGCTTTCTATAAAATGAACTAATAAAATCTCAACTACAAACTGATAATTACAAATCTGAATCTAACAAAATAAGCAAAGGTATACAAACAAAATGAAAAAAAGGAAACTGAAAGGTGATAACATTGAATATAATTAATTAAATAATAAAAACTTAAGGTTATAAAGCAGACACATACAAGACCATAATCTTCTTCTTCTTCACACATATAGTCGTCCTCTAGGTCAGAAGTTAACATATTGAAGGAAAATAATACTTAATACAAACAGCAAGAAAAGAAATGGTGAAATCCAAAGAAATGAAATATAAAGAGAAGGATCACAACATAATAACAGTTACAGTTCAAATTATTACATAAAACCAAGTATCTAAGATTTGCGGATTTCCATCAATCGATACCATCGGAAGCAGTAGATAAACCTATTGGTAGAAGAATAAATGGATAACAACGACAACCGTCCAGTAGGCGGGGCTTAAGTGTTGGCATCTGCCAAGAATAAAATTGAAAATAAAGTATATTTTAGATATGGTATTAATTGAATTTAGAATGTTGTGCTAAATATGCATGTATGTATATTCAGGAGGGGAAAAGTATTTGCACATCCCGTTTTTTTTTTATATAATTAAGTGAAATATTAACGAAAATTCATTTTAGTTTATAAATTACACAAGCACACTATTTGTTTGCAAACAATCAAGCCTTTGTATTTATGTACTACAATAAACTCTTTGTTTTTATGTGCAACAATAAACTCTTTGTTTTTATGTACAACAATAAACTCTTTGTTTTTATGTACAACAATAAACTCTTTGCATAGATAAAATAAACAAACAATTCGTTTGTTTGTTTACTAGTTGTTTTTTTACTTCCTAGAATATAAATATGTTCTCTCCTATCATTATTATTAAATATTTAAATGGTATCAGATCTACATATTTTTAAATACCAATAACAAGTGAACTCAGAGCCTCGCCAGTGATTTTTTTGCGCAACCAACAAAAATAATATCGCGAAATATCAGATTTCATGGATCTTAATTTTTGTACAGTAAAGTACTTTATTAACCCCTTGACGCTCGTTTTTTTCCACAAAAATGTAATAAAAACACATCAGGTTTTTTAATTTGGTATTTAAAAAGTTTATATTGTTAAAAAAATATAAAGTAAAAATAGAACAAAAAATAGTTATATTATTCAATATAGTTCAATATCATATCATACGAGATTGAGTAAAAATGAATTTTTAATTTTTTTATACAATAAAAAAATCAGTTTTCATTTTATTGTAAATTGAAAAAACCGTTTTCAGTTTATTTTATTATAATATATAATTATAATCATTCATTTATTGTTTCAAAAACACTGTCATAAAATTGTAAAAAGTTTTATAAACTATAAGAAAAGAAACTATTTGCAGAAGCCGGAACAAATGACAAGTAGCGACTGGCAAGCACTATTTGTCATATGTCATACGACGTCGAAATCGGCGAGCAGCGCTCGGGTTGGTTCTGCTCCTCAAAAATCATTAACCGGTTAAGAGATGAGAAGAACAAGGCTCAACTGCAAAAGGGCTCAATGGTCGTCCCCAAAACTTCATGAAAAATTGAAGCACTTCAAATCCAAATGTTCGAGCTAATATGGTTGAATCAACTTCTGGGGTGTTTGTAAGTACGAGAACGGCAAGCAATGTTATGGATTATAAAGGTTTTTATGGCAGTATCCCGACTTTCTCATTAACTGGGAACCATTACATACATGCCAGCGAAACCCATCGGAAACATTACTGGCGACCAAGAATTTCAAAGGTCAATTGGAAGCGGAAGTAAGTTCGCATCACTCCTGTAACAATTCCAGTGACGTAATTAATTATTTTAAACAGCAGAATGCTAAGGTCTATGAGGTGAAAGAAAAATTAAAAGCATCACCATTGATGTCTTAAGACTTGGAATAAAATTTAAAACATGGTGTTAAAGAATTAATTTAAATCTATGTATTATCTGTTACAACTGCCAAGCCTCGACAAAAACTTAAAGTGGGATACTAAAAGTCAGCGTTGAATATACTCAACTCATGGTTCTATAACGGTCTATCTGATCTAACTTAACAAAATAGTGTAAAAAATTACTGTATATGCAAACTATGATCAGCATATTAAAAAAACACAATTAGCGAAAAGACATGTTAATTTAATAGCAAAGGCAACCATAACGGCCTCTACTGCAAATTCCTATTTTTTAAATTAAATCACACAACGCCCTCATCCCCGCATACACGATACAATCCCATCCTAACGACCAGCCAACGTCATTGGGCTGCTCCTAAACGGCTGAAATAACATTACATCGCGCGGTTTAGATGCTGATGATCACAAGCAGCAAACTACTAAAAACAAGAAGTCCTTCTTTTTCTTCTTTCCTGTTTGAGCAACCTCGAAATAGTTATTGGAACTTTCGATGAGAACTTCGAAATGGATATATGAAAAAATACACACTGATTCAAAACACCAGATCGCATGCCATATTAATAGAACCTTTTATTAGACTAAAAATAAAAATCATTGTATACATATATATCAAAATATAAATAAATAAACTAATTGAATTAAATTAAAAATGTAATCGTTTTGCAAATGAAAATAGTTACTTAAAACAAATAAGAAAGAGGAGAACATTAATGTTTATCAAGACACTAATAAGGTTTGTCTATTTGGCCAAATGGAATAATATAAAACAAAATCTTCCTTATCTGACTCGTAGATTTCGACGGCGGGGCGTTCGAAGATGCCGATACGTAGAAAGAATTCTCCGCAAGGCGGGCGTGACCTCAAAGTAATTTTTCTCCGCAGGGCGAGAGATAAAGTCCATCAAATTCCTTGCTCCAACAGGGCGAGCGAGGATCAAAATATCGGGTCGGTTCGAAGTGGTCGAACCGACTGCCAGACCAATACTGTGCTTGGACTTGAACTTGAACTAACTCCCAACTGCAGTGGGGCAGCGAATTAGTCTAGTTGAAGTCCACCAAACTACACTATTGTTTATAATTTGCACTCACTCCGGCCAACACTGTTAAACAATAAATAAATAAACAATAGCCGATCGAATCCACCATCGGCATGTGTCTTTTTTTTTCCTTAAACTTATAAATAAATTATATTAATTATTTAAACAATAATAAAAACATAATAATAAACAAATAATAAAATATGAAAATAAACATTTATATTACTATATTTACAAAAGGTGAAAATAAAAGGAAATTGTTCTTTTACAAAATATTTATTGTTTTATTTTACGATTAAAATAAACACCACCCCAGCAAATCAAACAAACAATCTGGCGTTAACACACCGCCCACCAATTTTGTCTGTGCACAAAATTTAACAGAAAGGCATTTGGCGATATTCCATATACATATCTGTTAGTTGCGATGATCTATACTATTCTATTCCGATGTTCGATTCTATGCATGATGGATAGATTTTGGATTGTGGCCCTTGTCGGGGAACAAATCTATTGGATTGGTTGGGAGGCAAGTGAAGAATGCGTTGAAAACAAGTTGTGTCCCAAGTTCCGGTTTTATTTTGTACCGCTCTATTAATGAAGGACAACACCAAGCGAATGCAAGAATTTATCCTTTGGGGTTGCTAAATGATTTTAAAAGAAAACGACCACAATATTCTACTCTATTAATGGCATATGGACAACCTGGCTCAGATCTCGACGACGGGAGATAGGCAATTGGAGGAACAAAATTCTCCGTTCGACACCGATACGTCCGAAGGGTACTACATTTCTGGCCAGTATTACGCGGTATAATTCTGCAAGCTGATACATCCCAAACATCTCGTTCCCGATGTAATTGTAATAGTTGCGGAGTGGTGTCGAGATGCATTCTACAATTCGTCAATGAGCAAATTAGAATGTTCAATGTAATATCGGAACTGAGGAAGTAATATCGGTTTTATTACAGTCCGAAATGATACAAGTTTTGTATTGCTGGGCAACAGACTATTGCTATAGTGACCGCCCACCCTGAGAATCCCTTGGAGATCTATGGATGGTGATGAACGGACATGCATTGTAACGGATGGGGAATCCGTTTCGAAATAATGCTGCTGGGCGCATTGGGCGCAATTTATTCTGAAAGGCTGAAGTCTATTCAATTGATACTTCTCAATGGGTTGAGAAGTACCGTAACGAAATACTATTTGTTGGTAAGGTAGGTCATTTGGATGAACTACCTCCTGGACGAAATTTATTCCGGAAGGATGGAATTTATTCAATTGATACTCCTCAGTCGGTTGAGAAGTACCATTGCTATGTACTAGTTGCTGGTAAGATAGGGCATTCGGATGCACTACCATCTGGGCGAGATTTATTCCGGAAGGCCGGAATATATTCAATTGGTAATCCTCAATGGGTTGAGAAGTACCGTTGCAAAATAAAAATTGTTGGTAAGGTAGAGCATTTGGGTGCATTACTACCTGTAAAGATATTTGACGTAAGTCAGAGTTCAAAGCTAATGGAATGCGTCTAAAATTATGGAGCACGTGCCTAACATCCGGTGAAAGCTTAGACCTAATCAGGAGATGGTCATTTAGAGATCCAAGTTCTGTTGGTGAAGAAGCGTCAAATAACATTCCAAATTTTGAGCAGGAGTTATCTTCAATTATACAATGAGGAGGTAAAATATATCGACCCTTACCTGTAGTTGACAAAACAAGGTAGTCGTCGATCAATTTGGAATAGTTTCCTGTCAATAAAGGAATTTTGTTAAGCCGGTGCGCTAATTCTAGGAACCGATGCAATTCAGTGAAGCTACCTAGATTTGGTGAGGAAGGCCTTTTGAATGGTAATTAGACATTGTCTGATCCACTGAATTCCCGAGAGCGATGTAAAGAAATATGTGCATCGGCCTCAATATCTAGGGATTTTGGTTTGAGAAGTGAAGCTACCATTTCAATTTTCCCGAAATTTTTCCTTCTTTTGCTCAATGGGCACTCTTGCGATTGGTCGCAAGATGGAAATAGTGAAATCGATGTATTTTGAACGGTAAATTTAGAGCACATAGGTCCCATCCAAAAATCGTGTGGAGAGCGCTCGGATATCCATCCCGATTTACGCAGTCAGCCGATAAGATTTCTCCAAACAATTCGGCTCCTAAAAGAAGACCGACTGGACCCGGTTTCCTAAATGATTTATGCGACCATGGGTATCGGTTTAAAAGGCTATTAATAGAAGCCGGTACTGGACAAACGGTTTCTTTATCTGTAATTTTGGGAATTACATTATAGTTAGTTTGAAGCCCAGGCTGATTATAATCCGTTGGCATTATCACACATGAAGTTTCGTATTTCCCTCCTTGTGTGGGATTATTCACGAAACCCTTTAATGATTGGGAATCGATTCTTTTCCCTAATCCTAAATGTCGTACGCAACCCGATGAAATGAAGGATCGTTGTGACCCTATTTCATTATCTATTTTTTGGTCGGTTAAGGGACTAGTTTTTAGCTTGTCTTTCGTCTCAGAATAAGGAGTGCGGTGTGAATAATATTTATCGGACCCAATTGTCGATCTACTTGTTGAAGCAGGAAAATGCAATAGCGAATGATGACGTTTTTTGCAATGAAAGCTTGACTTTGGTGAAGTACATTTATCAAAATAATGTTCAGGCGATACTAAGTTGCTCTACTTTATTTAATCTTTGATTGGGCTCTAGGGAGCGAAATCGGGGGCATCTATATAGCCGGTGTTTATCCTGACAGAGAGGACATATATTGTCTGGAGTAGAACTATTCGTTAACAATGGAAAATGCTCTACAATATTTTGGAGCCTACTAACGGATGAGCCGTGCGAATTATGACCGAAAGTTAATAAATTTGCTTGGGGCTGAGAGCATTGTATAAACGAGGAATCCTCAGCGATCCCGAAAGATAAGGCTTCATAATAATGTTTCCTCGTTTCGGAACGAAGATTATCGAAACGATCTATCGATTTATCTTCAAGAATTCTCGCGATCGATTTTGCTTCTTTAATTTTTTCTAAAAATATATCGAAGGTGCCATCTAGTTGTGTTAGACGCGCTGTAAATAAATTTTTATCTTGAGGCCGGGTAGAAATAGTGCTACCAAAAGTTCGCGTTTCTATTATGTCTTGAGCTAAATAATTGAGTTCAGATTCGATAACGAACAATTTATTTCCGATTCTACTTAGGTCTGACTTAGGAGCCATTATTTAACAGATATAAAACGAAGAGAAAAATATAAAACCTATAAACAGTAAAAATTAGAACAAATAAATAAAATGTAAAAGAAGAGAGAGAAATTATAATTTAAAACGGTTCCAGTAATGACATGCGAACCGGCCCTCGGAGGACCAATTTTATGTTTGAGCTCTCGCGAGACAGTAGGACCTCTCGATAAGAGCCCCGAAATATATGTGGGAAAATAACACTGATTCAATTACCAGATCGCATGCCATATTAATAGAACCTTTTATTAGACTAAAAATAAAAATCATTGTATACATATATATCAAAATATAAATAAATAAACTAATTGAATTAAATTAAAAATGTAATCGTTTTGCAAATGAAAATAGTTACTTAAAACAAATAAGAAAGAGGAGAACATTAATGTTTATCAAGACACTAATAATGTTTGTCTATTTGGCCAAATAGAATAATATAAAACAAAATCTTCCTTATCTGACTCGTAGATTTCGACGGCGGGGCGTTCGAAGATGCCGCTATGTCGAAGGAATTCTCCGCAGGGCGGGCGTGACCTCAAAGTAATTTTTCTCCGCAGGGCGGGCGTGACCTCAAAGTAATTTCCAATTCAAAGTCCATCAAATTCCTTGCTCCAATAGGGCGAGCGAGGATCAAAATATCGGGTCGATTCGAAGTGGTCGAACCGACTGCCAGACCAATACTGTGCTTGGACTTGAACTTGAACTAACTCCCAACTGAAGTGGGGCAGCGAATTAGTCTAGTTGAAGTCCACCAAACAACTACACTATTGTTTAAAATTTGCACTCACTCGGGCCAACACTGTTTGGATTACATCGACGAAATAAACAATAGCCGATCGAATCCACCATCGGCATGTGTCTTTTTTTTATTTCTTAAACTTATAAATAAATTAGGTACTTAATTACTTAAACAATAATAAAAAACATAATAATAAACAAATAATAAAATATGAAAATAAACATTGATATTACTATATTTACAAAAGGTGAAAATAAAAGGAAATTGTTCTTTTACAAAATATTTATTGCTTTATTTTACGATTAAAATTAACACCACTCCAGCAAATCAAACAAACCATCTGGCCTTAACATTTCCCTTCCACCGTATACCTTTCAGGGTGGAAGAGCCTCTACCCAACAGTCCTGTCGGTTCTGTGCCAATAGCATCATTTGCTCCTGAGTTTCTCTCCCAAAAGATACAGGTACACCTTCCTTAGGCCTCGATCGTGACTGATTTGGCTAATGTGTCCAAACCACCTCAGCTGCCATTTCTGCAGGGAATATTTTAACGCATGGATTCCTAACTCTTCCAACAACAAACAGGGATTTCTAAGTCTTCCAATAAGAAGTCCCAACAAAAAAAAATAATCATAAAAGGCAGTCATGAGAACTACCGACAGAAATGAAAACTCAAAACTTTGAAATAACTGTTCTTTTTTTAATTTCTAAACCAATTGTAGTCTGAATTAGTTAAATCTAGTAAAATTAGTAATATGAGAATACCTTTTTGAATGTTTTGAAGGTGAAATTAAATAATATGTTTTACGAGGCAAGTAAGATAACCCCATGCGTATATAAAATATTTATTGCGGATTACGAGTGTAAACACGAACAAATTTAAACTTGTAAATGTAAACACGTTGTTATTCATCACTGTAAATACGAGCTATGTTTAAACGTGGATGTGAAAATAAGAGCGAATAGAAAGAAATTTCCATTTATACGAATATGTCCGTATTCGCAATAATAGATGCGAGGAAATACTATCTTAATTTTAAGTGAGAATGCGAATATCTTTGCATTTATAAGTGTGAATACAAATATTTATTCATATTCAGACAAGTAAGTACGAGCCCATGGGTATCAATACGAGCGTGAATGCACCCATATTTAATTAGAAGAACGATCCTTTTTATGAAATTTAATGTACCTTTTTTAAAAATATAATTCTCTAATTCTTCCATCACCTCCATTAAAAAGTGCCCCTTAAATAAAAAAAATAATAGGCATCCAAAGAAATGTAAACGTCAGTTGTTATAACGATGAGATTTTAGCAACAGCTATAAAATGAGAACTAAGTAATAAACTTTACAGTCCAAATCAAATTTGACGATTTTCCTTTTCAATTCAAACAAGTTCTTATTGATGTACTTATTTTCATAAAATCGTTCACTTTGGAATATCGGTACTACGTTGTCGTTCACTTTGAAGAATATATTCGAACAAACCCGAACCAATAAACAAGATTCTTAAGTTGAGGGAAAACTATAATATAATGATTATCAGGCATTTCTCAAAAAGATATTTTGTAGAAAACTTTGAGATTAGGACCGGTGTTACTTTATTTTCGAACTAGTGTATTTTCTAAGTTACCACTATTTTTTGAATTTTGAAATTTTTCATATTGCCAAATATGGATATGTGATTCTTGGAGGTTTGGGAATTTAACACCGCCTCACATTGGGTTCCTTAGATGACGCATTTTTAAACTTTAAAAGGCTGAAATTAAAATATAACTGTAAGTATATAATATTTATTACTTCTATATCCAAAATACCTGGTTTAATTTTATCATTAATTTTAGGAATCAAAAGATCATGAATTTGTCTTTGATTCTTGTCTGTTTTGTTTATTTGGTTTTTGACAGCTCTGTTTTCTTATCATAAAGGAGTGATAATAATTGAATATTTACGTTATTTTAGTTTTAGCTATATCCAGAGATTTCATGTTATTATTTCTTTAATGAGGTATGTGAGATCGGGATTCCATTCCTCATATCGATAAAAAGGAATTAAATTGTATAGTTTCCTAATAATGTTATATATTTTTGTACCATATATTCATCGATATTTTAGTTTATTGGTGAAACTTAATTAAAGTAACAATTAGTGTTGGAAGCTCTTGATGTTCCTTAATAAGTTTCTTTGCTTTAATCAACTAATAGATTTTCCCTACATATAGTAATTTCCAATCAAAATATATCTAATTCTTCTTACCTTTCTTATTTACTTTAAGTTTTGATAAATATTGATTTGTTTGTATTTATTTTCTCTAAAATACAGTGATTTATAAGGGCTTATAGACGAGTTTTTCCTTCCCGGATTGTTTATTATTTTTCTGTTAAATTTCTTTTTGTTTTATTCTTCTCTAATTAAAAATTTGTAATACCAACCTATTCATGTAGTAACTTACTGTTATGATCTATTAAATTTCCATTTAAATCACAACTAAGTAACTTATCTATACCATAACTACTTCTGCACTTATTATTTAATAATAAACTATAAATATAATGGCATTATCTCTGAAAAAGACTAGTTATATAGATAAGTTTTTATTATATTAGTGTGTTTATAGGTATATGGTGGTCAGGCCACAACAATACAATATAAGTATAAATTTTTTCCTTACAATATAAATGCCATGTGCAAGATTCAGCAGATCCCGTGCATTTTAAAGACTTAGTTTTTCATTAGAGTTACGTCTACTGTTATCATCTGTATATTTCTAATTATTTCTGTAGCCCAGTTTTGTTTGAAGGAGTTTTGTATAGATGTTTCTAAAATGTTTGTTGTTTGTTCATTTAACGTCACTTTTGTTGCTATGGCTAATTGGACGATGCTATATTGGGAGCTCTAAATTTTGCCTATCTAGGTTTAATTAGGATAGGAATTTTTAATGAGTACCTGACACTGTACAGGCTCGGGACCCCCGTTTAACGTCCCTTCCGAAGGAAGGCGTAACTAAGGATTTTTTACTCCCTATAAAAATCTACGTACCCGCGATCTTGGGCTTAGTAGTTTGTTACACTAACCACTAGACCACAGGTCGCCCTTGTGTTTCTAAAATGATTATGCAGTTGTATAGTCTGTTATTTTTTTAATTGCAAAGTATAAATTGATCATCGATATGTTATTGAATTTCATTTTTTAAGTATCAAAGTACTGATCCTTGAAATAAGTCCATTCCTGTTGAAACAGTTCTTAATAGAATATAATTACACTTATTTCTTTTAAAAGAAGGTTTCTCAACAAATACTAGTCTCTTATTATTCTTAACTGTTCATAATTGATTAGTCCTAAGGTTTTAGTTGGCACTTGATTTGTCCCATACATCCAAGAATAAAAAGGTTTTTTGTAAAGTTAATTTTATACTCTTCTTAAGCTGATTTTAGATTGGAGTTGTTCATCATACATCACTGGCTATTAGTAGATATCAAAGAACGTTGGAAATATTTTCTGGTAATAAATGCTGCCAGTATTTTTTAATGTATTTAAAGTACAGTTTAGAGAAGATTATTCACATTATGAAATTAGTTGCCAACATCTGATATGAATGCATCTTAACTCTAACAACTGGATAAATCTAATTTAATTGAGTTTATTATAATTTTAGTCCAACTATAAAATAATTTATTATTATTAGCTGATTAGAAATTTTGTATTTTATCTTGATGTTCTTTTGTTTAGTATTGCAACACAGTGTAGCCAATGTTGTCAGGATTAGTTTAGTTTATAGTCACTGAGAGTGCTGGTTTATCAGACCTTAAATAGGTTATAATTGTTATATAAACAATTAATCCTTGTTCAATACGTTAGTTAAGAAAATAGTTTTCATAGTCCTAACATAATTATATATCCTTACCTACTACCTAATAGTATTCCTTTGAATGTAAGTTTGTTTTAACCATTTCAAGTTTTTCGTATTAGGAGTCATTGTTGTTCATCCTTTGAAAACTATATGACGTTTAAAGGAAATTAATATGATAATATTGAAACCCGTTCAAATTGTTTTGTCTTTATTGTGAATGTCAAGACAAATTATATGTTAAATGAAGGATATAATAATTAAAAGTGCATTTTTTTTTGTTAACAGTGAATGGAATATTTATTAAAAAAAGGTTGCTGTATTATTGTTAAATTCCTTTTTTTTCAGTTTTGAAATTGTAGTAGATCATTATCTAATTTTCCGTCTGTATGAATTGTGCCTGAACTCCAAATTAACATTACAAACTCACATTGTTTGTCAATGATATTGATTATCAACTTAACTAATATTGTTTTTGTGTTAATTATATTTGTAAATGTGTTTATTTGCTTTACAGATGTCATTTCGAGTTGTAAGAAGTAGTAAATTTAGGCACGTCTATGGAACTGCTCTCAAGAGAGAACAGTGTTATGATAATATAAGGGTGTCTAAATCATCCTGGGATTCTACCTTTTGTGCAGTAAATCCAAAATTCCTTGCTATTATTGTTGAATCAGCAGGAGGTGGTGCTTTTATTGTATTACCTCACAACAAGGTAATTGTATGCACGTTTCTTTATTGTAAGGTTAGTGGATTCATTTTGGAGATTGTAACATATAGTGACTACTTTTCTTTCTGATCACTTATAATGTAATTAGCAAACAAGGGATGATTGTTTATTTACTTTTTCCTTCTGTATTTATTTATTTTTTTCAGTTCCTCTTTATATTAAGTTGTATGATGGTAAATAATATAAGTAATTAGTAGTATTATGTGTTATGTATCGTATTACAAATTCTTTTATAATTTTAAGTTTTATATCTTATTAAAGTTGTTGATGAATGTGGCCTTATTTTTTAAAGCAATATATGTCAGGCTTTTTTACTTTGAGAAGCTGGAAAACAGAATAAAAAACAATGGTAACAAAATTCATAACAGTCTTCTATTTTCTCATCTTTAGCTTCAGCTTCACAATCCTAAAGTTCTAGCAGTCATTAGAGAAAGTTTCTCATAATCTTGATTTCTCATTGAATTTAAACATTGTAACTTTAAAAAATAAGTGAAAATAAATAAAAATTTAAGACCCACTTGAATACATAAAAGACTTTCCCCCCCACTCATTCCCCATAGCTCATAACAATTGAACATTACAAAAATATAGTATGTTAAATAACATTGTAAATACTCTTATTAGACCACTGTTACCAAATAATATTGTTGTTTACAAAATATAATCAAAGAGGGGGCACGCTTCCTATATATATCTCAAAATAGCTGTCTCAAGGTTCACTTATTACCTTCCTTTCTACTTTAAGTATATTTTCCTGATGCTGCTAGATGGAGTCGATTCAAAGATTATGTAATATTTCAAAAAAAGGCTTTTAAGACTCGGAAGTAAATTCAAACTTTTTTCACTGAAGTATGAATTCAACAAAAAATAAAAAGTAAAAAAAGGTAGCGAGCACTTTATTTTGTAAGTATCATCATCTTATGTATATTTATTTCATAACTGAACCATTTGGCTTTGTTTGATCATTAAAAAAAGGTAGGCTAAACTACTTTAACAGTAATATTTATATTCAAACATTAGCCTTATTGCAGGTTAGAAATAAAACAGGTTTATTTCATTGTTAGTAAGGTCAACATTAGTTGTTAACGATTTTAATTTGTTTTATATTTATAATTTTAAATAAACTATTACACACATTTTTAAAATTTTTTTTAATCTAATCAATTTGAACTTTTCTTTCAACCAAATTATTTGAAATTACAAATTATTACCTTTTTTCCATGTTTGTTTAGGGATTAAATATTGGTTTGAACTTTTTACTAATGTGTGTTTAAAGTTCCGAATATATCAGTAGTTGCGACGAGGAATACCCGTTGATTTCATGTTTTCAATATTTAGATGTTATAAAATTGCTTCCTAATTGGAAATTGAACACAGAATATGAATCAATGATCAGAGTTTACTTTATTTCAACAAAAAAATTATATGCTGTCGTTTTTATTAAAGAGCATTTTACCCCTTGAATATTATCATCTGCTTGTGGTATATCTTGATTAAGTGGTCTTTTATTATGCTTCAAAAATTAAAAAATACACAGTCATTTCTGTATGATGAATTCATCAAGTATGTATTGAATAAATACATTGCCAAATGATTTCAATTTGCTACTATCTAGAAGGGTGCAAAGAATAAGATAATATACTGGCCATAGAACTAAAAGTTCTTAATCAAATAGATAAAGTAATCAAAAATAATTTATAATATCTTCTTATGATCTGATTTTATAAAGAACCGTTGACTGTATGGAGATTCTTGGCCTTAAATCCTAGATGTTTTTGAATTTTTAGACTAAGACTTAATTTTTCCATTAATAATTTACAGCTGGTATATATAATATTCAAAAGAGAGTTGAATTTTCTGAAGTACTGTTTCCCATGACAGTACTAAGCGTAGAGAGGCCTCAATCCATTGGAGCCATTCTTCCCGGTCCCGACAACTCCTCTTCATTTGAGCCAGGGTTTTTTCCTCTTTTTCCTCCTATTCTTTGGACATAATCCTCATATAGGATTCTCGGGCGTCCACGGGGTCTTTTGCCTATCGGGCGGGCTTCCATAACCTTTCTAGGGAGCCATTCTTCGTCCATGCGACAGACATGGCCGAACCATTTGAGCTGTCTTTTTTCAATGGAGGTCTTCAGTTCTGTTACCTGCAGCTGATCCCTTATGTTTGTATTCCGCACTCGGTCCCTTGTTTGAAGGTACTTCATTTCAGCTCCTGTTGTCCCGCTGATGTGCTTGTCAAGCATGACCCAACTTTCACTCCCATATGTAAGTGTTGGGAGGTATATTGCTTTAAATAGATGTAGTTTTGTCTCCTTCCCTACATTTCGGTGGCCAATTATGCAATTACAGATCTGGTGATATATCTGATTCGCTTTATTGATTCTATTACTTACTTCTTGGTCTACTTTACCAGACCTGCTAATGATGGTTCCTAAGTAGGGAAAGTGGTCCACCACTTCGAGAACTTCACCGTTGCATTGCAAACGCACATCTTCCTGTTCCTGCCTAGATATAACAAGAACTTTGCTTTTGGCAATATTTATTGCCATTCCCTTACGTTGGAGCTCCTCTTTCCATTCCACAAGGGCTTGCTGCAGCTTCTCCTTAGAGTCCGCCAGAAGAACGATGTCATCAGCGTAGAGAAGGCTCTGGACGACGACAGGACGCACATTCCATCTACCGATTAGAGTTGGTGATGTTCTCCTCTTGCATATTTTATGCATATTGTCTCATCCATAAAAACTATGAATAGTAGGGGGCTGAGGCTATCACCCTGCCTAATTCCTTTATCCATGTGGAATGCATCGGTCTCTCTCCCATTGATCCGAACTACCCCTTTTGCATTTTTATAAATTGCTTTTATTGCATTGATAAGATCCCCTGGGACGTTTTTATTCACCAAAGCATTCCATATCTCCTGGTGTGGAACAGAGTCGAAAGCAGCCTTCAAGTCAAGAAAGGCTAGGAAAATGTCTTTCTCTCGGTCCCATGCTCCCTCTAATACTTTTCTAAGAACAAAAATGTGGTCCTGCGTCTGTCTACCAGGTCTAAATCCAGCTTGCTCCGGTTCGAGCTGTTCCTCCACGATTCGCCGTAGTCTCTTTTCGAGAATGCATGTGTATATCTTATATACGACAGAGAGTAGACTAATCGGCCTATAGTTTTTACATTCTGTAGTGTTGCCCTTCTTATGTATCGGAATAATTACACTGAAGTTCCAATCCTCTGGTAATCTCCCGGAATCCCATATTTCTTGAAATAGCCCTTGAAGGGCCTTCACTAGTTCTTGGCCACCGTATTTGATAAACTCTGGGGCAATGCCATCTCTTCCTGGGGCTTTTCCAACCTTCATTTTCTCAATGGCATTGGCTATCTCTTCTTCTTCTATTGACTCCTAGCTTGTGTTACCATTGGCAATTATTTGATGGACCGCATATTCCTCTTTCTTAAAGAGTTCTTCAAAGTGGGTTTTCCATCTGTCGAGGATTCCTTCCGTCTCCGAGAGTATGCTCCCATTATGGTCTTTGATGTTTCTTAAAGGTTTTTTATATTTACCTTTTAGGACCTTAACTGTTCTCCAGAATTTCTTAATATTATCCCGATGGTCTTCATTCAAACTTCTACCGAATTCTTCCCAAGTCTTCTTTTTGGCCGCTTGAACTGCTATCTTACATTCAGATCTTACCCTGCGATACTCGATGAGGTTTTCCCGGGATTTATCTTGGAGATATGATTTCCAGGCTTGTTTCTTCTTGCCGACAATTTCCTTTATGCTGTCATCCCACCACTTGGTTCGTTTACCTTTTCCTGTCACCCTGTGCATGCCGCAGATTTCCTTAGCTGTTTCTAACATTGCTTGTTTCAAGTTACACCACTGGGTATCAACGTTATCCTCTAGGTTTAAATCATAGATCCTTTCCCCCAGTTTTTCTGCATATTCCATTCTTTTCACACGGTCATCCAGTGCATGAACCTTGATGATTTCCTACTTTTTGGGTTGAAGGCAGCGTCCTTTTATAATTCTGGTATCAGCTTCCATTGGCGTTTAATGCCAGTGACGCGGCTGGGAAAGGGGGCTGGGGCTTCCCGGACTCCTGCTTTGCCCTCATTCCTGGGGAAGAAGCTCAGTTCGGGGACCCCAGGCAAATTGTAAATAGGGTATGAATGTGTGCATTTTATTTTATTTTATTATTAGTATTATTATTATAATATATTTTACTTTATTATTTATTTTACTTTAATATTATTATTACCGCATTAATTTCTTTCTGTTACCGCATGTATATATTTTTCCGCATGTATATATTTATTTATTTTATTTTGTTTATATTATTGTTTTGTTATGGAACGACTGTAAGCTACACAGCACTATTACTTATTGCCCATAAGTGGCAGATTGTAATATTTCAATAAAAATAAATAATATTTATTATTATTATTAATTCTGGTATCTGCTACTAATAACAGATGGTCGGTTCCTAACTCCGCTACTCGTATAACTTTCACATCTGTGAAGTATCTTCTGATACAGCGATAGTATATTATATAATCTATGATGCTGTTTCGGCCTTCGCTGGAGAATGTGATCTTATATACTGCCTTGTGTGGGTAGAATGAGTTGCCGATAATGAGATTGTTATCAACACAAAAGTCGATCAGTCGCTGGCCATTCTCGTTCTTGGTGCTCTCTCCACCGTATCTTCCCATAGATCCATGTCCTGTTCTATAGTTCCATCCAATTCGACCATTGAGGTCCCCACTCAAGATTATGGACCTTTGCTTGGCCCTGCACCTGTCTACGGTTCTTTGTAGCTCTGAGTAGAATAATGCCTTGTCCAAGACTGAATAATTCTCTGTTGGTGCATAGACTTGGATGTGCGTTACTTTCCCTATACCTAGGTTTAGGTTAGCCGCTATTATTCTAGAGGATATTGGTTCCCAGTATTCAAAGAAATCAAAGTGGCAGGTTGTAGCAATAATTTAAATTAATCCAATATTTGCTTTAGGGGATATATATTATAACAGTCCATCTAAAAGTATATTAATATTCTCCGGTAATTTCCTCAGAATATTCTGAGATTCAGCTAGTTTTTGTTATTATAAATATTTCATAGCATGTTGTGGGATTCTTTATTATTTATTACAATCAAAGTATACTTTTTTGTAAATCAGAATCTTTACAAATTCATTTCATTCTTCGAACAGTTTTTAATTTTTCAATTTTTTATTTGCTAGAGATATCTTCAGGAATTCCAGATTCTCACCTCATCTTGAATATTGTTGAATCATCCTGCTTTATTCATATTTAAATGTTCTAATGGCTAGTTTGAGTTCTTTTTTTTTTTATGAGTTATAGAGTTTATATATTATTATAGATTGTAGCATTAGTTTGTGAAGCTTATCATCATTAGTAAATAATCGTTTTATTCAATTTTTTTATTTTATTTTAATGCTTTTTAAAATAAGTATTTTAAATGTTGTATTGATATTTCACAATGTAAATCATAGGCATAGTAAATTATGAGTTAACTCATAGTTTATTGGCACCCATTATTTTATAATTGAGTACATAATTACTAGTAAAAGCTATGACTAATTATGACTAGCTGTCCTCATGACTCGAAATGTTGAAACAAGGTAACATTTTACGAGGTTTCAGTTACAAGGTAACATTTATGTCTGAATTTATAATTATGTGAAGATAAGTGAGATATTTTTAGTATGATACGTGCACTAGCCTTCTTGACATAACAATTCTGGGATATAATCCTCAACTCTTCTTAAGAGACGTTGGTGGTCTGGCTTGGTCATACTTACAGTGTCTCATCAATCTTCGTATAATTATTCTTGAAGGGGTGGGGTCTTGCTTCACTGGTGGTTACTATTTTCGATTTAAATATTTTTATAGTTTTAGATATTAATACTAAGGCAGAAAACTTTTAATTTATTTTTATTTTAGGTTGGAAGGATAGCAGCAGACCATCCCCTTGTTGGTGGTCACAAAGGACCTGTATTGGACATAGCTTGGTGCCCTCATAATGACAATGTTATAGCGTCTGGTTCAGAAGATTGTGTTGTTAAAGTTTGGCAGATTCCTGATGGTGGAATTTCAAGGTTGAATTAAATTTCATTATTTGTTTTTGATTTATTTTATTTTATTTTCTGTTTTTATTGTTCATTTAATGTAGATTATCATGTTTTAGATTGTGCTTATAAATTTAGGACTATTATTATAATTATCACCTGCCATCATTATAAAGACAAATAGTTCTCAGTTCAGTAAAAATTTATAAACATGCATTCTACCTAAGTAACCTATTCGAAGTTTATTCTAAGTATATAACCTTTAGGAAGATAGATTTATTGATTTGACATGCTCATTTTTGCAAATATATTTGATCTAGTTATAGTTTTTATTTCATAAATTTTGAAAAATCAATCCACTATATTCATAGTCAGTAGAAATAAGATGTGTGGTTACTTCTTGAATTTACTTGGAAATGTCACGAGGAGCAATGTAATATCTGTGGCACCTGTGCCTAGTGGGCTTAGTCGAATTTTGTGAATTTCAAGCTATCTACTTGGAATCGTAATTTTTCTGAACTTATTTTAAGTTCAAGATTGGAGTATCAGCCCACGATTCACAAAGGAATATCCTTCATTGCAATGGACGGAACACTTAGCGTGTTAGACACAAGGAAAGAGAAAAAAATTACCATTCTAAGTAGATAGCTTGAAATTCACAAAATTCGACTTAGCCCACTATGCACATGTGCCACAGATATAAAACTCCTATTTACATTTAAAACTAATCACACCAACATAAAATTGTTTTAAAATTTATATGTTTTATTACTATTTTTTTTACATTATCTGATAGCAGTAATTTAAAATTATAAGAAAGTATAATATGGTAACAAAACTAAACAATTATTAAGCACCTAAGACTACTTTACATAATTAAATTAAAATATTATTGATTCTAAACTTTGCTATTATAGATTTTTTATGTTATCTTGTTATTATAATTACTGGTTAAAAATCTTAAATCCAAATTACTTTTCTAACATTTTTGTGAAATTCACAAATTGGTCTAAAATCTACATCTCTTTGAGAAATTTAAAAGGATTAAAACCAATTATTTGATTCTAAATATTGGGTTTAGGGCTTTCTAATTTAATAATAAATTGTAATGAACCAAGTAAGACATACTACAACAGTTTATTTAAAAACAATAATTTGAAGTTAGAACCTTTGTAATTATGAGGCAGGACAGCATTCATGTGGGAACAGACAGGGTATTTTTCATATTCACAAAAAAAGTACCTAAATCTTTACCTTTAATTTATAAATTCTTCAATAAGGTGCTTTTCATTCATTTGTTTCCATGTAAGGTATTTCGTCCTGTTAATGAAAATTTGAGGCACTGCATTTTGAGCGATCTTACTTAGACTCCTAGGGAGCTGAATTTTCTTCCTGACATTAATAGATTCTTCTCAATTTATAATGGAATGCTCATGAAAGTGTCCATAAAACACACGGTGATGTTTTGTTAATTTCAATGGATAAGGAAACGCTTTTTTCTGAACATTTATTTACCCAAATTGTGGATTCGATTAATAAGCTTTCACAAATGTTGGCTTATTATATACCGGTGCACATCAACTGGTTATTTTGGTTTGATAGTAAAAAAAAATAAAAAAATGAGCTACTGACTTACTGAATTTTATAATATATTTTAACAATAAATAATTGCATACGGAAGTGATAAGGGGAAACATAGTTTCTTGTGTTTACCAAAAGAACTGAGTGTGGTGGAATGATTCCATGTTTGTTTATATTCATTATAGTATGATCATGAGCATTAAATATTTCTAATTCACTTCAATAACATGGTTAAAGCAAGATTTTAACATCTTAAACTAACCTTATCTTTCATCTAAAAGATTTTATCCTTAAATGTTGGTCTTTACACAGAACTCCCTAAACAGTTATATCCTATTGATGAGTCGTGGGTTTGATGTTTATAGGACATCAAGTGTTCCAAACAGAAAGTTTAGGTGGGATTAGATCATTGTTTGTTGTGATTTCATCATTCCCTGTTTGTATGATTTTCTTCTTTTTTACTATCTTACTTTCAAACTTTAAAAAAAAAAAAAAAAAAAGATTATTGTAATGTGAGCAGAGAGATCAGTCTTCTTATGTGGAATCTTCCTTGATTCCATTCTCATTGTGACTTCCTTACCTCAAAATGTCGAGATAAACTACTTATTGGTGCATACCTCTGTCTATTGTCTAATGTATGATCATCCTTGATCCTTCCTTAACTTTTTACCTTACCTACATGAGCAGTGTTATGAATGAAAATGTTGTAACTGCTAACTAAGGACATTAGAACGTCATTAACATACCTTTTCTATTTATTTTATTTTTATTATTATTATTTTTTTAAGATATTCTAATTTTCGTTCACACATCTTTGTACTTTGGCTGGTAATAGTAAGCAATATTCATCTCTCTATAACGTTTTAGTAATTATGACCGTAGTTACACTGTAGTTAGCATTAATATGAATACTGCATAACTGCATGAGTTCTGTAGCACCAAGGGTATCTGCACTGGGCTTATGAGGTCAGTTATTGAAATCAAGAGCTAGAAATATGGCTTTTGGTATTCCCTGGCATTGCCGATGCAGCTGGGCCATTTCATACCAAATCATCCTGGAGCTGTCCTCTTCCTATCACTATTTTTAATTCAAATTTGTATAGATTAAGTTAATGTTTGTTTTTTAATGTTTAGTTTCCTGTTTTCTTTTTTAAATAGGTATATTTTGTGAAAGAGTTCTGGCATGGTTTTCAAAAGATATAGTATTTCAATTATTAACTCAGGACATAATGAATGTTTTTTTACTAGATTTATATTTTTATTACAATGTGCTATATTATAATATATGTATGATAGAGGAATTATTTTGAAAAAGTTGGGATCCAAGTTTTTAATATTAATACACATTATTAGATCCCCTATTTATAAATAACCAAGAATCAAATCATATAATGGTTTGTGCGTCTTAGTACACGTGTGCAAGAGGTTGTACAAAACTGCATTACTTATTTAATGTCAATCTTATTTAATGGGATCTCAAGCAATCTTTGATAGTAGACTGGAGACAGAAATTATAAGCAGAATTATGGCAACCAATAAATTTCACTTTGCAATGAGAAACTTCATACCAAGAAATTTAATCTCAGGGCAAACAAGAATCACTTTGTGTTTACCTCATCATAGTTACTAATTTATACTAGATAGATTTTCAAATTTTAGTTTTTAGTGGTACTTAAAATTTCCATTAATTTAATTCTCCCCCAATCATTATGAAAATAACAAAGAATCCTGCTGTTGCTGTTTCTAAGTTTATTATTTTTTTTTCTTTCTTTCTTTCTTTTTATTTATTCTGTTCAACTTCTCAAAGACTTTAGATTTTTAATGTTTTTTTGTTTTTTTTGTTTACATAGAACTTTGACAGAACCGGTAGTAGATCTGATATACCACCAAAGGAGAGTAGGTTTGGTATTATGGCATCCCACAGCTCTGAATGTACTCCTGACAGCTGGTAATTTTGTTATTATATTTCACATACTAACAAATACCATATTTTTGACAAATGCTAAATTTATAGATTACTTTTTAACAAATGTCCGTGCTAAGATTGTTTGTTATAATTTTATATTTACAATCTTTTTTAATTATTACATTGCAGTTTTACTTAAAAAGGATGATCATTATTTTTTCATACCCGTTTGTGACCAAAGGTAGAATTATTTAATGAAATGTGCCTTCATATTCTAGTTAGGCTCAACACATGTTACCTTATTTGGAACGAGCCTCGTGACTAATAAAACGATTACAGCTTAGAACTTGACAACACTGTGCCAAGATTACTGTTAGGTTGAGAATCCGGTACCTCTGTAATTCGTAATATAATTCAGTCAATTTTAGTAATTAATTAAAAAAAATTGTGATATTTTGCCCCTTAATAACAGGGAATTTCCACTTGATAATTTGATTGTACTTATGCTATTGAGGTTTATAGCTAAGATATTTTATTTTCCTTCTATTTATTTATTTTTTCGGTCCTGTCTAGTTATACGGGCGCCACTGATAACATTGTTTAACCTTACATTTCTATGCTTATTTTCTTATATTTTTAAAAGTTTTGACATAAGAAAATATACCATAAAGATTTAACATATATATTTAAATGATATAACATTTAAAGTTAATTAATAATAATAATGGCATTTATATACTATTTTGTATATATACCAAGACAATACCCCTTTTTCTTGGAACAATGATACTGCTTTGATATCTTTTTTCGAAAGATCCCACATTTGCATCATATTTTATGGTCAATTTTTTTTAATCATGAATCCTGAAGCACATTAATTTTCAGGTATTGACTTAAATTCTCAAACCAGTAGGTTCTCGTAATTGGAGCAGTGATATCAATACCAAAACTACTTGGTATCGAAAGGAATGCATTGATTCTAATCATTTCTTCCAGATTACCATAAAAAAAAAAAACAGAACCTGTTAATGTTCATACCGTTTTTTAGAGCCTTGCCTTTTCGAATAAATATTTATACAAGTACTTTTCACAATTTTAAACTATACACTCTTAGAACAAAGAAAAAAAATGCATGACTTATAAAAATAGTTTTTGCTTAAGCGGCTCCTGGTGTGGTAACCCTCTTCACCCTCCCCTAACTACACTTCTGACTTGTGCTGTTGTTTCAGAGGGTGCCTATATAGTATAATTCATGCCTGACAACTTTGACACTTCTGTGAAATATTGAAAAAAGATAAAACTTAAAATAGCTAAATTGAAAATCAATTCATAAAAAAACAAAACAACAAATATAATTACTATTATCCAATGATGATGAGTAATCTATAACCTCTATTACTTGAAACTTAGTCTAAACTTTTTTTTATGTTTGTACTTTTTACCTTATCAATCAAAGTAAATTATGTCCAAATTGTCTATATCTGATAATCAGACTCTTCGACTTAGGTTTTTTGAACCATGAATAGTAAATATGACTTATGCAACTTAATTTGAATCATTTAACTGTTGAGAAACAAATATTGATAACAATAATATTGTGAAAATAGTAATGTTTTGGTTTTAATAGAATTAAAACTTATACAAGTTGTTATAATAAAAAAAGTATGCCTTGGACCTTGAGCAAAGCAAGCATAGATGATTTTGATAAGTTTTATGTTTGAATTATGTTTTAAGTTGATTCTTGATAATTCAATAAATGTGTTCTTGTCATTTTACTTTGATACATTAGAAAGAAATAGGTATACATATAATGTCAGAAAGAAACAAGACCTTCCCACCAAAAAAGTTTTAGAATAATTGTCAGAACTAGTATCCCATCAATTTGTGAAAAGGCAACAGCTATTTAAAACTTAACATAGCTTTAAGTCAATAGCTTAGGTCAAAATCTCGTAGAATTCACTTAAAATGTTAATTTATTTTTAAAATACCGAAAATAATTGTTAAAAATATGTTGTTGTTTTTTTTGTACCATTTGTTTTATAATCAATTTTTTTTGTCAAAATATAAGTCTGTGCTTAATTCATGGCAATAATATTTTGTTTAGTGGTTTACAATGAAAAAATTCTGTTGGTACCATAATATAATGAATCGTGCCATCAAATAATCAATCACGGTCATTGCTATGAAATATATGATGTAAAAAGTTTTTATTTACAACAGAAAATAAGCATTGTTCTGTTGTCTATAAATCTATTTTTTTAATCCTGAAATATTAAAGATATATAATATTACTTTGCTTATATGTTTATTCTGTAACCTGTTATACATATATACTTATACATTAACCTGGGCTGACATTAGTTTATTTGATCTATAATCTCATAAACATTTTATCACTGAAATAGTTCATATGTTCAGTTGGAAATCATGGGAAAGATTAGGATGCATGAAGGAGTGTGTGTTAATCGTGAATGTTTGATAATTGTTTATTCAACAGGTTCTAATTCATTGTTAGACAAGTGGTTAAAAGTCTAAGAAAAAAAATGTTAATACTTCTCTTGTTTCCCTGGCTTATTTGCCTTTCAGTATTGAGTTTGAGCCTTGGTCCATCTCGCATATTCGCTTCTATCCTCAGCCATTTGTCTTATCAGACTCCATGGTTAATACTTTAGTTGATATTAAATGAATGGTTTTGAAGTGTCTTTCAAGGAAATAATTTGTATTTCATCTACCTTTCTATTATTATGAGATATCTAAATTATGAGTTCACATTTCCATTTCAACCACTTTAGTTTGTATTGTATTAAATTCATTAAAATTATATGGACTTCAACTTCTATTTAGGGATATTTTAGAAAAGCATTAATTAAAAGCAAACAGATTAATTGTAAATATTTGTTATAATTGTAGATATTTAACCAAGCATCATTAAATATCCTACAAGGTAAAGATATGAGGGACATTTAATGGCTACTATCGTAGAGGGTTTAAGGATAGGAATAAATCACTATTTACAGAAAGTGGTTGGAGGAAATCCCTCCCCTCTAGAACTCTTTTAGATATGTATGAATAGGTATAGCATGATGACGTCCTGCCTTTGTGTGCTGATGCACGCAAACTTCTGAAAGAAGTTTCTACCAAGTGTCCAGGGGGTTTATGTACTCGATAGTTAATTTTGTGTAGGTATAGGTAATTCAACTTTAATCAGGTATAGGTAATTATTTAAATATGACATATAATATACTTTGCGTGTTTAAAATAGAATATGAACTACGCAAAACATTAAAAATAGTATTAGAAATACGTAAACAATATTACCTCATTCATTAATACTATCTCCTTTCAACACTATCCTTGACCTATAGTCAACGACATTAAATCAGGTGGCTGAGAAAAAATGCTGTGTTGCAGCTTGTAGCAAGAATGTGGGTGTGGTTTTACTCAAAACTGCCAATATATGACAACAATGTGCTAGCATTGTTGCCTAGTTCTCCCGGCTTCAGTTATTTGGTTTTTACCCTTGGTACGCTAGTGTTCTATTTTTTCATTCATTGTTATTCCGCCTCTGCGTTTCTCATAAGAACAACAGTGTTGTTAAACTGTTAATATGGATTCACCTTCTTCATCTTCAGCTGTAATACCGAAGAAAAAAGGCCGGCTTGAGTTACTGAAAAGAAAGATTGAGTTCGCAAGGCAAGTCCATTATATGTATTGTTTATAAATTTATCAAAAAATGTAGTAACCCAACGTTTTTGAATGCCATTGATTTTAATAGAAGTCAAAAAGTTGTGGCAGAAATTTCTGGCACGAGTTTAAGATCAGTGCAAAGAGTATGTCAAGAAGAAAAGCACAGTCTTCCTTCAGAAAAGAAATTCGAATCTCCATGAAAAAAAATATAAAAGAGATAAGCCACAATCCATTTTGAATGATTTTGACAACGATGTAGTTCAGCATTCTGTACTTGAATTTTACGATAGATGTGAATATCCTACAGCTGAAAGATTACGTCCAGTTCTGCAAGAAAAAATTAATTACTCTGGCAGTGTTAGATCTATTCAAAGGCTTTTGAGGAATCTGGGCTATAAATATAAGAAGACGAATGATGGGAGAAAATTTCTTCTAGAACGGAAAGACATTACGTTGGCCTGAACTAATTTCTTTAAATGCACGAATTTAAACATGATCCAATTCAAAGAAAAAGAATATATCTTGATAAAACTTGGGTGAATGAAAACCATTCCAGAAAATACATTTGGCAGAGCACAGATAACAAGGCTGGGTTGAAGGTAACTGTTGGAAAGGGAAAGCGGCTTATTGTTTGCCACGCATGTAGTTCAAGCGGATTCGTGAGTGTCTGCAGATGGGTATTCCAATCCAAAAGTAAAACTTCTGACTACCATAATGAAATGAATAGTCTTTCTTTTAAAGAGTGGTTTATCAATCATCTTACCAAACCTGGAGGAACCTTGTGTAATAATTTTAGATAATGCTCCCTATCATTCTGTCTTATTGCAAAAATGCCCTTTACTTAACTGGCGGAAGCAGGAGATAATTGAATGGCTAAGGGGAAAAATGTATCTTTTGAAGCTAATTCAACGAAAGTTGAATTGTCCAAAGTTGGACCATTTAGAGGCAATAAAATCTATGAAATATATAAACTGGCAAGAGCTGCAGGGCATGATGTTTTGAGATTGCCTCCGTATCACTGCCAGTAAAACCCAATCGAATTGATATGGGCTCAAATTAAAAGAGAAGTGGCCGATAATAATAAAACTTTTAAATTAGCTGATATGGAGAGGTTAACGTGTGAAGCAATATAAAATGTGACTCCTGAAGATTGGTGTAAATGTGTAGAGCATGCAGAAAATCTTCAACAAGCAAAGAAATAGTAAGGGATGAAATTATTGAACAAATATTAATAAATTTAAGTGACGAAACCACATCTGAGTCCGAAGAATTTTCTGATGATGATGAACAGTAATTGTATTCTCGATTATACTTCATGATTGGAAACAAAATTATTAGAAGGTTTTAATCAATTAAATTGTATAATAATCTATTTTAAATATAATGTAGTATGTTTATTAAATCTGAAACTTTTTTGATCCTTACATTTAAATCCTGACCAATAAATATAAATGAAATATAAAAGATTCATCATCGACTATAGACATTAACATAGATAATTTGTTTTTAATCCAATTAGTGCTAATCTCTACATTATCAAATTGTACCGTTGCAGTATAATGCAACTTGTTTATTTCCTGAACACTAACCGTGAACATTGATATACTTGACAATTGCAAGTCTGCATTATCAAACTGTACTATTGCACTTTTATGCGATTTGGTTATTTCCTGAAAACTATTTGGTGACCTTTGACATTGATGTACTTGAGATTTACACATTCAGTTGCAGTAATTATTCTAAATATAACAATGACGTGATAGTGCAGTAAATTAAGGCTGCATTTTCTGCCGCACATCAGTTAGTATCTCATTACAGACTAGCAACAACTATGGCTTTCAGTAGCGATATCTCAGACTCAGACTGAAGATCATCAAAATCCCCGCAAAACGCTGTGATAGATGCAGACTGTTGCGGAAGTCTGACGGGTGCCTTGCCCAGAAACTGTATAATCAGATTCTAAGAAATCACTAAATAATAATTCAATCAATATTAAATTCGTAATCATTAATAGAATAAATATATTGTAGTACTTCCATCATCAATTTCCTCGTGCCCAGCTGGAACTTCTACATCTAGTGCCACCTGCTCGTAGTCTGAGTCTGAGATAACGCTCTTGAAAGCCATAGTTGTTGCTAGTCTGTAATGAGATACTAACTGATTTGCAGCAGAAAATGCAGCCTTTATATACTGCACTATCACGTCATTGTTATATTTAGAATAATTACTGCAACTGCATGTGTAAATCTCAAGTACATCAATGTCATAGATGACTAGATAGTTTTCAGGAAATTAACAAATCGCATAAAAGTGCGATAGTACTGTTTGATAATGCAGATTTGCAATTGTCAAGTACACCAATGTTATATGTCACGGGTAGCAAATCGCTAAAGTTAACAGTTAATTCGATAGAAGAAGGCAAATCCGTCATTTGGGATTTTGTTTTCAAATAATGTTTAAAGGAATGCAGGACAATGTAACAAATCAAGAAAATTAGTAGGTTTTTTAGCTATAAAGGGGGAAAACAACAAGACACAAAGAAAGTATTATTATTAAAATTATTACATTATTCGGAATTCAAGCAAAACACATAAGTTGAGATGACTGTGGCTTATAAAGCAATTCATTAATTAATACAATCTTGTCTCATGGCACCTTGCAAAATTAAAGTGGGGGGGAAATGGTGAAAATTAAACACTGATTGGCCAATTATGGAATGCTTATGAACTTTTCAAGGTTAGAAATTCCAGATAATATTATAAATAATGCTATTTCAAGTTTACCAAAGCTGTCTCTGAGGTTTTTAATAGAGGTGTGATATTTTTCTTTGGGATGTGAAAAACCTTCAGTCCAATTTGTTTCGACCTATGTGGTCATTTTCAATATACATAGATCTCATCAAACACTTCTTAGGTCAGAAGGTGTCCGACTATGGGATAAGATACACCCAACATATTTTTAATGAAAAATCAAAATTTTTATATAATGACAATTGGAACTATTATTTTCCCTAAAGAAAAAAAATGTATACCTGGTTGATTGATGTATTTTTGACATAAGAAGTGTCTGATGGGATCAATGTATATTGAAAATGACCACATAGGTCGAAACGTGTAATAAATGATGAAATACAATGAATTGGACTGAAGGTTTTTTACTCCCAAAGAAAAATATTTAATTTGAGTCTATTACCCTTAAACCTCAATTAGAGGTGTGATATTAAATATATGATTTCCAGGTATTCTTTATGTATTGTCAGCAGAAGTTTTTTTAGTAACTGTAGTTTCATTATGCGTGCTGGAAATAAATTGTATATAATGAAAAACCACTGAAATCAACTGAACTTTTAGAACATTTTGACCCCTTTATCTCAGCAGAATTTAAAAAAAATAATTTAAACATATTACTTATAGAACTTACAGATAATTTAAAGTTCTTCAAAATTAGTAATGACAAGTTTCCATCATAAGTACCTTTGGGATGAGTTGCTTAGTTTATATAATTTTTTATAATGTTGAACTTTATGATTGCTGAATTTTTCATTTTAATGTTTTTTGCAGATAAAGTTTTATACTGTTTGAATGATGAGAAAATTATGTATTGAAAATGACCAAATTGGGTTGAAATGTATAACAAATAGATGAGATGAAATGAATTTTTGGAATAAAGGTTTTTTTACACCCCAAGGATAAATAAAAATTTAAAGTCTAGTTCCCTAGACACTTAATATTTTAAAATTAATTTCATGTACGATGTTGGAGTGGGATTTATGTACGAGTGATTCGTGCACCAGATTTTTAATTGATTTTTTAAAAATAAATTACTGATATGTAACTATAAAGAATAATTATTACCCTTGATGGATAACATTTGTAATAAATTATTTTTTTATTTTGATCATGTTTGGTTTTCTTTTAATATACATTATTGAATTTAGAAATTAAACATTATTAATAATCGATTATTAGTACTAAAATCTATTAATTTTTAGTAATATTTGTATTATTAAATTCACACATCTATATTTTCTTCTCAATTTTTTGGTATTAAGAAAGTTTACATAGTATTTAATCATTTGCTTAGGTTCCGACAATCAGGTTGCTATATGGAATGTTGGAACAGGAGAAATTTTAGTTCACATAGACTGCCATCCTGACATTGTTTACAGTGCTTGTTGGAACTGGGATGGTTCACAGCTGTTAACCACATGTAAAGACAAAAAAATGAGGATAATTAATCCTAGAACTGGCAAAGTGGAAGAAGTATGTTTTTAAAAATTATTTTTAATGGAGTGTGTTTATTACTTGATGTTATTCTTATTTGTTTTTAATTTTTAAGGAAGCAATTTGTCATGAAGGAAGTAAAGCAACTAGAGCAATATATTTAAAGAGTGGTTTGATTTTCACCACTGGATTTAGCAAAATATCCGAAAGACAATATTCTCTACGTGCTCCTGAGCATCTCACTGAACCAATAGTTATTGTTGAGCTTGACACTAGCAATGGGGTCATGTTTCCCTTGTATGATCCTGACACAAACTTAGTTTATCTCTGTGGAAAGGTTAGTATCTATTTTTAATTTGATTAAATGTTTATATGTATACATTTTTTAATAATATACTTGGTGTATGTATATATATATATATATATATATATATATATATATATATATATATATATATATATTAAGTAATACTGCTTCATCAATTGTTATTTTCTACGTTATAATATTATATTGGTCTTAGCCAATATTTTAACATATTAGCTGTTGGGAGTTTTAGTTGTTTAATGAGAATTGGCATTATTGTGTTACAAAACTTTTATCTCGTAATATATAATCTTTTTTTAATTACTGTACTTTGTTCAATTCCTTTTTTTTTTAATTTAATTTAATTTATTGATATTTACAACTATAATAATATTACAATAAGTAAATCTGCTAATATGTACAATATGACATAAAAAACACTTGTGGAGAAACTACCCATCGGTAGCACTCCAATAAAGTTCTATAGTAGATGGTCTCGAGGCCATCTTCTTTTGAGACGACTCGGAGGGTTATCAGGAATATTATGGGAAGCAAGTTGAGAGACTAGCAGATTCAAGTGTGTATGGAGCTTGTCATGGAAGATTAGGTCTCTAGTTTGGGCCAAATCATTAACATGTTCAATTCCTTAAAATGAACTGTTAGGATGCTAGTGTGCTTGTGTGTGTGCTTATGTGCATGCTTGAGGTTGGGTAACCATTTCTAAGTTGAGTTTGCTTCTGCAAGTTATATATGTCTGTAAAAAGAACCCATCATTCAGCTAATATGGCTTTATGCTATTGATTTAATTTTTGTAAGTTATAGTTTGACTACTTATTTATGTACATAAAAGAAATACATAAACACACACAAGCCCGCATATATATAGTGCATTTCTTTTCAAATATCACACTTGGTAGATTAAATGTACAGTAATTCACACAGTTAAGCTAATGTTTTTACGATAGTTTAGTTAATTTAAAAGACAAATTCAGGCGAAAGGTTTGAATAATGTTTTAATCATAGTTCTCACCTATATTTTTATCTTTTGTTAATGATGTATTTGATTTTAGCATTATTTTTTCAGGGTGATAGTGTTATTAGATATTTTGAAATAACAGCAGAACCTCCGTTTGTTCATTATATAAATACTTTTCAAACCCCAGATCCTCAAAGGGGAATAGGCTCCATGCCAAAAAGAGGTTGTGACGTATCATCTTGTGAAATTTCCCGTTTTTACAGATTAAACAATTCTGGATTGTGTCAGGTTATATCAATGACAGTTCCTCGAAAAGTAAGTCCATCTTTTAAAAACTAATTGTGTCTTCATGAAAGAATGTTTTTGTTTTGTAGATATTTAGTGATAATGAATTTCATAAATTTGTTTTAAGGATTAATAATGTTGATTAATATTATTTTTGACTAGTTCAAATATTTTTTAATGTAATAAATAATATTAATATTAAAATAAAATATTAATAATATAAATAAATAAAATATTAATATTTAAATATTAATATTTAATATTTAAATATTAATCACTAAAATAGAGCCAAACACTCAAAAAGAAACACTACTAATTATTATAATGCAATTGGGAAAAACCACAATGCAAAGCCTTATGTTTCAAAAAATACACCTACTTACCAGTCGACGTTTCGTCTATTCAGGCATTATCAAGACACCAAAATCAAAAAGGGGTTATGTGAATCGCATCTCGAAGAAAAAGGTGCAAAACATCCCAACGATCAGCAGCCCAAACAGGCTCCAAACATGAGACAGCACCACGCCACCAAGACGTTCAACATACAACTGCTATACCATACAATGTTACAGTTGTATGTTGAACGTCTTGGTGGCGTGGTGCTGTCTCATGTTTGGAGCCTGTTTGGGCTGTTGATCGTTGGGATGTTTTGCACCTTTTTCTTCGAGATGCGATTCACATAACCCCTTTTTGATTTTGGTGTCTTGATAATGCCTGAATAGGCGAAACGTCGACTGGTAAGTAGGTGTATTTTTTGAAACATAAGGCTTTGCATTGTGGTTTTTCCCAATTGCATTATTTTAAATATTAATGTTTTGCATGATTGCACTATTTAAGCCTCCCAATTTTGGTGTAAAACTTTTTTAATGTTTCACTAATTTCAGTTACATTTAAATTAAAAGTTATATAACTTATAATACATAATAAAAAATACATAGCAATAAATCGATCAATCAGTTGTTGCAACTCATTGTGATTGGTCGCTAACTAGAACCCACTTCAGATCATACCTCTTCGAATATCTTTCATAAAACTTTTCATTGAACAAGAAAGTTCAATAAACTGAAAAACCCTTTCCATTTTTTTTTAAATAACTGAAATAAAAATATCACTAAATAACATAGAATCATTTGAATTAATAAATTAATCATACATTAATATTATTGTAAGACATTTAGTTTACCAAAAAAAATTACAACAACATTTGCTTGCCTTATGCTAATTTTTATGAAATGATCAATTTTTAAGATTATAAAGTATAATATTAGAATGTGGTACATAGAATATAGAATATTTTCAAAATAAACACATTTACACATCTTGTATACCAATTTGGCCAAAATAAACAATAAAATAACAAAAAAAAATCAATGGTGGGCAAAGAGAAATTGCAATTACAATTAAAATAAATAAAACTGACTAATTACTGTAATTTGGAAGAAATGATAGTTTAACACTATTGTTATTAGTTATTGTAATTAATTTATGGAAATTTAATTGTCCATTTTGGTCTGCAATTGCAATTACATTTTCATCAATTGACTAATTTAATTTGTCATTTGTCAGTCTTATTGAAGTTTACTCAAGTATTTACATGTAGCACTTGTAATATTTGTACACTAACCTTCAGTGACGTAACTAGAGTTGACTCATGGTGGGGGGGTTTACCCTCACCAGTCAACCACTCCATTATATTACTCCCTTCAAAAAAGATATCTCGTAATATAGGTATAATATATATTATACTATAATCATGTAGCTTCAAATTAAATGAATAGATTATAATTGTTTATAAATGTTAGTTTGGAAGTTATAAATGTTATTTTTGGAATGGCAATCAAGAAATAGCTTTTAAATACAAGTAACCCTATTTATTGGTTACAATAACTTACTATACTTAATTGCATTGGAACTTTCTAGACCTATCCAGACTTTGCTTCTAGATTCTAAGAATTGTCTAAATTGTTCTTCTCACATTTGCGATTCTTATCATTGGCGCTAGATGCCACTACTGCCGCTATAATAATATAATTAATTGTAAATAAACAGTATTAAGTTTTGGTTTGTCATTTTAGTGTGGCTTTTATTCATTAAAATAACTGTGTTTGCACTTTCTTTTTTGTGTTTTTGGCATTATTGACCCTTACTTCTGTAATCCCACAATAATAACTTTGAAAAAGTAAAATCCTTTAAATTTACAATTTTTTTTTTAGTTTTCTCTAAGCAATGGTGAGGGTTGCATCCCCAATAATCCCCTCCCCTCGTTACGCCTATGCCAACCTTAATAATGGCAATTTTTTATCTGTGACTGTATTTGTTTTTTTTTCCCATCAAATTACTTAATTATTTGGTTATAATCTTATGATAGCTTTGTCTAAAAACAGTTATTTAATCTTACTGGTTATTGGAATATTTGAGATCATTATTTATTTTTTTATCATTATTTTAGAGTGAACTATTTCAAGAAGATTTATATCCTGATACCATTGGAGACACCCCAGCTCTAACTGCTGATGAGTGGATAAGTGGTAAAGATTGTGAACCAATTTTGGTGTCTCTCAGAAGTGGATATGTACCTTCTTCAGCTCCAAAAACTGAACTGCGCGTATCTAAAAAGGCTAACATATTAGATAAAAAAGGTGTAAAGAAGCAGAATAATTCAGAGGATATTGCAGCAGTATGTACTTTTTATTTCAACTAAAATTCTTGTTTTATTTTTTTAGTTAGAGAATTTTTGAATACATATGTATGGTCTGTTGGGTTCAGCGTTCCATAGGCTAAGAGGTGAATGTGGCTAAGAATATACACTCCATTTGCATAAAAAAAAAAAAACATTCACTAGATCTATGGTTTAATTTAAATCAGAGAAGGAGTAAATTAATTGTTTGTGTTATTTTTAGATTGTCATGGTTTTTGTTGAGTAGGAATTGGTAAATAAAAAAAATAAATAAAAATAAATTATTCTCAATTTTAATACTATAGGTGTAAGTGAATCACCTTGGTTTGAACCTAAGTAAACCTAGAGCTTCTCCTAAAAATAATTCTAACTGTATTCAATGTTTTGGTTTTGCACATTCGTACTAGATGTATTGATTCTTCAGTGCTCCCTCAATATGTTAAACATCATATTGTTTATGTATATGGTTCACAACTGTAAGTCAATAGAGTCATAAGCCTTCTTAAAATCGATATCAAGCTGCTGAACTACTATACTCTTTTTTTTCTCTCTCTAATATTTAGCGCAGGGAAAATATTTGATCTGTAGTTAAATGTATTTTCTAAAATCACATTGGTAATCTCTGTAATTTTATCAGCAAATAGTTAGGATTAATCAGGATAGTTTATGATAAACTGAAGGTAGAAGTGAGGTTCCACAATACATATTAAATTCTGTTCTTTTATGCTATTGAATGTCTGTAGGTAGTAAATATGCTGTTGAATAGGACCTAATAGGATCTGCTTTAAAAGAATAGCTTAGAAAATTAAATATTCTTTTGATTTAAGGATTTGAAATTCTCCTTAATGATTTCTTTAAAGACTTTATTTCATCCATATTAGATCAATTGCTGTATTGTATAATTGAATAGATAGGCATCTTAAGCTATCATTTGAGACTTTAAAATATTTTTTCAGGTTATTACCAAGTTTGTATATGGTGTGTGAATGATTCGGATTTCTATTCTCTATGATTTGAAAATATATTTTGTGCGTATATAAATGCACATATGTTCTTTAAAGTAAAAATTAATATAAGTTCATATTTTCATTTATCTTAATAAAAATCTTAGTGATATTAATTGAGTTAGAAAATTAATTAAGCTGCAATTTTCTAAATGTATTAATTAACTATGACTTGTCCAATATAGAAATTTTAACTGATAACAATGTTTCAAAGCCTGATGTTAAATTTATATATTATGTATCCACATACTGTATATTCCTTTCTTTTCATTTTTTTTGTACAGTCTTCCTGTAGTTCAGGTATGTTAGGAATTAATTTTCCTTTCTTTGATAAATTAATACTCAATGAACTTTTTTAATTTGATGGTTAGGAGAAAAATCAGAGAAGCGAATTGCACATGTTATAAAAAAATTGGTATATAATAACCTAGTAAAATATTCATAAACTTGAATTTTTTCCCCATTTCAAAAGTTGTAAAAAAAAAAATAAAAAAAATCAGGGGACAAATGTATATATGTGATCAAAAAAGTTAATTGAAACAATAGGAATCGGTCAATAACTTCGCTAAAAACGTAAAAAACACCAAGTATCACAAGAGCTTTTAATGTCATAGGAACATATTATTGGGCTTAAATTGTGGCATTTAGTGATGTCTATGAGCAACTAAATTTTCATACAGAAATAAAAACATGTGTGAGTGTAAAAACAAGTATTCTTGAAGGGGTGAATGATGGAATGACTAATTAATATCCCCAGTTTTCTGACTACCTGTTATAAAGGTAAATGGAGGCCCCCTGCAATGTTTATCCCAGCTCAAACAAACGTTTTTCTCAAGCATGTCATATTTATTGTGTGCTAAATGAAGTAAGCTAACTTCTGATTGTTTATTTTCTTTTTTTTCATCTACCACAACCTTCCCAAACTAAGTTTTCAATTTTAATAAAATGTCTTTGTAGTTAAATTTCTTTATTTTAAAATTATAATCCACTTTAATTTCTAGACTAAGAATAGTTCGGTATATTAGTATGTTACCTACATTTTTCCTCGGAAGATCTATTTTTAATGTGTTTTCCTTTAGTTTTTTAAATTGTTCTCAGGTAATGAATTTTTAAATAATTTAATGATTTATCGCCTTTTGATATCAACCAATAAGGCTGATAAAACTAATAATGTAATATAAATATTGGTATTGGGCAATTCCTATTAATAATTGTACATATTTATCATGCTTTGTTTTACTTATTAATTTTTAGAGTGAACAAATAGTTAAAGAATTCAGGGAAGAAATACGTAAATTAAAAGCCATGATTGTTAAACACGAAAATAGAATTCGAGCACTCGAAGAACATATCAATAAAGACCAAAAAATTGAAAATACTAAAGCTACTGAAGGTGAACATAAAGTGGAATCAAGTCCCCAACAAGAACCAGTTATTAACCCGGCTACGGATCTAGCTCCAGATGAAGTATAGTAAGGTAAAATTGGAACTGCATTTGTACCATTAATGTTGAAAAATAAATTAAATAAATGCTTGTATGAATTTAGTCATAATTTTATAGTTATAGTATTTTATTTATCATAATGACTTATAGAATTCAAAATTAATTGTCATTTTATTTTTTAATTCATGCCTGTATCATTTTAGTAATTTTTAATTTTATTTTTCAGGATGTTATTAAACACGCCAGTGACTGCTACCTGTTTTTATTATTTTTACATGAAAAACTTAAATTGTTTCTGTGTGGGTTATTATTCTCTGTTTGCCAGAATTCTTACTTTAAATGTTAAATCCTTATATGAAAAAGATTTTCTATACATAATATGACATTGTGTTTATGTTGTTACCATGATTTAATGACTTAAGTACAAGAGACTGAAGAAGTATTAATATTAAAAAATGTATGAATTGTATTGAGAAAAAAAATGTATGCCCTAATGGTTTATATGTTTAACAAATACGCACATTCGTACATTTTTAATCTATATTATTTGTATAGTGGATAATGTTGAATAAAATATGATTATCTTCATTTTATTGACACAAATATTTATGTACAAATGTATTTATGAAAAACTTTTAATATCCTCTTAGATGGGAAGGGATTGTTGCCAAAACAAAGTGTGAATTCTTATATTGATACTAATTAATTGTTCAGAGGCAGGTAGTCTGATGATTCTATGATAGATTGTTATTATCACCAAAGTAGAAGTATAATTTGGGTCACTATTGATAACTTCATTTATGCAGATACAAGCATAAAACTGAATTTCTTCCATTATTTTTAATACTCTTAAACTTATTTATATCTGTAAATTTTAACTGACATTTTCTTAATATTGTATTAATCTGCATACATTCAATTTTAACCCACAGATAATTTCTTTTTAAAAATGTCAATGTAAATATTTAAGCTCACATCAAATATTTATTTGTTTTTCTTATACGTTTGTATATATCCTATGATATGGTTATAAATATCTGTTGGATCAGTGTTTCTACATTGCAATCTAATGATACATTATTCTTTATATATAATTAATAACAGCTCAATAGTTTTGTAATGATCAAAAGTATCACTTTTGTAGTAGTGATAAAATAGTTTAATATGAAATTTTGTATCCAGCGTCAAATGCTTAAAGAACTTTAAAAAATTTTATAGTTACTGTGCTGTTGGAAAGTCACAGCTGATTAATTGTTTGTTGTTAAATTTTGTTAGATTTATTTTTAAAAACAAGAATGCTATTGTAACTAATTTTCAAATGCATTATTTTAGAACTTTGTTTTTGAATTGAAGAGTTTAACTTTTATTCAAGAAACTATTTTGAAACTTGAATTATAAATTGGACCTATTATATTTTGAATCATTTATATGTTTCTGTAGATGTTATTCAGGAACTGCTTTTACAGGGTCATTATTAATATGTAGTTTTAAAGCAGTTTTATTGTGATATATAGGGAGATATATTTGTGTTAAATTATGGACATCTATATGATATTCAAAAAGTACATGGGATTTTCACTTCAGCAATTAGTTCATATATTATCACAATACATAGACCCATTTCAAAATGTTTTATGTTTCCATTGTAACACTCTTGATCTTCTTGTCATGCCTGTTGTTATTTCTTCCAACTTCTTTATTTATGGAAAAATTTTCCTACTGTTACTAACCCAGGAGTTTTTGGCTGTTTTACTTTTCTTTTTCTTTTTTTGTCATGCACACCCTTGTTTGAAACTTATTAAAACCTTGAGATTATTTTCTGTATCCAAAAATCCATTTCAACAGCCTTTAGAACAAAATTAAATCTTGGACAATCCTTTCTGATTTTGTACTTTCCTTTGATTGAATTTCCTGTTAAAGATTTTAATCACAACCATTTAAGTGATAACAACATACTTTTTGTCTACCTTTATTAGTGTTAGGTCTGAATGTTCTGCCTATATTTTTCTGATTTACTGTGGTGTAGGTGAATATATTATGGTGCATTGAATATTTGTCCTCATTCCAGCATGTCTTTTAATTTAATTTAAGTCCACTCCTTTTTATAGTTTTAAATTCATAATCTAGACACAGAGGTTCTTTATTTCATGAAACTCTTCCCCTATTCCAACAAGCTTTGCCACTAAAATACCATTTCCCAAAAACCTTGTTGGCCATACTATCATTGTATAATGTAATAAGTAATTTTAGCCTTTCTATTTGAGCATTCCAATAAATGCTACATGGATTTGGTAATTGAATTCAACCTGAAAAATTACTATCAATTGAAGAAAACAAACAAAGCACATTTTTTTAAAAAGGTGTTTTAAACTTAATAGCTTGTGGAAATGTGAAAGCTTAATATGCTATCTTATAATAAATAATTAACACTTCAAATTAAAAAAATATATATCAATGAAATTTTATTTCATTCTATTCTACTTTTTGGGTATGATATATATGCATATATTTTCACATTTATATAGCATATTCTATCAACAATCAATATGCCATTGTACAATTAGAATGTGTTGACTCATGAATTTTTAATTACTTTCTTTTTTTAATTTCTTGCTTATCTTGAAAAAGATATTTGATATTGTCTTCCACATATTAGACTTTAAAAGACTGGCTTTAAAATATGAATTGATGATTTTATTTAGTATTTTTTTACTCTTTAATTTATTTGTAGGAATCGAAAAAAACAAAAACCAGTTTGATTATAATTTGTATTTTTTAATTTAAAAAACACACTTTTAACTATGTTTTATGTATATAAATTGATATACAATTTGTGTGTGTTTTTCTGTTTGTGTGAGTATTGTTTCCTTAACTTACAGTAAAATTATAATTTATTGAATGTTAATTAGATTGTTGTTTATGAAATTTCAATTGTTATTAGTCATGTGTTATAGAATTATAATCTTTATATGAAAGAAACTTGTTACTATTTTTTGAGATCTATCTGTTTATCTGAAAGCAGATGTTTACCTTATTTCACAATGTTGAGTGCAATTAATTTATTGTATTTAATTAAATAGTATTAATCCCCATTTATCAAATTTGTAGTAACATAATTAGTTTAATTGCTGAAGATATTCTATTGTTTTTACAATAATTTTCACAGAATTTATGAGATATTTGTAATGCCATATGTCTTACATATTATATAGTTGTTTTGAGGGTTCGCAAGGAAATTATAGTTATATTATTTATAGCTTAACAAAAAATATTGGCAATAACATTCTGTTTTGTTGATTGCTTTGACTAATCATTCATTTGAAAAAAATTATTTTGTAAATTTGCAGGGTTGAAAGTACACAGTTCACCGCAAGTTGAAATATATTTGTTTGCATCTTAGCCAGAATCGGTTTTATTCTTTTTGAATGCTTGTATTTTTTTCTTGTTAAATTATTTTTCATCCCAAAGATTGACTATTTTCTTGTGATTTTCATTTTATTTTTAATATTTATTGCATCACTTGAGTAATATTACTGTACAAGTTTTTTTCTGTGATTAAAGTCTCTCTGATTATTATTTTTATTTATTATAAAGAAAATAAGGTTAGTTTGTGTATTTATCATTTAGCCTACTTCTTTTTTATTCATTTATATATCTTGAATATATCTTTGGCATTTATTCTCTAATATCACATAATACATATTTAATTATTCTTTTTGTGAGTTTCATATTTTTCAAATTAGAAAAAAATAATAAATAAAAAAGTGTACTTTCAATTTGATTAACCATTGAATGGAAAATATAGTTATTGTTATGTTTTAAAAAGAAATCATGATTTATCTTTTTATGTTGAAGTTTACTCAAAGGGTGTCTATGAACCTGTGTGAAACAGTGACATTATTGTTACTGTTACAATACTTATAGTATTTTCGTAAATGAATGTTTTTACCTACCCTTGCTGGTTATGACTAACATTTTGTTTTAAAGTTAGAATATTTGGAAATGATATACTATTCATAATTACAGTGAGATTTATAGTCAAGTTTAAAAGTATGTTAAAAATATTTAGACAGCCAATTTACTTATAATTATTTTCTTCTACTTAAGAGTTATATTTTAGTACTAACTAATATTTGGAGAATTATTTCTCGTCATGTAAAATTTGTGATTCATATAATTAAAAAAATCACTCATCTTCCTTAATCTGGAGTGGCTTTCACTGTCAATGAACACTATCCTTCAAGTTTTTGAGAATTTAAAAATATTGACAGGAATATAATAGGGTGATAGCCAAAACAAAAAAAAAATTGGTATCTGAATACTCCCATTGTTATTTTTTATCATTTTCATCCTTAGTACAGAAATAATCTCTCTAAGGTCTTATGTATCAATTTATTTGCCCGTTTGTTTATAGTAATTCTGCATTTTACAATTTTTAGTTAAAGTGGGCATTAATTTTTTTTACTTTGAATCCATATGAGAACATAAATACAATTAAAATGTTTTGTTTTAATTTTAATATAATTGCTCTAAATTATTTTTAAATTTTGTGATTTCATATCAATCTATGAAAGTGTTGTCGGTTGAATGAAATAATACAGGTGATTGGTGGGGCCTTATCTCTCTCCCTTTATAAACCTAAGGCTGTGCCACATTAGTTTGCTATCCTGTTGACTCAATGAAAAAATATTATAGTTTTTCAAATGATTAAATTTAAATAACTTATTTTTAAAATAGAAGGGTGATTTGTGGTTTCTTAAAAAGAAAATTGAGATTTCTTAACCACTATTATTAGGTTAGATCTGCCTTTTTTTTTTTGTGTGTGTGTGTGTGTGGAACAAAACTTGCGATGAAACTGTTTCACTCACATTTTTTAGTTGGACAGACTATAGATGCTACAATGAGTTCTAATTAGGTATTGACATAACTGTATTAATGAATGGCTTTGTTTATTATTGTCTCTTAAATTAAATGGCTTGTCATTTTACCTTTCTTTTGTTTTATTAGGTATATTAATTTTTTATTTAATTTTAATCTAGTCATCAGGTTTTTCAATTATTATCAAAGTGTAAATGTCTGTTATTAGGTAAAAGAACTAGTAATTTTGAAGAAATGCTTTAATTTATTTTAAAAAAAATAAATGATACAAGATAGTACTAATGTATTAATTTCATTTAAAATATATACAAGGACTAAATTATTTTTAAATATAATAATAGCAGAGTGACATTAATTTTGATAATTTTAGAATGCTATGCTTTATTTGAAAAAATGTCAAATTAAAAAACATTACCAAAAATAATTACATGCTCATATTTGCTAGAAGTTAAATTGGTTTCATGTCATATGATATAAATCTTTAACACTTTTATATGTGCGTGTGCGTGTGTGTATATATATATATACATATATATATATATATATATATATATATATATATATATATATATACATATATATATATATATATATATATATATATATATATATATATATATATATATATATATATATTATGATATAGGTTATTTAAAATTATAATGTGTGTTTTTTAACCCAAATTCCGAAAGGCTGTTGATTATAGACAGCTTGAAGGTTACAAATTTTATTATCCAACTTGATAAAGGGGTTCATAACAATAGCTCCTTAATTTTATAAAATTGTTACCTTTCTAACAATGTAATTTTTGTTATTTTGATGTAATATTTAATTATGTTAGCTATACTTTTTAATTGTTACTAATTATTTATCTATAACATTACATTTTTAATAGGTTGTGCATAAGATTAAGTACATTGTACAACAAAATCTGACAATAAACTTGAAATTTTTATTTGAAACTTAAAATTTAAAGGTGTTAGTAATTTGATTGTCCTATTATTTAAAATGTTTAAGATACTAACCAGTAGTAATTTCATTAAAAATTTACAAAATTATTATATTCTTATCACAAGGTTCAATGTTCAATTAAAAACTCATTAAAATTAATATTTTATACTTATCAAGCATAAATTGATAGAAATAAAATTCATAAAAAGAAATCAAAATAAATAGAAAAGTCTTATTTTATGCATATTAATTAGTCTTTCTCAAGTCTTTTTTTTTCTAATTTTAGTTGTTCTCTCTTCTTTCCCTACTTCATTCACAATTAATCTTACTATTTATCAGAAAAATTATCTTTCCTCACCATATTTCAACAGTGTTAATGAGACTTCTTTTCATTGCAGTCTTAACTTAACTTCTTTGCACTGTTGTATAAAAACAATGTAGGTTTCATTTATTTGTTTGTTTACAAAACTTTTTATAATTAATGTGGATTAATGTCTGGATACCAGTAGCGATAATTTTCTCATTTCAATATAACTAAATAATTACATTAATCCATTATGTATACATTCATATTAAAACGAAGTTGCCTATTAGTACTAATTGTATAAGTAGCTTAATTGCGGGTGTGGTCGATGAAGTCACTAATATAAATATTATTATAACTAATATATTTATTTTAGTAAAAACTGAAAAAATTACATTAATGATAAATTTATTAAATGCGAGATAGGTTGGTTGATGGTGCTTATTTATCAGAGTGTAATGTGATTTATTCTGTATCAAGAAATGGTATTAATTATAATATGGAGGTCTTTAACTTTTTTAATATCAAAAAAATTATTTTGAAATAATCAAACATAGTAATGGTGAACTCATAAAATTAATTAATTTGGCAGAGGATGTTTACTAGAAACAAGAGAAAATTGTTAATTATTGGACAAATAATCTTTATATACCATGAAAATTCCATTCCCCCAAAACATTGCAGTGTCAATAAAGTAGAAATAAACACATACAATTTATGGTAAATAATAACTGCTAAAAAGTTTAAGTAAATATGTTACTTGGTCTTCATTTTGCTATCTATTATCAATTTGCTAACTATTTTCCAAAATAATTGAAAAGTCGAATGTAAAAAAAGTGTATGAGTACATGTGAAAAGTAATAAAATAGAAACTGCATAAATAATTGCCAGATAATACATATTGCAGTAAAAGAATAATACACATTTATGTTAATGATGTATTATGCAGTAAAATGTTATATACGAGAAATGCTAGAGAGGAATAATAAGACAATGCAGTATCAAATTATGTTATTTATTTAAAGTTTATATTTGAGATTCAGATAATTTTTACTACTTACAAAAATTAAAGTACTATTATAGCTTAATAATTAAATTGTATTTCATAGCAAATGGTCCCCTCTAAAAATATTTGATTCATATGGTTTAATAGTAGATTACTAAAACTTCCAAATTTTTTATACAGCAATAATTTTTATAAATAACATGCCTTCTTTAAAGCAGCTTCATACTGTTAATAAAAGCATTAAAAAATGTTACAAATGCTTTACAATACTAAATTAACAAATGTAAATAATATCAATTTAATTCAGTTTATAGTTGAACAAATTAATTCTTGCAATAAAATATCAATGTAAATTGTGACAGGATACCAATGACTGGGAAGAGAAAATGGAAATAACTCACAAAATAACTAAAGGGTGAATAATGAAATAACCTCATTTTTAAGGTCTGTTTACACTTGTGTGAGTTTTCCCTCTTGTAAAAGAGATATATATTCTTGAAGAGGCCACTCTTAACTTCTCCAAAGCCTTTACAGTTCTGAGTTTTACTAATTTACCACTCTTGAGAGTGAAAAATTCGCTCATGTAAGCAAATCTTCAAACATTATTTCAAGAAATGGAGAATTTTAATTAATTTAATTTTTAAATTATAATTTATTATGCATTAAATACATTTTAACAAGTAAGAGGAGAAGCTACCCATTGGAAGCCCTCCAGGAAATTATATTCTATTTGATACATTTTTCACATGAAATGAAGTAAAAATCTGAACACAGTTTATTTATAAGCTGCAATTCCTTGTGTTGGCTGGATTATTTTACAGTAGCGATCTTGTTCAGGACCTAAAAAAAAAAAAAAAATTTACACACACACACAGAAAATGTATACGAACACAATAGATTAAAATGGAAAAATAATATTTTGAAGTTTTCACAAAACACAAAAGTTACAGATCTACATCAGTGCACAATAGCTCAGCTCAAGATGTGAAATTAGACTAAGGGTGATGAAGCAACAAACACCCTTAATTAAGCGTGATTAATTAACTAAGCTTAACCTAAAGGATTAAGGTTATTAAGTTAAACCTGTCAAGTCTAAACTCACACTCTGAACTATGAGGCCCTCACAAAGACTTGAATTTTTTTACCACCACCTGAATTATCTTATGCCGTTATTGCAATTTATGATTAGATACCAAATCACTGTTTGAAATCAGAATTAATGACAAAAGGAACAAATTAAACACATGGCATAAAAGTAATACAGCTTTAAAAACAGAATATAATTCTAATACACATTTAGGTAGTTATAATTTTTTAGTGCTGTCAAGGCGGCAGTAATACATTAGAAACTAATGCCTGGAAGTCACCACTGTGGAGGAAATCAAATATAACATCTGAATGGAATAAATAACTGAAGAGCTGAAGGTTCTACAGATATTGGTTGTTTTGATGTTCATTCTGCTGATGATGGTTGACTTGGGTTCTTCTAAAAGTGGTTGGTTCAAATGACCAGACCAGATTGACTAGAAATGTTTTTACAAAGCTAAAATTAATATCACCATCTAGCTGGATAACAGTCTTAAGTGAATAAATGGAGACTGTTTGCCAGCCTTGCGGTACTCACTCTCAACATTTTTTTAAGTCCGTGTATGCAGAAGAATAAGTATGTCATAAACTGATTGAAGAGGATCTCTTGAGGCATTATTTTGAGTCAATATGTGCAATGACTTCTGAAAATCCTAGTGACAAAGGGTTTCCAGATAGCATAATGATATTCCGAAGATAATTTGAGCAGGGGTTATACTATGGTGAGAGATAACGCACAAAAACATAGCTTTGGCATATAATTTGAACCTCATTTCCTGTTAGTATCCCTTTTAATACTCCTTTAAGCCAATGATTTCATCTCTCTATTGTCTCATTGGCTGTAAGATGAAACAATGGTTATGATTTGTTATACATCAAAAATCTTGGTGAGCTGATACTATGGAACACAAGCTTGCACTCGTATACTGACATTTTTCAAGAAAGGTAAAAACAATGTTTTTGAACTATATTGACATATTATTGAGCAAGAAAGACTATGCAGAGGAAAAAAAAATGTTTACAGAGAATTTCTAAGAACCTTAGAGAACTGATGGTGATCAAATTGTCTTCCACTATCAGAATTTATGAATTGTGGATTTCTAAGGTTGAAATCGACACAAACAAGAGTGTAAAAGCAATTTTTAATCTGAAAATATCAGATTCAGGTTAATAAGTAGGTAAATCATGGATGTTGGAAGGGGTTCTACTATGGTAGATGTGACTAAGTCGTTTGCGGAACAAAAGTTTTCATCAGGCAGCAGATAATGACAATGTTAAGCAATTTTTTTACCATACTCTAATTGTTTGTTTTAGTAATTGTTTTTCACCTGTTCATGATATCTTTTAACCTTTATTAAAAAAAGCATAATTTTTCCTTCAGCTTCAAAAATAGTGTTTGACATTGCTTTCTTTGTACTTTTGCTATTTCTAGGGTCAATTAAAGCTGATTATACCTTTTTTGTTTATTATTCCGGTTGGTACTACTACTGATAAACAATAGTAACATACAGAGAAAGAACTGCCTCATTTAGGTTCCTCAAGCTAACCTTCATGTTTCCTGGGTTTGGGTATCTCCTTCATGCAGAAGAGGGAGGTGTTTGTCTTACATTTACTAATCAATAACCAATTAGGGAGAGGATGCCAAAATTTAAAAAGCATAAGAGATTGGCATTGATAGAGATAAGAAGGCAGAATCATTTGACTGTGGACTTAACTGTGGGATAGAGAACTGCACCCCACTGAATTTGCAAAACAAGGCAGGAGATGACCACTGACTGTACCAGTTTCCTTTGACAAATATTTCCTCATCAACATTATTGAAATTATGAACAGGAATCCAAGATTTATTTAAACAAATGTAATTAACTAATATCCAGCATAATGCATTTAACAATTTAATATAAATATAAAAATTACAAACAACATTTCAAAAAATCAGTTACCTTTGACAAATCAACTCCAGTTAATGCATTTACTGCAGGTGGAATTTGACCCACTAATCTATTTACTTCTCCTGTCAATTGATCATTGCCTCCAAGCATTACTATTTCATCAGTTTTAGCTAGTGGTGCACTTACTTCAGCTGCAATCTGTAATACCATTAAATGTATTAACAATCACAAAATGCAAGACTTTATATAGAATAGAATAGAATAAAAAACAAACTTTATTCTGGGACCAAGTCCCTTTAGAATAACAGTCATGAAAAAAAACCAAAAAACATATTATACATCTGGCCAGAAGGCTACATAATAATACAGATCATGAAGTAATTAAAAGTAACAAAAATGTAATAAAATAAAAATAGAAATAAATTAAATAAAAAGTACGATACTTGACAGGATTTTAACTAATTCCAGAAAATAAATATATTAATGCCGACCGAATAAGTATAAACACAATTAATAGAATAGTTAATAACGACATTACTAAATAAAGTAAATGAATGGGATAGCATCCAATAAAGTATTTACACAGTCTATATCTTCTTTGAGTAAAATAAACAAAACATGTAGGAAATGAAGTCGATTAATCAATACAATTTATTTAAGCGGAAGATTGATCTGCCTGGAGAGCATCTTTTTGGGATGTCAAGAGATGTTGGAATAGCAGGGATAAATAAATGAAGACAGTGAAGAAGCATGGCGGATGAAAGGCGGGATTGAGTTCCACACCATGGTGGAGCGGGCAAGGAAGGAACACTCGAATGCATTGGTTCTGTGGAAAGGAGGGTAGAGATCGGAAAGGCAGGATCTTGTTTTGTGGTGCTGGACAGAAGATTTGACTTGGAGGAGGTTGTAGATATATGAAGGGTGTTGCAAGTTAATGGATTAGTATAGAAAAGTACTAAGGAAATATTGTCTACGAATGGGAGGGAAGAGCCACTTTAACTCATCATAGTGATGTGATACCCAGGATCGCCTCATAGTACCAAGGACAAATCTTAGAGCGTGGTTCATTATTCGCTGTAAGTGGCCTTCAAGCATTTTCGAAAGGCCCCCGTATACTACACTACAGTAGTCGAAGTGGGGGAAGATGAGGGATGGTACAAGTAGCTTACGAGTAGATTGTGTAAGGAGATGCCGAGATCGATGGAATAATTTCAGAGAACTAATTGACCGTCGGGATATTTGGATGATATGCGGTTTCCAGGAAAGGTTTTGGTCAATAATGATGCCTAGGTTTTTGACAGAGGAGTTGAAACTGATGGGGTGGTCGTTGAGGATTAATGTTAGGAGGGTGGGGATAGCTGTAAGGAGGGAGTTGGAACCTAGAACAATGGCCTGGGTTTTCATTGCGTTCAATTCCAGTTTGTTCAGCTTTGCCCAGGCACTGATCCTATCTAGGCCTTGCTGAATATTGGCGAACGCAAATAATAGCTCAGAAAGAGGAAAGGATAAATAGATTTGGAAGTGCTCAGCGTATAGATGGTAGGAACAATGGTGAAAAGACTTAGGAAGATCATTGATGTAACAGTTGAAGAGGAGAGGAGAGATGCTTGAGCCCTGAGCTACACCTGAGGATAGAGTGGGGAAATTGGAAAGAGGTTGATTGGGCATGAAAACTGCTTGGAACCTGTCAGAGAGGAAATATTGGAGCCATAGAATAGAGCTGTTGGAGAAGGACAATGACTTGAGTTTGGCAAAAAGGATAGAATGGTCCAAGGAATCGAAAGCTTTAGAAAAGTCAAGTAGGATTAGCACAGTTAGTTGTTTGTTGTCCATGGCTGTATGTATGTCCGTGGTAATTTTGGTAAGGGCAGATTGTGTAGAAAAACCAGGACGAAAGCCTGATTGAAATGGATCAAGGAGTTTGGACTATTCGAGAAAATTTGATATTTGAGACTGGACTATTCTTTCGAGAGGTTTGGAAAGGTTAGAAAGTATGAAGATTGGCCGATAGTCTTTGGGAGATCCTGGGGTAGACGTTTTGTTTATAGGATGGACTAAGGCTTTTTTCCAAGAAGTAGGGAATATTTCGTTTTGTAGTGAGAAATTATATATGAAGATTAGAACAGGTAGGATATCAGTAAGGCATAATTTGAGTAACTTGACGGGTATCTCGTCAAAGCCAGTAGAGTTGGAGCGGGATTTAAGAACAGAGGAAATAATGGCAGTGGGTGAAATGTCTAAGAAATAAAAATTGTCGGGGTTGAAAGATGGCGTTAGTGAAAAGATGGAGGAGGAATTTGATGTGTTAATTGAGGTAGACAAAAAAATATGAGTTCATTTCATCGGGAGAGCCAGGAAAGGCTCTGGAGGATGATGGATTAAAAAGGGAGAGCTTTCGGAGGAGTTGCCATTTAGATTTAGGATCAGGAGCAGTGGAAAGGGCTTTGTGAAAATATTTGGATTTAGCTTTCTGATTGTAGACTGTGTCAAATTGTGAAGAGTCCTGAATGCTTGGTAGTCATCAGTAAGCCTAGTACGTCTAAAGCATCTACGGGCAGCTTCACGCTTCCTTTGCAGATCATTAATTTTTTGACACATTCAGGGAGCAGGATGGTGATGGAGGGTTAAAGTTTTGAGTGGGGCCTGGGTATCTAGGATGTTTTTGAGATTGACAGTGAGTATGTCAAACATTGAATCAATGGTAGTACAGGAATAAATAATATGGTTCCAATTTAGGATTTCGAGGGAAGGCGAGGGAATTTTCAGGGGTGAGTCAGATGGAATCACGAGGTTGCTAAAACGAAAGGTTATGGTTTTCAGTAGGGTTTTTGGAGTTTAGATATTGTAAGAAATTTGGATTAAATCATGAGAGGACAGAAATGGGACGGGTAATTGTGAGGAAGAAAAGATTCTCTGCGATGAGTCAATGATGAACAAGTCTAACCAGGCGTCAGAATGAAGAGTGTGATGGGTGGGGGAGAACAGAACAATGGAGAGGTGTAGACAGTAAAAGAGGTTTACAAGGTACAGTTTATCATTGGATTGGAACAGGAGATTGGTATTAAAGTTACCGGAGATTATGATGTGGTTGTAGAGAGGAAATGGCTGTAAAGAACCAACTCAAAGAAAGGATCAAAAGGGACCAAAGGTGGGCGATACACACTACAACATATAGGAGAGGGTTTGAGCTGCATGAAATTTCGGCAAAAAGGAATTTTATGTGAGGGTAATCGGATACTGGAAAAGAAATATATATACATACTAGACTGTTATTGTAATTATCAGTTTTTTAAAAAATTAGCTGAATAATTATGCTGATGAGATTTCGTTAACAAATATAATGATAGCTTATTAAGCTGTAGATACTTTATTGTTATGTGAGTGTGTTGGTGATATAGTAAAAACCTGTTTAATATCTTCAATCATTAATTATTTTTCATTTACAACAATTAAGACTATAATTAATTACTTAAAAACATACTTGTGATCACCACAAGACAAAGGGCAACAAATACTTAAAATTTCTTCTTATTCATTAGTTTTTATAAGTTGAAAAATAATCCTATACTTTGGAAATTTTATTCATATACTCTAAAATAGGTAATAAAATTAATCCATAATGTTACCTTAGGCAGTGCATCAAGAACCAGAGACATTATAGCAGCATCTCCATACTCTTTGTAAACCAAAGCTTTCATTTTCATTCTTTCGGCATCTGCTTTACCAATACTTTCTATCACATGTGCTTCAGCAAAACCTATTTTTTTTATTTTTTCACCTTCAGCTTTTGCGACTTCAACCGCTTGCGTTCTAAAAAAACAATAAATGGAGTGAAAGAAAATTCAAATATTTATTAAGATATTTATTTTAAAATCTGCTCAACACTGTTTTATTTTTTCATTAGCTCCTGCAAATACTAATACTAAATCTAGTTTTAAAAATAAAAATAAACAATGATTCCAAATAAACTTAATAATTATTTTAATTGAGTAAGAAAGTATACAACTCTTTTGTCTTAATCCTAACGATTATTATTATTTTTTTTTTAAAGCAAACATTTTGTTTGTTCCCATATAGATTTCTAATAATTATGAAGGTATCTGTTCAGGTTGCTACTTTAAGTTGAGTTACAAGTTTTAACTGTTTATTCGTTTCATTTTTAATATTTTCCAAAAATACAACCTGCCGTGAAGTTTAGTATGAAAAAAAGAGTGTAATTGGAAAGTGTGCAAATGTTGGTAAAAATTTCATCAAGAAATGAACATTTCAACTAAAATTTCGTAGTACAGATGAAATGATTACCGAAATATATAAATTTCCCATAATTACATCCTTTTTTTTCCATATTAAAGCTCATAAAAACTTCTATTTTTGGAAAATATTAAGAGAGAAATGAATGAAAAGTTAAAACTTATTGAAACTCAACTAAAAGCAAAAACTTGCAGAATGATTGCCATTATGAACCTATGCTATAAAGGTCTATATAAAGTATATATTGCTATCTAGAAAATCTGATTTTGAAAAAACAAAAAATGTTACAAGCTGATCTCTTTTTCTTCTCAGACAATCTGAATTATGAATAATAGTCATCATTATCATTACTGGTACTACACCCTGGGTCGGGTCTTGACCTCATCAATTCATCGCCTTCATTCCTCTTTGTACAATGCCTGGGTCTGCCTGACTTTTGTATTAACAATTTTCTCAGCATTGTCTTCGACCTCATCTGCCCATTTCAGTCATGGCTTTCCTCTCTTTCTCTTTTCATCCACGTACATAAATAATAATTTTTTGATTTGCTAGCCATCATCTATTCTCACAAATATGACCAACCAAGTAAAGTCTTAAGATTCTTATGAATTGTGCCACATCCACCTCCTGATGAATTTTATAGAGCTCCATGTTGTGTCTAAGCCTATATTGATCTTCCTCCTTCATCAGGCTAAACATCCTACTCACGATATTTCTTTCAAAAACCTGCAGACTACTGGCATTGTTCAGTAGATTACTTCCATGTTTTAGAAGCGTATGTTAGCACCAGGTGGATTAATGATTTGTACAAGCATATTTTGGTCCTTCTAGATATTAAATGGCTTTTTATTGTGTTCTCTGGACCAAAATAATACCTGTTTGCTGCGGATAATTGCCTCTGTACCTCTTGGCTGGGATTATTATTTAGGAATACTAGTAAAAGTAAATATTAAAATAATTATAATTAAAATCTCACAGAAGAATGAAACCATACCAGGAATAGTACAATATATTAGTAAAATATTACCAAAAGTATTTAACTACCTTTTGCCTTCAGCGATTGTCTGGAGACGATGACTTTCAGCTTCAGCTGGAAGCCTAACAGTAGCATTCAATTCCAGCTCCTTCCTGATAACTTCTTCTTCCTCAACTTCAATTTGTTTTCTTCTTTCAACAACTTCAATTTGTATTTCTTCATTTCTTATTTTCTGTCTTATTTTAGCAGCTTGCAATTCATAAGCTAACTGAGCTTCTGCTTTCTATAGACAACCATTATAACATTAAATAGGCATAAATACTTTATAACTTAATAGTAATAGAAATAATAATCACTTAAAACCAATCATATAATCATAATTTGTAAGAAATTATATATAGATACATACATATATACATATAGATATACAGTAGAACCTCGATTATCCGTCAGGGTATGGGACCATGATGGTGACGGATTTGCGAAATAGACGGATATGGGAGTGAGTCATATGTCTCATATATATATATATATATATATATATATATATATATAAATTAAACAATATACTTCAAACATTTGACATTATATATGTACTCGTAATTTATTTACGTACCAATAAGGTTACATATGTAGTAAAAATGTTTTTAAAAAATAATAATAATTACGTACACCGATGGCTAAAAGCACAATCATTGTAAGTATGTCCAATTTTTCCCTCTTGAGAAATCAATATCAATTAAAAGGTGGAGTTTAGCTCTTTCCTCGTGCACAAACGTAGTATGCCCCTTCTTAATAGGTAATCATTAAATGATTATATAAAAGGGACATACTCTAGGGATCCCCCGCATGTATTATATCATTAACTGTCGTCCGAGGAATTTCATAGATTTTTGCTATGATTGAAGAACTTTCACCTTTTCGTAAACGTTTTACAATTTCAAACTTAGTAGCGAGATCAAAACTCTTCTTTTGTCTTTTTTTCTGACATTATTACAGGTACTTTTGAGAAAACGACAAGTACCCGTAAGACAAGAATGAAGATAGAAGGTATTTCAACTGCGGAAGGTACATTAGGTAGAGATGAGAAGATAATTAATTTCTGAGAAATGTGTGCGAGGAAGCCTAGGATTTGAGTAAACAACAGATTCTAGAAAACGAAGTTGTCAAGGCACAACGATTGATTCTTAGCCGGCGCCTATGACTTTAGCAACCAAACAATATATATACATTTTTTTTTTTTCTCAAACTGAGGTGACGGCTAACAGAGAGTGATGGTAAATAGAGTGACGGATAATAGAGGTTTTACTGTATTGCACTGCATATAGCTAATTACAAATACAGTAAATACAAAGTTAATTTTAATACAATAAAAAAAGTATACATCAACTATATAATAATAGTAACAAGGCCAATAGCATTGTAATACACTGATTATCGAATTAAATATTACAAAACCAATGAATTACTTACCACTGTATTTATTTCCTTATCAAAATTAGCTTTTTGAAGTTTATACATTCTTGAATTATCTTCTATCTTAGTGTCAGTATTGTACTTAATATCCATGGCTGTTTTTTCACACTCTGCTTCCTGAAAATAACAATTACAAACATTTAAAAAAAAATTGGCAATAAACAAACTATCTTGTTTAAAATAATGATAAGTACTTCACTAATAATAGGCTGAATAAAGTTAAAACTATGTCAAAAAAAAAGTTTTTTCTTTTAGCACATATAATGGAAACTAGGTTACAAATAATGATACAAAAAGGACAATAAAGAATTGTAAAGTATTATTGGGGCTATCCATATCTGTAAAAGTAAATAAGCACATAGACATAAAATTAGATCAAGTGCCAATCCTCTAACAAATCCAACCTTTAAAAATGGCAGAATTCACTTAATAAATTAAATCATATTGAATAATCAACTATAGGATTTCATCATATTCCATTTGTCTGATATCCAAGTTTTAAGGAGAACGGCCCTAAACACTGTCGTATTAGAATATAGGTTGCTACTTTTTTTTTTTCAATAGCATTGCAAAGCTTTTAAATATTCAGCTATTGTCAAAACTAATAGAACTACCAATGCTACCATTTGCACTGCCTAAATGAATAAATGGCAGATAAAGAATTAAAATAAGTCATCATCATCATAATCTTTCCCTCTCTATTGCTGCGCAGTGTGGGGATGCACTCTATAGAGCTTGACCCAGGTGTCCCTTTCCCGAACCAATTCTCTTCTCCTGCTCCAGTCCAGCCCTCGCTTCCTGAACGCCTCCCGCACGCCTTCTTCCCAGGTGATCAGTGGTCTTACTCTTGGTCTTCTTCCTTCTACTCTCGTCTCATTATCAGGTTGCAAGTCGAATAAACCGTTTTCCACGCTGTGTCGAATTCCGTAAAATCAGTCCAGCTCTATTTCTTCCATTGTCCCTAATTTATATTAATTTAAGGAAAGTGGGGTATCTGCCAACTATCCCCGAGTCAGGTGGAGGGATTGCCTCCTCATAGCTCCCTGATAAGCTTCCCCGTCTGGGGCGGCTACCTAGGAGAGCTGACCCTAGGGTGTGTACTGAAGTTGACCTTTGTCTGTGATGTGGGGTGTGTGTAGTGTGTTGTATATTGTGTACTGCATATGTGTCAGAGTTTTTGTTCCCCCAACCTGGAGGATCAGCAGCTGATTGCAGTCTGACGACTGGGCAATGGGGTCGCTACTTCCCTACGACACATTAAAATAAATAAATAAACAAATGACCATTTCTTCTTCAGCATTTTGTATACATTTTTTACACATTGAGAATTTAAAATAAAATGCAATAAAAAATTAAGAAAATAGTAAAAAAAATATTAAGTACTTTGATTCCAGCATCGCGATTAGCTTGAGCTACACCTATGTCAGCATCTCTCTTAACTGCTGCAGTTTGAGCTTTTCCTAATGATGATAAATACTGAACATCATCATAAACATCTTTAATTGTAAATGAGAGAATTTCAATCCCCATTCGACCCACATCAGGAGCAGCAACTTCTCTTACTAAGGCAGCAAATTGGTCTCTGTCTTTATAAACTTCTTCCACAGTCAAAGTTCCTGACAGAAGAAAAACAAAATTAATAAGTTTCATTAATTGGTAAGATATAAATGCATCAATGAACTAACTCCACTTAATTTACTCTAAGAAGAGGGTAATTACATTATGAAAAATCAAGGTATATAATATCTAATATGCCCCTCAACATTGGGAAAGGAAAATTTGGATATCACACCAAAGTTAGCGATAATTATAATGAGAGTTTTAATTTTTTCCAGAATGTTAAGGTATACGGTGATTATTTTATATATAAAAAAAATAATCGTAATTAAGTATTAAGGTACTTAATAATGAATTTAACAATACTTTGGTTAAATATTGGTTAGTATTGTTATATTGAATAGTTTAAATAAAGCTAAAATATTTTATTTGTCTATATAAAAGGTTTTACTTATAACTTGTATATTAATTAAAATTTCAAACATGATTGACATTATAGCTTTATAACACGGGCAACAAAACGGATGGGCAGGAAGATTTTTCGTTTACTACAATCTTACGCTAATTCAGGCTAATGATTGGGTACAATTTTCTCCAAGTTCTCTTCCATCAAATTCCCTGTTTCGTGAAGACCCTACTTGTTTACTGAGTGTGAATGGAGAACACATACAAATATATCTAATATAAGATATAAGAAATCAATATTATATTGGACAGTTAAACAGAAAATTAAATTACTCAAATAGTAAAAAATAAAAGAGGTAACACTATTCTAGACACTTAAAAAAGATGCAAGATAGGTATAGAAGGCAGAGACGAAACTTAAATTAAATAAATAAATTTTATTATCATTTATTAATTAGATTGATCATTACCTAATATAGCTCGTAGATGACCTTCTAGTGTTTGTAAAATTGTAGATTTTATTTCTTTTACACTTTTACCAAGGAATTGTTCAGAAGCTGTTTGAAGTAATTCATCTGCCTTCATGATCTTACATTGTGCAACACCAGTGACAGTTAGAGGCACCCCTTGAGAAGTTTCTACCATTTCACACATAGGATTCAAAGTCATAACCTAAAATAATAAAACAGTAATTTAATAATTGTACTGGGTTTTATAATGCATATAACGCTTGAACTTTGAAAAATCATTTATATGTTTTCCTGTAAAATTATTTTAATTTTCAACCATGTGAAATGGTAATTTCTTCTGTGAATACAAAATTTATTGATTAATAATAGACAAACACACTTTCATAAAAATATAAAATAAAATATTTTTGTTGTTCTTAGAGTACATTTATTCAAATTAAAAAGGACTCAATCAATGATTTCTTTGTAATTAGAATAGGGTACCACATATTTTTCCTCCAAGTAGCGAATGAATGTAGAGTTCCTTTTCTATATGACTATATGATTTATTAGATTTCCCATTTAATTATTAATTATGCTTCTGAATGCCATACTCTGTAAATTGGTAATTTTCGATAGATGACATTGTGTATTGGCTATATACCATTAAATTCCAAAACAAAACAATACATCTAATCATTAAGCATTTTAGATCAAGATAGTACTAACGATGCATTTTTAAAGATTTTTAAAGAAGCAGACTCAAAGTCTCTTGAGGTCACTTATATGTAGATCTACTAAAAAGTTATTATCATTAATGGTTGAGACGATAATCATTGTATAGAACTATACTTGAGCAAAAAATAGTTGACTGAATTATTATAATAATGTATGAGAGGAAAATAATCGACTGGATGATACAATGGAGAATAGAGATAGTTGCAGGGTGCAGTAAAAAAAAAAACTACACCAAATCAGTACAAGACTTATATTTAATGCTGCCGACGTTTCGACCTACCTTGTAGGCCATCTTCAGGGCAAATGGGAGAGGCGGTTGGGTGGACCAGGTATCCAACACCCATTGGTTGTAAATAACCAGGTGTTGGTTATCCGGTCCACCCAACTGCCTCTCCCATTTGCCCTGAAGATAGCCTACAAGGTAGGTCGAAGGGTCGGCACACATTAAATATAAGTCTTGTACTAATTTGGTGTTGTTTTTTTTACTGCACCCCCCAACTATCTCCATTCTCTATTATAATAATGGATTGAACCGGTCAGGGGGAGCAGTCAAAGATAACACAAGAAAAGCTAAACTTATTTTGTGATATCTTTGACTGCACTTCCTGACCAATTCAATCCATTATAGAACAATATCTTTGCTCTATCCCAATATTATTGTCAGTCTATAAGGAGTCAGTTATGGTGTTAATTGCCTATTTAATTAATGCATATTTTCTGAAAAAGATGTGTGTAAGTAAGTGTTACTTAAAAGGTTTAATTGAAATGAAATTCCATATTTACAGAAGGTATAAGTCTGGAATGTTACATCAACTTAATAAAAATTGATTATTCAGAAGAGGGACTTAATACCATTATTGTTGTACATTTTTACCATTTTCATTAAAATGATTCTAACGATTTTTATGGAACTCATTGTACCCTTGATCAATTAAATGAAATACATCAGCAGCTAAGTCTTATCCTGGATATAATTGGATGACAGGTCTTTCAAAATGACTTCTAAAGTACTTCCAATTTTTAAATAATTAAATCTCAATGTGTTAGTAATGATGACAAATTTACATAATTAAAATATGAAGTAATTGGAATTAACTAAAGAAGAAATATTTTCCAACACTAATACAAATTTTTGGACGTCAGAAAAAATGCCAAGATGATGGAAAAAGTTGATATTGTGCCCAGTCCACAAGAAAGGCGATGCCCTAGACTATGAAAATTATTGAGGTATATCACTTTTGCCCAGCGCGTGCAAAATATTTTCAAACATTTTGTACATGCAACTATTGTCATATGTGAAGTTTTTACTGGTTAATGGTCAGTGATGACCTGTTGAGGTTTTGGAATAAGAAGAAAAATACAAAGTTTTGAAATTAAGAGAATTAAGATAGATGTATAGATGTATAATTTAATGACCTTTTTAAAGCTAAGATTTTAGAATAAAACAATACCTAATACACAATCATTCCGAACCTGAGTTCCGACCTACATAATTCTGAAACCCTTACCACCACATGCTCAGCCATTAGATTCACATAAATGTAACTGATTATTGTAGTTCATAATTTAAACTTTTATATTATTTAGTGAGGAACAAATATTTTATGGAAAATTGATGAAAATCCGAATGCGAATTAACTTCAAGTGAACATTGTGTTATACCGCCAGACTTGGTTTTGCTTTTTCACCAATATATAAAACAGGTTCCAATGTACAATCAACAGATATGTATTAATAAATAATATACAATTTAAAAATTACTTTACCTCCAAAGAAAGATATTGCACATCAGTTACAAGCCACCAAGCCCAAGCCCATCCTCCAACAATAGTTTTTTTCCTTGTCGACCCCCAACATCCACCTTAAAAACAAAAAAAAAATACATTAAGTATAATCTGTACAGGGTATTACAATATTCAAACACAATAATAATTGTTGTGTTTCATGGACATCGATACAACTACCATATGTCTCTTTTCTTTATATATATATATTGTTACGGGCGTACAAGGGAAGGCGGAAGCGGGGGATTAGCGGCTTAACTCCGTCAGCGGGAGACGTTTAAATAGGATTAGGACGGTTCTAGATCGTCTTCTTTTGTCGGCAAAGGATTAAGAATATTCCAGAATTATCTGGCCCCTTCGAGTTCTAGAATGTTCGGCTTTGCCTATAAAAAGACTTCCGTCACCTCGAGTCAGTCAGTCTTAGCCTGAGAGTAGACCAGTGAAGATCTGTGATAAGTGAGTGTCAGTGTGATAAACTAGTCAGTGTTGAACCGGCCAGTGTAATAAGTGTATCAGTGAACTGTAACAGTCTCGCAAGTGTAATAAACTGTTTCTGTTTGTTACTGTGTGTCAGTTTGTGATACTTGAAGAATCTTACGGTCGGTGGACTAGTGAACTGTAAGTGTTAATTATTAGTTATAAATTGTAGTGTAATATATTCATAGAAACTATTGTAACTAGTTAAGCTATCTAGAATTAGTAACATCTTATATTATTGTAATAATTAAATAGGAGTTAGGCCTAGATAATAAATATTTAGAATACTGTTATTATAAATTTATATTAGTTTAATAATTTAATTGTTAATAGTTTAATTGTATCTTTTTAATCACTTTTGTTAATAAATATTACTATCTTGATTAAGGAATTGTTTAATTCATTTTAATACCCAGTAGCCCGTAACAAATTGGTGTCAGAAGTGGGATTATTGTGTAATTGCTATTATTTTGTATTTTGTCTTGCATTTTGTAATTATTGGGCTACTGTGTGCAGAATGGCTTCTAAAAGTGTTAAATTAATTGATTTAAAAGTTGCGGATTTGAAACGGGAGTTGGAGGAGCGTGATCTGGATTCATCCGGAACTAAAAGTGTATTGCAACAGCGCTTGCGTCAATTTTTTGTAGATTTAGGGGAAAATCCAGATGACGTTCTGTTTGAAACTGATTTAAGCAAGTTGTCTGCAACTTTTAAAAATGAGTTAAGCAATGTTAAAAATGAGTTAGGTAATGAGTTAAGTAGTGTCAAAAATAAGTTAGGTAATGAATTAGGTACTGTAAAAAGTGATTTATTGGATACATTAGAGTCTAAGTTAGGCACATTAGAGACTAAGTTAATGGAAAATGTAGATAATAAGTTAGCCGATGTAAACAATAAAGTAGCTAATGTAGAATCTAGGTTAGGAGAAAAATTGAATTCAATTGAAAATGAACTTAGGCTAAGAGTAGAAGCTCTCGAGGGACGTATGAGCAACCCACCGTCGAATGACACCGACCGTTCCACAGAGGGCAGCCTTCATAGCACCATTACACCCGCCAATGCTGGGACGCCACCTACCCACAACATTATTCCAGTGTTCGACGGAAAGACGCCGTGGGAGGACTACATGACTCTCTTCGAGACTGCGGCTTCGATCCACGGGTGGTCAAAAGAGACCCAAGCTTCAGCTTTGTGCCTGGCCTTGCGTGGAGACGCCTTGGGAGTACTCCAGGGGATGCCACTGTCAGAGCGGTCTAACTACGGGGAGCTGATTAGAAGACTGGAGATGCGTTTCGGCCACCGACACATGGACCAGCTTTATCGCTCACAGCTGAGAAACAGGATCCAGAAGACCAACGAGACGCTGCAGGAATTTGAAGCGGATATCGCCCGGCTGGTGAGGAATGCCTACCCCTCGGTCACCGATGATGTGTACGAGAGCCTGGCTGTCGACAAATTCCTGGATGGACTTCGGGACCCCGAGACGCAACAAGCAGTGAAGCTCGCCCGGCCAAAAACTCTAGGCGACGCATTATCTCAGGCCATGGAGTTCGAGGCTGTCAGGCAGTCAGTACGGGGCCATGCGCGGGTTCGAGCAGCTGAAGCGGAGCCTACTGTGGTCCCTAGCCTCGAAGACATAGTGACAAAGGTTTTGGAGGCTCTCAGGACCCGTAAGCAGGAGATACGCTGTTGGAGCTGCGGCCATCTTGGACACCCTAGAAGCAAGTGTCCATCCAAGAAGCAAGAAAAGCCACAGGAACGAAGTAGGGTTGATGGGGAGGAACAACTATCAGCCCGCTACGTCAGAGGCCCGAGGAAGACCAGTAGAGTTGCGTCTTTAGGGAGCAGAACGAACAGCTTCTACGTTGATGGGAAGGTGAACGGGCAGCTGCGAAGTCTGCTACTGGATACCGGCGCAACCAAGACAATCTTGAGCTCAAAGACAGTTCCTGCTGAGAAGATGTTGCCAACGATTTGGACATTACGGACTGCCACAGGTGAGCTAGCCAAGGTCTACGGGGAGACAGTTGCCTACTTCATCATCGGGGGTCAACATCTGAAGCACCGCGCTCTCGTGGCAGATATTGATGAAGATGTCATATTGGGCACGGACTTGATGATCACATGCGGGATCAAGCTGGATATGGCAAGAGGTGTGATGACGCTGGGAGACGAAGAAGTCATCCTCCGGCAGGGAAAGGATATCTACGCACGAGTGCGCTTACTAGAAGACACCACTTTACCTTCTCGGAGCCAAATCATAACACAGGGGACGGTCGAAGGACATCTACCAGAGGGTCAATGTGTGCTTCTTGAACCTGGAAAACAAGAAGAACAGGATATCGGACGCGGCGTACTGGTGGCTAGGTCTCTCATCAAGGTCGGACGTACCACTCCGATTCGGCTAATGAACCTGAACAGCTTCCCAGTAACGCTGAACAAAGGAACACCGATAGGGGAATGTACAACCGCTACCTCAGTGGTTCGTCAGCTGCAACGTCATCCCACCGAGCTGCGAGGACTGCCGGAAGAATTAAAGGGATTTGTGGACGAATCATGTTGCGACCTTTCGCCTGAAGAGAGTGAGGAGGTGAAGAAGATGATTACCCGATGGCAGGACGTTTTCGAGATCAGCCCAGGGCCACGGGGTAGAACGGATATCGTCCAGCACAGGATTGACACCGGGGATGCTAAGCCCATCCGACAGGTCCCGCGGAGGCTGCCTTTAGCCAAACGGGAGGACGCCGAGAAGATCATCAAGGAGATGGCGACTGATGGTGTCATTGAGCCTTCGAGTAGCCCCTGGATGTCTCCTGTTGTACTGGTGAAAAAGAAGGACGGCACAACGAGATTCTGCGTGGACTACCGCCTTCTGAACAACGTCACCAAGAAAGACAGTTATCCGCTCCCCAGGATTGATGATACGCTGGACACCCTAGAGGGGTGTGAACTTTTCTCTACCTTGGATCTCCGCAGTGGATATTGGCAGGTTGGATTGAAACCTGAAGATAAAGAAAAGACAGCGTTCTCGATTGGGACTGGACTCTGGCAATTTACGGTAATGCCATTCGGGCTTTGCAATGCTCCTGCAACATTTGAGAGGCTGATGGAAAGCGTGTTAAGAGGTCTCTCTTGGGAAATTTGCCTGGTATACTTAGATGACATCATTGTGCTGGGAAAGTCCTTCGCTCACCATCTGAAGAATCTGGAGAAGGTCTTCGAACGACTGCGTGCAGCGAACCTTAAATTGAACCCGAAGAAGTGTCATCTCTTCCGAAGGCAAGTCAACTATCTGGGGCATGTTGTGTCGGACAATGGAGTTGCCGTTGACCCAGAGAAGATTGCAGCGATCACCGACTGGCCAGTACCTCGAGATAAGCACCAAGTAAGAAGTTTTCTCGGCCTCTGCACCTACTACAGGCGGTACGTGAAAGGATTTGCAAACATTGCAAAACCTCTTACCAGGCTCACCGAGGAAAAACGGACTTTTCTTTGGGATCACGAATGTCAGGCATCCTTTGAAGAGTTGAAGAAAAAGTTGAGTAGTGCTCCTATTCTGAGCTATCCACGTCCCGAGGGCAAGTTCATACTTGACACAGACGCTAGCAACACCGCTATTGGAAGCGTCCTCTCTCAGCTCCAAGATGGAGAAGAAAGGGTCATTGGGTATTTCAGTAAAGCGCTCTCAGCTCCGGAACGCAACTACTGTGTCACAAGGAAGGAGCTTCTGGCAGTGGTGAAATCTATAGAGCATTTTCACAAATATCTATACGGCAGAAGATTCCTCCTGAGAACGGACCACGCGGCTCTAATGTGGCTGCTACGATTCAAGTCACCAGAAGGACAAGTGGCGAGGTGGATAGAGCGCCTTCAAGAATATGACTTTGAATCTGCTCATCGTGCTGGAACGAGTCACAGAAATGCGGATGCGCTCTCTAGGAGACCTTGTGACGAAAAATGCGGGCATTGTTCTCGACAAGAAGAGAAGCAGGCAGCAGTGTTGAGGACAACGGTGGTCATGGACAGTTGGCAGGATGCAGAGGTGTCAAAGGAGCAGGACGGGGACCCGGACTTGAAACAAATGAAGCAGTGGAAACTATCAGGGCAAGGAAGACCAACCTGGCAGGATGTTGCTCCAATGTCGAAGAATGTAAAGACTTACTGGGCCCAATGGGACTCCATTCTAGTGGACAACGGGCTGCTGAAACGGGCATTGGAGAACACGGAAGGAGATCAGCGCAGACTTCAGCTCATCGTTCCAAAGAGTAAAGTGCCCGAAGTACTCAGGGAACTTCATGACGGAGTATCTGGCGGCCACCTTGGAGTTCACCGTACATTGGAAAAGGTACGTGAACGCTTTTACTGGGCAAACCTTAAGGACGATGTGTTGGACTGGTGCAGGCGTTGTGCGACTTGTGCGGCTTCTAATGGACCCATAAGAAGAAAGAAGGCCCCAATGAGGAAGTACAACGTGGGAGCACCGTTTGAGAGAATAGCAATTGACATCGCTGGCCCTTTCCCTGTGACGGATGAAGGTAACCGGTATATTCTCGTGGCCATGGACTACTTTTCCAAGTGGGTGGAAGCTTACGCCCTTCCGAATCAGGAGGCAGTCACGGTTGCGGACGTACTGGTGAAGCAGCTCGTCAGTAGGTTTGGGGTGCCCATGGAACTTCACTCTGACCAGGGACGAAACTTCGAGTCTGCAGTCTTCTCCGGGATGTGCGAAGCACTGGGAATACGGAAGACCAGGACGACATCTCTTCACCCTCAATCCGATGGCATGGTGGAGCGCATGAACAGGACTATGGGTCGATATTTGTCGAAAGTGGTCTCCGACCATCAGCGAGACTGGGACCAGTATCTTCACCTGTTCCTGCTGGCGTACCGCAGTTCAGTCAGTGAGGCAACGGGGCAGACTCCCGCAAATGTGGTATTCGGCAGAGAACTTCGGTTGCCTTGTGATCTGAAATTCGGTTTCAAGCCTGATGAGGAAATTGCCGGAGAGGAGTACGTCTCGGATCTACGGAAGCGAATGGATAATATCCACGAGAAGGTTCGCACAAACATCCAGGGGGCGAGTGACAGAATGAAGGAGCGCTACGACATCAGGGCAGAGAAAGGTGGCTACCAACCTGGAGACTTGGTCTGGCTACATGATCCTCGAAGAAGGCGAGGCTACTCACCTAAACTGCAGAACTCCTGGGACGGCCCGTTTGAGATCGTCAAGAGGATCAACGACGTCGTATATAGGATCAGGAAGCAGCCTAAAGGAAAACCCAAGGTAGTCCATTTCAATAGACTGGCGCCGTACAAAGGAGACCATGGCCCGGCAGAAGACCAGCAGGTTAGGTTAGGTCATAAACAATGTGGAGACAAATAACTCAGTTGCTCATACTAAAGTACCAGGGACCCGTGGAGTAACTCAGGTAATCTACAGGGATATCTTCTCGTTACCAGTGGAGTATTCTCTGGCCCATTGCGTTGCCGAAGATCTGAGGACTTCTCGAGGGATTGCAACGGTCTTCAGGAAGAAGTTCGGCGGAACTGAGGAGCTGGAACGCCAAGAACCAAGTGTCGGGAAGGCACTCCACCTGCCGCACGAAGGACGACACCTGTTTTACTTGGTTACCAAGCGGGCCACTGATCAGAAGCCGACATATGACGCACTGCGGCGAAGCCTCGACGACCTTCGGAGTAAGCTTCTGAGACTGCGTGTCACTAAGCTCGCTATTCCGAAGTTGGGCTGTGGATACGACGGCTTGGAGTGGAAGATTGTCAGGGACATGATCGAACAGACATTCGCCAACTCTGGAATTGCCATATTGGTGTGCACGTTCAACCCCTGGAAAGGAAGTTCGTCTCCATCAGCAGAAGCTCATAATTGCCCGATTTCTCCGGACTATGCTCTGGGGCAGAGCACTTTTAAGGAGGGGGCAGTGTTACGGGCGTACAAGGGAAGGCGGAAGCGGGGGATTAGCGGCTTAACTCCGTCAGCGGGAGACGTTTAAATAGGATTAGGACGGTTCTAGATCGTCTTCTTTTGTCGGCAAAGGATTAAGAATATTCCAGAATTATCTGGCCCCTTCGAGTTCTAGAATGTTCGGCTTTGCCTATAAAAAGACTTCCGTCACCTCGAGTCAGTCAGTCTTAGCCTGAGAGTAGACCAGTGAAGATCTGTGATAAGTGAGTGTCAGTGTGATAAACTAGTCAGTGTTGAACCGGCCAGTGTAATAAGTGTATCAGTGAACTGTAACAGTCTCGCAAGTGTAATAAACTGTTTCTGTTTGTTACTGTGTGTCAGTTTGTGATACTTGAAGAATCTTACGGTCGGTGGACTAGTGAACTGTAAGTGTTAATTATTAGTTATAAATTGTAGTGTAATATATTCATAGAAACTATTGTAACTAGTTAAGCTATCTAGAATTAGTAACATCTTATATTATTGTAATAATTAAATAGGAGTTAGGCCTAGATAATAAATATTTAGAATACTGTTATTATAAATTTATATTAGTTTAATAATTTAATTGTTAATAGTTTAATTGTATCTTTTTAATCACTTTTGTTAATAAATATTACTATCTTGATTAAGGAATTGTTTAATTCATTTTAATACCCAGTAGCCCGTAACAATATATATATATATATATATATATATATATATATATATATATATATATATATATATATATATATATATATATATATATATATATATATATATATTCATATTACATAAATTGATCATAATAAACAAACCTAGAACACAGTGCAGTCAAAAATTATTTATAACATTTCTCATACTTTACCATTATATATTCATTTCTACTAATTCATTAAAAATAATGTAAAATGATATCATATTCAATATTGAGCACCTATCCGTCGAAGTGTGAGAAATTTGTGAGACTAATAAACGGTTTGTTTGTGAACTTCAATATTCTTTGAAAATACTCATATCAAGATTTAGGTTTGTATTAATTCATATCAATAGTACAGTAATGATAGTAAAAAAATAATAATTTCATTGGTAATTCAGTTGGACGCGCCACAATTTTATTTATCAGGACAATGGTTAAACTGTGATGGCATAATTACAAATTAATTAATTAAGCATTACATTTACAATGTAAAATAACCTGCGTTTCAAATAGTGATATTAAAAAAAAATCTAATATTGGTATTCTTGATTATGAGGATTTCGTATAATGAAGTTTATTCAAAAGTCTTAGCTAGATATCATGAACCATCTTATCGCACACCACATTCAAAATCTTATTTTCCATGTATGGTTATTGAGATTAGAGAATTCGGTACTATTATATTGTACTTTCTGCATGAAGAAATCCCTATTGTAACATTTGTAAAAATAAACCGATTGCGATGGGCTAGGTCCAGCATACATACATTTACAATAGTTACATACAGCGAGGATGGATCTAAATGAGATATCATGTAGACACCTTGGGTACTTCCCTCTTATTAGACCCACGACTAGGCGGAAAGAGCACAAGACAAGGAATAGTGGAAGAATCACTTGGAGGAGGCCAAGGCCCGAAAAATGTTGTACTCAAGAAAGAAAAAAAAGTCATATTTCACAGAACTGGAGTGGAATATATTTCAAACCCAAGAACGTAAATGAAATGCACATGGATTGTTTAAGTCAACGCTTATTCCAACATATTCGTCTTGGTCTCAGTCAATATATTCAAGAGGGAGCAGTTTTTATGTCGACCGAATTAAAAAAAATACAATTTTTTCAAACAATTACCACTTAAAATATGCGATAATATTAAAATTTTATAAATTCTTATAGCGGGGCGAAAGATCTGAACAAATGTGATCTATATGACTACATCTATGACTATTGGGGAATTTCAACAGACGCATATACACTGTTTGTCCCCACCGATTGCTTTCGTCGGACACATATATGCATCAAAAACACTTTAAAGGTTAAATAAGATTAATTTGTCAATATTTAAAAGTAAAAAGAGACCTTACATAAATGTTAAGACCGTGGAAAAATTCCATTGAGTCTTCGAGGTGGTGGGATGTTTCTTGGGCGCATTATTCATGTTTTGTTTTGCTGTTATTCTCTTTCTACCCTGAGGATGCCTGAACGGGCGAAATATTGGACAGATAATTTCTATATCTCTGTTTTAGTTTGGAGACTTAAGGCTTTTCGTTGGAATTTTTCCACGGTCTTAACATTAATTTGTCAAAATAACACTATATGAGAAATAATATTCTCAGCGCGTAGGCTAAACTAAGATCTATTGTGCGCCGGATCTTATTGCGACGATAAATAAAATAAAAATACGACAATTCAACATTGAAGGTGTTCCTTGTTTACAACTCGCTACTGGAAAGAATATAATCGATTTGGAAACAGTCGATTGAGAGCAATAGCGAGACGATACAATAAACAATATCCCCTCTACTCGTAGGAGCTGAGCGAGCATTGACAGAGATGGCGAGCGCTGGGCTGCGGCTACTGTCCACCGCGAGGATTGCTCTTTCCTACGGTCCTAGCTACACCTTTGTCCTTCTTCTTCGTGTCCTTGTTTTCCTCAGCAGGCCAGACATCGAGGACAGGCACAATCGGATCGTACCCAAAGTCCCCGGACAACTCCATTACAGCTACGACTTCATCATCGTCGGTGCTGGATCCGCGGGAGCTGTTCTCGCTAACAGGCTATCCGAGCTGCATCAAGTCACTGTGAGTACATCTAATGTTTCAATTCAATCCAATGTTGTCAACATGACACAATTTAAATCAATATAGGTCATTGTGTTCCAAGATTATTTAAAATAAAAATAAAGGTTTCATCTTGTTTTAAGAACAATACTGGCCGCTATAGATAATTAGGACTAAAGGAATTTAAACATCGGGGAAGAAAATGTTCTGGGTGGAAGTTAGGGAAAATATTTATCTAATAGGGTTGAAATATTTATTTGAAAGCCAATATTTTGATCACATTGCAGGTCTTCTTTAGGACTGGATATACAAGATACAAAGAAAATGTTAATGAAATGTTACATATAACTTGCAAAGAAGCGTTTTTGATTTTCAGTTTTTCCCTTGCTGTTATAAAAAAATAAAATTATTAATAAATTATGCATAAAAAACACGCGAAGAAGCACTTTTGAGTTATTAAACAATTATTTTGATTACAGTGTGTAGTTTTTAGAAAAAAATAAAATTGACCTGTTGGGATGGACAACCCCAACCATTGGAATAATCAATAATTTGTTACTAATATTAAGATCATTTTCAAATTGAAGTTTTATTGGTAAAGCTACCAATGTAAGGTTTTCTGTCAATCAAATCATTGATAATCGTTGTAAATTGTAAAGAATATAAATGAAATATAGAAATCATGACATTAGAGAGTAAAAAACAAAACGGTGATGATTTAAACTATATTTATTTAGCTAATTAGATTTGAAAATATTTTCTTCCCCATATATATATATATATATATATATATATATATATATATATATATATATAAGGTCAACTAATAGTATTCTCGATGACTTTAAAAATCGGAACTATTACAATTAAATTATTATGTTTTTAATTATTTTTTAAAATTAACAGATTATATATAGATAATAATTGCACACTAATCGACTTGAAAAACGACAAAACGTGACTAAGTGACGAAAACGAGTAAGCCCCATTACTATGTTACTGTTTTACTGTAAAAGTTTCCTTCAGCGTCGTGTATAAATGCCAAAAATATAACAAAAGTGGAAGGAAAATATTGCTATTTACATTTAAAAGATTCTAATAATGTGTAATTTATTTTAATTATAATTTGACACCTTAAAAATTTGTAGTTTTCGCATACAATCTTGTTAAAAACTCAAGTTAATTTTATTTTTTCTATAATCAAATATTATATAATTACTAAAATCAAAATAATTATTTAATAACACAAGATTACGCGTCAATTATACATAATATATTAATATATATATATTTTTATTTGTAACAAGGAAAAATCTGTGATCATCAACAACGCTTATGCGTAAGTTCGACTTTAACAAAGAAACTTATTGTTTACTATTGTACTCTACATTTGAGCATCTAATTGATTGATCAGAAATCTTACTTAAGATTTTATGATAAACAGTAAAACTGTCATATAAAGGTGTTATTTATTCGTCATTATTCGAGAAATGTAATGATATATATGTAATAAATAATGGACATAAAAACACAATACTAAATCTTTTTCTTTGACTCACAAATTGGGACTTCATTACTTCAGGCACGAAAATTACTTTAAATAATTAAAAATCTATTTAATAAACTAATATTAACTGTTTTTAACTATTTAATAATCATCTGTTTATACAGATTAATAATCATTACTCAAAATCAATTTGTTGCAGATATATTCCTTAATTCAAAACCAAAAAAGTGCTAGAAACTTTTTAATAATTTAAAGAATATTGACAGAAAATGTGCATTACATTTGATGAAATTTTCTGAACGTATAGGTAAGTGGAAATGTAATTGGAAACGCTGCATAGAGATAAAAGGAAAATTTAAAGGGACATGGTTGGAACATAGAAAATTAAAGTCTCTACAACAATTTACTTTTAATTTATTTTTATTAATTGTTATTTTGATGGTGATTGTTTTTTAAATATTTTTGTTTTGAAGAGAAAAGATTTGTCCTAGCCGGGATTCGAACCCGGGTCGTCTGCATCTCCGGAGCAGTGCTCTAAATCACTGAGCTATCAGGGGTCGTATCCAATTTATATATATTTATATTAGACGAATATTATATATATTTAATATTATAATATATACGACCCCTGGTAGATCAGCGGTTTAGAGCATTGAGAGGGAGATGCTGACGACCCGAGTTAGAATCCCGGCCATGACAAATCTTTTATCTTCAAAACAAAAACAATTTATTTTATATGTTCTTGGGTAAACATAAGAATTTAATAACCTATACATATTTCTCGTATTCCCATATTCTATTCATTAAAGATCACTATAGTGATTTAAAATTACTGGTAATTTAATTTAATTTAAGTAAACAATTAAAAACGGCTACGTTTTAACCAGTAAAAGTAAATGGTGTATCTGAAGCAAAAAAGACCCCACAAAGTTTTAAAAAAGTAGTCAGCGGATTAGGAAAGTGAACGGTTCTTATAAATTAAAATAATATCAAATAACTTATAAATTATTATCATCAGTAAAATGACATAAAGCAAAATGCTAATGACATCATCAAAGTTAACGCATTAATAATTAAACATATGCAACTTGATTAAATACTCATATGATTTTTTTTAATTTATAACTTTTGTTTCTAAATACGTAAATAAATTAAAGTTATTTTAGTAAAACAAGTTAGCACCATCTATAGTAAAAAGGCCCAAAGAACATAAAATAAATAAATAAATAAATTAACAAGATAACTTAGATCTCTCATTACCCAAAAATGTGGAGGAGAGGGAGAGAAAATTAGGCAAACATTGTTAATAAATACATCATTCCGAATTATTTAAATGTATTCAACAGAACAATAAGAAAGTTCTTCAATGACAAATATTTTTTGTTCTGACCTTGATAGTAAAATAACAGCATTCCTGTATATGATCAATAATTATTTTTCTCATCCTCAATCAAAGCAATTTTCGTTTCACAAATTAAATTATTTTTTAAATGATTAAACGGGCAGTTTAAACTACCACATTATCTAACAAGATCGATATACTAAAAAATAATACCAAATGTCAACAAAAATAAGTTGTTTTGTATGATAACCTGCGTAACTAATATCTTATTTCTGGATTAAGAATATTGTTTTTAATATTTAATTTATGTAATTTTTAAATTACATGAAACCCTTTAAAAACGGTTTTCAAATGAAATATGTAATAGTAAATATTACACCCTTTAACCACGGCTATAAACATTTTTGTATTAAAAAAAAAAAAGTAAAAATAAATATCAGAGACCACATTTTCTTAAAATGATACAATCAGATTATGGAATGTACTGATAAATCTACAATATGTAATCAGGACAGTATAATAAAGGGTGAAAATATATTTGTTATGTTAAGGCCATTTAAAAAAAAAACAATGTACTGTTTCTTAATAAAAAATTAAGTGTTCATATTATAATCAATATATATTGATAATAATTGTTGACCTATGATAATTTATGTTGAAGAAATTGGTCCGGGTAGAGGTCACTGAATGAAATTCTCAAGTAATTTCAGATGATATTTATTGTTAGCCAACGTTTCGACCTACGTTGTAGGTCTTCTTCAGGGCTATAAGCAAAATACAGACAATTTAAGAAAGCGGTATGAATATAATAAAACATTTTAAATATAGATAAACTAAAAGAAGGTGAATACAGGCAAAAATTGATAATTATGTGTAATAATGATGATAAAAATTGATAAAGGTGTACAGTAAAGTAATTATGAAGGTTAAAATGTAGAAAATAATAATAAAACATGAAGAAAATAATAATAAAACAGAAAGTGTTGACAGTTAAAAAATTAAGGTATTACAGATAAATAAAAACTGAATATACAATAGGAATGTGAAATGATATGGGTAAATTAGAAAGTGATAAGAATTACGCACTAAAATTATAGGTAATAAAAAAGAAGAAATAAAAATTGTAAAATTATAAAAATCTAGAAACGAATTATATAAAATAGAATAAAATTGAAAATAAAAATTATTTTAGAAAATACAGTATTAATATTAATAGGTAGAAAATACTTTATACTAGTGTAAAGAATATTAATTACATAAGAGAATGTAAGAAGACAGTTTATAAAAATGTAAAATATCAATTGTATAAAAGTAGGTATGTTTTAAGTAAGGTACGTGATAATATAATCAGGCTATATTGGACTAATTAACAGGCTAATAACAGGCTATATTGGAATTATGATATATATTGATGAATATTTAGGGTGGTATATAGATAACTAAAACAAATAAACGCCTTACAGTAATAGTGAGCTTGGAAGTAGTGATAATAACGGTAAATTGGGTATAGTACTGTTATAGGTTATGAGGGAAAGAAATTAAAATGAAATGGAGGAGGGAGGGTGAGTAAATCGTGCAAAACATAAGTTACCTGTGGGGGTGGGACGGGGGGTGGGTCCTCTCTGGCTATGAAACACTGACTGATATAATTGAGAAGGAAGGATAGGTGAGGATTTAAGGATACTAGCTGGCAGGTCTGCGACCTGTACACACACAGTGATCACCAAGCTATCCTGACCACACTACGAAATCACGCACCAAGGGTCACTAGGCATGAGAGGGGTGCGGTTCGCTGGAAAACCAGGACGTTTGACAGAGAATCGTTCCGAATCATGATGGAGGCCGAATGTAATCTATCAGGTAGAGCGGAGGACAAGGCTCGCCAGGTGATGGGCCTGGTCAATAACGCGTGCGACGCGGCTATGGTTCGTTCCCATATAGGTAGTGGTAGATTTCCAGCTTACTGGTGGAACGACTTTATAGCCGACCACCGTAAAAGATGCCATGCAGCAAGGAGGAAATACCAACGAGCGAGAGGCAGCCCGCTGTTTCACCAATTCCAGGAGGAGTATAAAGCTCAGAGGCGAGAACTCCGGCGAGCTATCAAGATAAGTAAGCGGCAATGCTGGAAAGAGCTCTGTGCTGAAGTGGATGAGGACCCGTGGGGAAGACCATACCGCACAGTTATGAAGAAACTGAAGAGCAGTACTATGAACCCGCCCATGTGCCCAGTCACCGTGGAGAGGATCGTTGCTACTTTGTTTCCTGAACAAGAGGAATTAGGGCAGACAGCGTCCCTTCCCCCACTTGATGTACCAGCGGTATCGGCTGAAGAGCTTAGTGACATCTGCCGTTGCCTTCAGATGGGAAAATCCCCTGGCCTAGATGGCATTCCGAACTTGGCACTGAAGGCAGCAATGGAAGCCCGACCAGACCTCTTTCTGGATGTCTTCAATTCCTGCTTACGCGAGGGGTCCTTTCCCTCACCATGGAAAAGGCAACGCCTGGTTCTGATCCCTAAGAGCAAGGAAAAAGCATCAGAAGCTTCGGCATATCGACCGATTTGCCTGCTGGATACGACTGGGAAGGCTTTGGAAAAGATAATAGCAAATAGGCTGCAAGAATTCACTGAAGGAGGGGCAGGCCTCTCCAAGAACCAATTTGGCTTCCGGAAAACAAGATCAACGGTAGACGCTATTACGTTGGTGGTGGAAAGGGCCAAGAAGGCTGTAGCAGGGAAGAGATGGAGGAGAGGCGCTAAGTGCTATTGTGCAATAGTCACGATGGATGTAAGGAACGCCTTTAACACAGCGAGATGGAGCTGTATTCTGGATGCTCTAATGTCAATGAATGTCCCTGAATACCTCAGGAGCATAATCTGTGACTACTTCAGGGACAGGACCTTGATATGTCCGACACAGGACGGTTCGAGAAGGTATAAGGTGACTGGTGGTGTACCCCAGGGATCAGTGCTTGGACCACTCCTGTGGAATGTTATGTACGACGGAGTCCTTAGGCTTCAACTACCAGAGGGTGCTGAAATTGTGGGCTTTGCTGATGATATCGCTGTGGTGGTCGAGGTAAAGTACAAAGAAGAGATCGTGCTAAAGGCCAACCAATGTGTTGCATTGACTCGAGATTGGCTGTCGTCTGTTGGGTTGCAGCTAGCAGATGATAAGACGGAGGTCCTTCTTGTCAGTAGCAGGAAAAGAAGAGAAAGTATCACCTTGAGATCGGGTAGGCAAGAGATTCAGTCCAAACCTTCCCTGACTTATCTCGGGGTGAGAATCGATGATCGGCTCCGGTTCAAGGACCATATTCAGGGGGTTAGTGATAAAGCAGCTCGAGTGACCACCGCGTAGGCGGACCCAGGAATATCCGCAGGCTGCTGATATCCAGTGTGGTCCCATCCATTCTGCTCTACGCAGCTGCGATATGGAAGGATGCGCTGGACACTGCTGCTTATAGAAGACCGATGGTGTCGGTATATCGACGGTGTGCTCTAAGAGTGATCAGCGCGTTTCGTACAGTATCGTATGGAGCGGCCTGCGTGGTGGCCAGGATGCCACCGATTGAGCTGATCGCTGAAGAGAGGAGGCGCTCTTATTACAGTGCTGAACCCACATCCAGAGACGAATTAAGAAAGCGGACAGTTAGAGAGTGGCAACGTCGCTGGGATATGGCATTCAGTGGAAGGTGGACGCACAGGTTGGTGCCCCACATTGAGGCTTGGGTGAATAGGAACCACGGGGAGGTCGACTATTACATCACTCAGTTCCTCACAGGGCATGGTTGTTTTCGAGCCTACCAGCATAGGTTTAAGCTCGATGATACAGGTGTATGTACATCATGCCCAGGAGCGGAGGAGAGCGCCGAGCACGTATTCTTCTTCTGTCCCCGCTTTCAAGAAGAAAGGATGGAGTTCCGACGCGTCTGCGGCTCAGATCCCACTGCAGAAACTCAACCTCGATGAACATCTCAAGGCGATTGGATTGTGAAAAAGCTTGAAAGTTGGCAGAGCATCTTCCAAGACCTTATTTGTCTTCCAGCTTTGTGCCCCGTTCCGGCCGAGTATGAACTCGTAAAACAAAATTATGCAAAAATCACGCTTTGACATCTTAGTAAAGACGATCTTTTCCAAGTAGCAAAATGTTGTTCGGTAAACAAACATGTTTGTTTAGAAAGTGAAACGTCCAAAAAAATAAACAGTTTTCTATTTGGAGAGGTATTTTAGTATACAATATATACAGTATTATATTGCAAATACTTGCATTCTTTTCCGGATAGCCCAAAACATTATTTTATCCCTCTATTTGAGTTTTTGATAAATTTAATTGTTGAAGTTATTAAAATCAATATAAACTTGACTGACTGCCTATCGATCCTTAGGTGTTGCTGATAGAAGCTGGTGGCCCAGAGCCTGTCCTTTCAGATATTCCTGTCCTCTACTCGGCCCTGCAGACGACCTCCATCGACTGGCAGTATGAAACGGAGCCATCCAACAGGTCTAACCTCGGCATGGAAGGACACCGATCCAAGTGGCCGAGGGGTAAGTGCCTCGGAGGATCCAGCGTTCTTAACGCCATGCTCTACATCCGCGGGAACCCACTAGACTACGAAGAGTGGGCGGCGGCAGGAAACCATGGCAGGTTTTGGATTTATAACATATATACAAAATATACCTACCTGAAGATATTTTCTAGAATTGTTGAGTATGATAATGTTTAATGTACCTGTAAGGTATAGGACTGATAAAAAACAAAAAGAAGACATATAGTGGATAAAATATCCAAAAGATCATTTGTATATTTATCTAGCTATACTGAATTGAGTCACATATGTTTTAGTCACATAAGTTTTGTTTACTGATTTATATTGGATTTATTAACATAACAAAGGACATCGTTATTATATCCTTTGGTTAGTTCAAAGTCCTAAACCAAAATTTAGTGTTAGGCTGAAGCCTCAGCGAAAGCGTTTTGTGTGTGATAAAGGTGTTAACTATAAATTTGTTTACTATAATTTTTAACAAATTAAGCATTAACTATAAACTATAAAAATTTACTGTTATCTTAAAAACAAATAAGTAAACAAGAATTGTTACGGTTACAGGATGGAGTTACAAAGACGTACTTCATTACTTCAAGAAGTCGGAGGACATGAATGTGCCGGGGTACGAAAGGGACCCCTTCCATGGACACGGCGGTTACCTAACTGTCGAAGAACTCCGTTACTACTCCCCGATCACCGAAGCCTTCCTTGAAGCCGGTCAAGAAATTGGCTACCCGACCCGCGATGTTAATGGCTACAACCAGTCAGGCTTCACTAAATCACACTGCACACTACGTGAAGGTGTAATTTACGAGAATTAATTATTATGGGTGTGTGACATAATAAACTGAGACTTTGACACTTGACTGAGGCACAAAAACTGAACCGAAATGGAACCGGTGTTTCAAACTTTTATGTTTCGACATTCAACAGTAACGTATTGAACAATATCGCAACTCGCATAAGGGTTGTGGTTTATGTATTTTTAGATGCATTATTGAACTAACACTCCGTCAAATATTGCTGTATTATATTCGAATCTATACAACACATGATTAATGAAAGATCTTCCCTTCTTCTTTAATCCCATTGTTTAATATCTAATGTGTATCATAACGGACAACAGATAAAGAACTATGAAACGCAATTACAGTTTTTTTTTGTGAAATTATCAAGTTTTAAGTTTGACTGTAGTATTAAAAAGATTAATAAGTGGGTTATCTCAGAAGTAGAGACTTGAGTTGCCGTGACGAAGGTCCCAGGATCAAATATGGCTGTAGCAGATAATTTATTTAACCTGTTACCGCCCGGAGATGGACCCTGTGGGATCAGATCTCCTGAGGTTCATCCATCCTCTATAAAGTGAGTACTCTAAAATTGAATGAGGGGAACTTGGTGGTTGAGCGTGATCTAGGACAAATCACCTCCCTGCAAAACCGTTGTCTAGAGACAGTAGTGTCTGTATTACATACTGAACCCAAGGGCTGTAGTGGTGAAGTTTTTTTTTAATCAGAAAGATTTACTTGATATGTTAATCAAGTATCATCAGAATCATTGATGACAAGCTTTTTTAGCAAGTTTCAACACTATGTTCATACACATCTTAGAATATTTAAATAATAAACTAAGAATAATCATTCCAGTACTAACTATAATATAACTTCAAGGTTTTCAAACTTAGTGCAAAACATGAAATATCTTTTAAAACATATTATTATGACAGTATTTTGATTCAACCTGCATGCAAATTGAGATATTTCTTTAATTCCAAAGATATTTTACTACGCATCGAATTTCCCAGGTCTCAGGTGCAGCACGGCTAAGGCATTTCTGCGTCCAATCAGACGTCGTAACAATGTTCATACAATCCTCTACTCTGAGGTCCAAAAGATTCTGATTCGCAGGACTCGACAAGGGTTTTTGAAAGCTGTCGGGATAAGCTTCAATAGACTTGGCCTGAGGGACATAAAAGTATTTGCAAGTAGAGAAGTCATTCTCTCTGCCGGTTCAATCAATTCACCCCAGGTAAATTAATATATTACACTTAATTATTGTAATAATACTGATGTGTTCATGTGTCATAATATGCTTCTTCTATGGAATAGAGATTCTCAAATCATGTGTTGTTTTTCTTTAAGTCATAATTTATACTTCAGATTTTTCTAAGAACACATTTCTTGAAATATTACTTAATGCTATTATTACTTGATTACTCAAAGTATTATTCAATACCACAAGGTATGAAAACTAAAAATGAAATTTTATGAACGAAATTTAATGAATACACCGTTTCAGCTTCTAATGCTCTCAGGGATAGGCGATCGACAACACTTGGAGGAGAAGCAGATCCCAGTACTCCACCATCTTCCAGGAGTGGGCAAGAACTTGCAGGACCATGTGGCCATGGGTGGGGCAACCTACCTTATCGATTCTCCCGGCGACGAAGGCCCCATGGGGGCCGCATTCGTTCTCCCAAGGCTCTTCACCATCAACGCCCTCAGAAGCTTCATCAAGAACCATAACGGTCCTTTGTACGCGCTTCCAACCACTGAAGCTATGGCTTTTGTCAAGACAAGGTAACGTCTGTCATTAGGAGCGTATCAGATCCATTTAACATTTGTATCTGCTATTTATGGATTGCGAAGATGGGGAATGTTTTATCTAATTCAAGTATAAGATAAACTTAGGTAGGATTAGCGAATGCTTCAGGGAATGTGCATTATAGTATGAATATAGAATAGTTTTTCTACTACTTGATATAAGTAGTATCAATGTGTATCATTGATCGTAATTGTTCAAAGATCCAAAACATAATAGGTGTATAAAAAAAAATGACCGTTTACTTTCTAGTCTACTAGCCTTTTTCACCTTCCCCATGGAGAGAAGATGGCGACTAACAGTATCTTTCGACACACCACACTCCCTGGCAAGTTCGCGAGTACTTGTGGACGGATTTGACTCAACAGCTTCCTTCAGAACATCATCAATATCCATTAATGGTCGCCCGGAGCCCTTCTTCCTTTCCAACGTCGTATCTCGACTGACAAATATTTCAAACCAACGCGGCGCAGTGCGCTGGTCAAGGACACCTTCCCCTTTATATTTAATAATTTCACGAGTTGCTTCAGCGCCTTTGAATTTTTTTCCCCAGTAATGTCTTAAAATTACGAGAATTTCGTAGGACACTGTCATGTTTCTTCTTTGAAATAAATAACTAAAGTGATACTTTTTTTGAAGACGTCCAGTGTTCGTAAACAAGGTTAGAGAATGCTCTAAAGGGATTATTAAGTGTTGGGAAATAATAAATTGCATTAAAATATTTAAAGAATTTTTAACTCTGGAATTTGATAAAACGGTCATTTTTTTTTTTTTTACACCCTGTTATATCCCGTTTAAAAATGACGACATATTTTAGAATATGTGTTTGTAAGTATATTTTTTTGCAATTAGCTGAACATTAAAACATGTGGAACGCATTAAAATGACTCATGGATAGACTACATCTTTGTGTCACCTGCGTGAGATTTTTTATATCGAATAAATATAATATAATAGTGAGTCCCAAATGACAAGGAAATATTTTTTACATTGCTTTATCCTTCACCATCTCTCCGTTCTTCAGCATCTCGAATTCTTAGGCCGATGAGCAATAGAAATAGAAAAGGTCATATATTGCCTTAATGAAGGTATAATTAGAAAGCCGTTAGTAACAATTATGATGTTTCTGAGGAATTCCGGAGGTTCAATACCGATACCAATAAAGAGTCGACCTCATAAAAAAAAAATAAACAAAAAAAAAAGGGAACGATAACAATGGTCATCAAAGAAGAGACCTATTCTTTGCGGAATAATAACGAATATGGAATTTTTGGTTTCATACAAAATAAAATGACAAAAAAAATTTGAATAAACAAGGAACTTAAAGGAAAAGATGAAATTTTACTGTATATTTTCATTTTTATTTTATGTTCAAACATTAATTCATTATAATTTGTTATTATTAATTGTTATAATTTTAAATATTTTTATTTTGAAGAGATAAGATATGCGCAGGGCCGGGATTCGAACCCGGGTCTCCCACTTTTCCGTTGTGGTGCTCTACCAACTGAGCTATCCTGGTTCGTACCTCGGTCTGGTATATACATTCTCTTCACTGATCCCATAACCCGGAGTTCTCCCAATTTGCAAATTTGATAAATAGAAAATGAACAAAGAGTAGAAAATAAAAACACCAAACTTCCAAAAGGTACAAAGGAAAATAAAAATAAACAAATCACAAAAACAGAAGGCAAGAAACCTAGTTTTTTTATGTCTCTTTCGAGTTTTCGTTCTTCTATATGTATATAAATATATGTTGTGGGATAGCCCTATGTCCACTGGGTACTTGATAATGTCCTTTTTCTCTTGCACTTTTATTTTTCATTTTGATATGGTTTCTTGTCTTCTGTTTTTGTGATTTGTTTATTTTTATTTTCCTTTGTGCCTTTTGGTTCTTTTCTTTTGTTTGTAAGTTTTGTGTGTATTTTCTATTCTTTATTCATTTTTTATTTATCAGCTGTTTTTATTTAATCTTTTCCAACTGTTTTCCTTAATCTTCTTTGCATGGTGCTTGTTCCCACACCCTTCTACTATATCGAAAACACATTCAACATAATTTTGCCAAGACTCACATAGATTCTTCTAGTATTTTTCTACGCGTGAATTTTTTTTCTCGATTGATGAATAGAATTCATACTCCAAAAAGATATTGGTATTAGGGAAACGAACGAGTATTTACTCCACATTACGCAATTAACCAACTATATCCATGACATCTTGTATTTCAATCAATATCATTAATTAATTATACTTTCAGTGTCAGTATTATTTGAAACTGCCCACATTCAATGAGTAAGTAACTAGTGGTTGTTGTAAGGTACGCAGAAGACACGCCTGATATCCAGCTGTTCTTTGCAACTTCAGGAGACAACTCCGATGGTGGCATCTTCGGGAGGCGCAACAATGGACTCAGTTTTGAATACTACGCCACAGTATTTGAGCCTATACTGTACAAGGATACCTTCACCATCCTTCCCCTCCTCCTTAGGCCAAGAAGCAGAGGGCAAATATTGCTCAAAGACTCCAACCCGATGTCTAAACCTCTGATTTACGCTAACTATTTCCAGGACGAACGCGATATAGATGTTTTGGTAAGATAAAAATACATTCCACTCATATTCATAACTGGAAAATACTCTGTTTGAATTAGTTGGTCGTAATATAATAATGTAGATGGTGATGAGGAGAGGAGAGGTAATGTACTTTTTTTCTTATCTACTTTAAACAAAATAAAAGATCCTAATACTTGTTACTATCTTGATTACACATCTCTGTAAAAGGTTATTAAATGGGCCAAAACATCGGCATAGAATAATAGTTTTAAAATATTTTGTATTTCATGGTGGCCGCATGATTGACCGACTTCTCCGAACTAATGATTTATTAACAAATCTACTTGACTATGCATAATATGTTAAAAAATAATAAATTTATAAAAATTTGAATAAGAATAGACAGACAATTAAGTGCTATCTTAGGACTTATACAAGTTTCGATTTTATGTGTATCCAGTGCGTACTTACCCCTCATCATATACAATTCGTCTGGGGGTGCAGTCATTAATAACACTAAATAAGGTTAACTTATTTATTATAAGTGACGACGTTTCGGCCAACTTATCATAAATGTATAAATATAGAAGAGATTAATAGAAAGTAATGTATGCAAAATCACGTTAAATAGCAGGTACAGATTTCAAATGTTAGATGATTTGTGTGTGAGAAGTAATAAATATGAATATAAAATTATGATATTATATAGACGAAATATATAAGTAAAGATAAAAATACTAGTATTTAAATGATGATAAATTATAAATAAATAGTAATAATGGATGCTGTTACAACATGTGATGGATGCCATTAGTTGAAGGGAGAAATGGGTGTGAAGAAAGGTAGAAAGGTTCTTTATACATGCATTTTCATACATTTTATATCATTACCTGTAATACTAAATGTTTCCATACTTGTATGCCTCTCCAGTTTTACTTTTTCTGTATTTTTCATTTTGTATCTTACTCATTACTTTCTCATTTATCTACTTTTTATATTCCTTTACTTTATCACCTTTCTGTTAACACATTTTGTCATTTTGTTATCCTTATATATCTTTTATAAACTATCCTATTCTATACTCCTCCACTTGTCTATACTCTATATGTTATTCTATAATTCTTAGTACGGCAATTTCCTTATAGTTACTTTTCTGTTTTTCTTTCTTAGCCCTGAAGATGGCCTACTTTGTAGGCCGAAACATCGGCACTTATAATAAATAAGTTAACCTTATTTAGTGTTAGTAATGACTGCACCCCCCCCCAGACAAATTGCATCCTTGAATAATAGTTAACAATAATTTTAAACGGTTTTAACCTAAATCAGAACGTATACATTATTATCTATCCATAAAAGTCCATACTCAAAGGAAATTTAAAATAATTTATATATTAACTCATTATGTTTAAAGTCAGATTCTTTCCACTAAAAATGGATTAGAAAGGCTATTGAAAAAGAGAAGAAACATTACTAGTTAAGGAACAAATGTTTTAAATTTAATTTTAACGTTATTTAATTTAATTTGAGTACTACCACTGCGTAGTTTCTCTACTTGCCTTTATCCATGCCATTATGTATCATTCACTACATTTACATGTTGTATTATTATAATACAGTTATAAATTTCAATAAATAAAATAATTTATTTATCGAATGCATATAACTCGCTGTTAGTCGTAAATAAGAAATAAATACTTTTGAATACATTATTCAATAAATTAACAATAAAAATATTATTTATCTGATCAAGGTTGAAGGGGCGAAATTGGGTTATGCACTGACACAATCGGCAGCAATGAGGCGCTACAACCCCAGGCTGCACAACATATCTATTCCTGGATGTGAACAGCACCCGTTTCTATCTGATGATTACTGGAGGTGTCAGGTTGGTATTATGTATATATAAGTATACATACATATATGTATGCAGCCCCGGTAAATAATTGGTGAGGTTGAATTTTGTTCAAAATGAGATAATTGCCATCAGATACTTGACTTTATATGGAGTTAATGGGACTCCATTTCATAACTAAGATTACGAGAATAACACGATTCCTTGAAAGATTAAACTCATTTTTGACAAGATTCGACTTATCTAAATCACCTAGGCTGCAGATAATTATATATATATATATATATATATATATATATATATATATATATAGAGAGAGAGAGAGAGAGAGAGAGAGAGAGAGAGAAACAAAGACTAAAAACCGCGAAGTCCGATGGACTTGTTGACCAACCATGAGAGCGAGCGATTCCTCAGGCTTTGGACGCCGTATTAACACATATTTTTAATTAAATACCATACATAAATTAACATTAAATTTGTTTAGTTTTTCTGTGGTAAAATGCCTAATGTGTGTCAAAATTATCTCTCGTTCGACACCATTAAACATAACAATATTAATAAGTATATTTGGACATCGCCGGATTCACAAACACGAAATCAAATTAATCATGTTTTGCTATCAGAGATTTCAAAATAATATAATTAATGGTGGATCTTATCAGGGGACCGAATGTGGGTCAGATCCTGTATGAGTACAACAGTGCAATTACCGAAGAAAATATTTAGGTTCTAGATGTTACTCCTTGTTACAACACAAATTGTCCCCATGTTTTTTTAAGATAATGTAACAATTTTTTAAATTGTATCATGTTACTAAATTTCAAAAAATAAGCCACATGCCAACAAATACATTACTTAATATGAACTTTTTAAACGAAAAAAATGATATGCTAATAAAAATTGCTTAAGTAAATTAATAATTCCCATGAGATTTTTTCACAAATCATTCTAGCAGCAGTAATCATGAAACGCAGCAGTTTTTAGATATGCTGATTTAGTTCTCGCAGGAACTCGAATGGATTTCCAAAACAATACTAAAACAATTTACAATTTGTTAAATGAATAATTCTACTGTTCTTTGGATAGAATACTAAGTTCAATTGATCAAGTAAAATATCTGCAACCCTGTTAGATAAGTGTCCATTCGTATTTTGACAAAAATATGTTTATTGTACAGTGGGAAGTGGAATTGAGTCATTATTGTAATGCATAAGTGGCTAAGTCAGACTTTGACTTAAATGGAGTCATGACTTATATTATAAGGCATAGACTACGAGAATAATACCTCAGTACAATTAACTCTTAATTATCTAACACAATTAACGTAATCCGTAGTACTTAGTCGACAACTTTTATAATATATTAACAGATCATATTTTTATGGAAGAAAATACTAAAAAAATGCTTCTTATATTCATCATAAATAATAAATTGTACATTATCTAAGCGATAAACAATAATTTAATAAAATTAACCAATTTTAATAACAAAAATCCAAACGGAATTCGATAGAAATGAATGCCGTTAATAAAACTCATTGTCAGCAAAAACCTTCGGCCTACATCATCAGTGTTGTTTCTACTTACCAAGCATATTTATCTTTTCGAGCTATCAATTAAATAACTGCATTAGATCAAATAGTAAATAATTATTCCATTTAAGTTGAAAATATACTGTAATAAATTAAACCATTAAAATAATATATTCGAAGAAGCAAACGTTTTATCACGGATATATCAATATTAAAAATAAGAAGTAAAGATGAATTATTTATAGGTAATTCGTAATCTAAAAATTTAAATATTAATTCAAAAACTTGTAGCATAAACTACTTGGTTACGCAAAACAAATTTGAGAGTATTTTTAATCAATTGTTGTGATGTAATATGAAATACAGTAAAACCTCTACTAACGGACACCTCTAAATAGCGGTCACTCCCCATTACCGGACGATTTTTTTTGCACCAACATTTTAATACAATTTTTAAGGCATTTTAACCTCTATTTAACGAAACCTCTCATTAACGGTCACGGACAGGCTGTGTTGGTTAGAAATCGATTAAAAAAACCTCTAAAAGACGGACAGTATGACTTTATCCCTTTCCCGTTTCTCGGAAACAATTAGTTGTTTCCGGTCTAAGGAAACAGGGACAGTTGTATTTACTTTTGAGTAAAGGTTTTCCGCATAAATACTTTTTTTTTATTCTCGAACTTGCTTTATTAAAATTTAGTTCTGTTCTAACCCTCGTGGCAGGCGGCTGGAAATGTTTCCCTCACGTAAGAGACGCACTTTAGAACAAAAAATAAATGTAATCGACTTTTATGACCTTGAAAAGTTAAGGGTACGTGCGCTAGCGGAAAGACTCTATCGATAGGACACAAGTTTCGGGAACACTCAAAAACGGTGCGATGTTTTTTTTTATTCTACTTACCTTTTAAACACATGGAAAATTGAATAAGAGAGAATTAATTTGTACAAATACATATTTATAAAAAAATAAAACCTCCCTTTAAAGGACACCTCTAAATAACGGACAAAAATATTTGCACCAGGGCTGTCCGTTAATTCGAGATTTTACTGTACGTATGTTAATATTCTGTAGGAGTTTCAGAAAAAGCAAAAATATTTTTGAAATTTTCGTACGTTTTCAGTGCTATTTATATACTATTGATTGGAAATAAACAACAAAACTGTTGATTTTTTCACTATAACATGATAAATTTTACTAATTTGTAAGTTGGTTTATTAGAAAACCCAAAAAGTTGGGAGACTTTAGATTAGAGAACTTACTTGCAACTGAAAAAAAACGTGATAAAACAATTTATTCAGAGAATTTCTGATATTTAAAACTTGTAACTAAGACATTAGTATCTATTCGATAAATACGGAAAAGAAAAAAATATTGTCAATCATCAACGTTCAGAAGTGGTGAGCAGAAAGTTCACATACAAAAGAACATGGTAATTTAAAATAATCAATATAAGTGAAAAATCCGGTTAAAATTTTTAGGAAACTTCAGATCCCATTATATAAATTGTTTTAGTCATGTCCTAGGTTGGCAGTTCCTTTTGTTTTTCTGGACGTGGATAATTATCATACATCGTAACGAACAATACATTCAAGCAGAAACAATTTAAATTTATTATTATATTATATTATATATTATTAGTATTTGTTTTAATAGTTACTCAATAAATTGGCTCATTAATCATTAATGAGTCACCCAGGATTACTTAAGTATTTGAAAGACTTTTATAAATATCCATTTGTTGGGGTTTATCAACAATTGAGTCAGTAATTTGAAGTTGTAGGCATGTCCCTGGTTGGCAGCTCCTTTGGTTTTTCTGGACGTGAATTAATTTGGTAACAAACAATACATTCATGTAGAAACGAATAAATTTATAAAGAGCTATTTATTAGTTTTTGTTTGTTACTCAATAAATTGACTAATTAATCATTTGATGGAGTTCACAGTTTGTTAATAGTTTGTCTCGTATTGGTTCCGATTCATTTTGAAATAAAATCACTAAATATAGACGGCTATAATCTGACTATCGATGAAGGATGTCAAGCTATAACAGAGGTTATACTGGCTGCTGCAGAAAACTAGATTCCCAAAACCAAAGGCTATTCCAGAAGGCTGCCTGTTTCCTGGTTTAACAGTGAATGTAAAAAGTCTATACAACTTCGGAGAAAGGCTTTTAAAAAAATTAAAAAGAAATATCAATCAGGCGAATCACATAAAATATAAAAAACAAAGAGCTATTTGCAGAAGGATTATAAATGTCAGAAAAAAAGAATCATGGAAATCATTTACAGTCAGTTAATTCTTCCACCCTCTGCAAAATCGTCTGGGACAAAATAAAGAAAATAGAGGAACCAGGTACACTTTACTAACAGGTACACCCAAGTACATATGTGAAGGAAAATTATGTGATAATCCAAACAAAATAGGTGATATATTTGCCGAATATTATTCTAATCTATATACTGATTGTTCTACACCTAGCAGTTCCCAAAAGTTAGATTTCAATACTGAATCATCAAATCCTTATAACTAAAGGCCGGATTTCGTGCAATAAAATTTAGCCAAACGTGCAATAAAAATAAAATACACTGACAAACGTGCTATTCAACCTTCTACTGTGTGAAGAGGTAATGTGTAAAATAGTTAACATATTTATATAATTATTATAATATACATACGTGCTTACATAAACTACAAAAAATTTGTTGCTAGTTATGAAAATTAAACAAAATTAATAATATATATATAGTAAAACGTAAATTTTCTACCAACTATATTAATTTATCAAATAGCTTTAAGCTTTTTTATTTGCGAAGGTAGGACCGATAAATGGGATCTTATAAATGCTAGATCTGATGCAACAGATGTTAAATTTACAACAGTTTTTACTTTTTTATACAGATACTGCGTCATCTTCAAGAGTAGAAACAAACTCTTTAAAATTATTAAAATAATCTGAATAAAATAGGGCTGCTTCAATCCATGTTCCTCATCTAGTTATCACAGGTTCTGAGGGAAGGGGGGCAGTCCATATTATTTCTATAAGCTGTCACGCGCTGAGGAGCTTTTAAAAATATTTTTTTCCCATCATTAACAAGTTTGTCGACATTTGGGAAAATTTCCCTCACTTTTTCAGCTAAGCGGTTTAAACCATGCGTTGCACAAGTTACATGCATCGCATTTGAATAAAAAACTGTTAATGCTTCTCCAGCTTTTACCATCTACGGAGCGGCATCGCTAACAAATAAAAGAATTTTATCTTGCAGGATGTTTGACAGAAAAAAAAATGCTAAACTGTCGTTCACAAATCGAGAGACAGTCTCGTAGTTCGTTTTTGGACAGTCTCGTGTCTGTGCTTGCATGAAATGAGGTATGGCTTGGGTTCAATCTCCGTGTGTAGGATTCCAACCATTAGACGGCAAATGTAAAGTCCCCGTGGATCTGTTGTTTCATCTACCATGATGTAAATATAATTGTTTTCGTATTTCTTCAAGAGAATGTTCACAACAGTTTTTGAGATCATTTTTTCTTGGGGTGCTCTCGTCAGGAATGTTTTGTTTTGTTTATTTTTGCAAAAAAGACTTAAAGGGCTTGGGCTGCAGTTTATTGAATGGAATATTGGAAGCAATAAATCAAAAAATCGGTAAACAATCTTTGTTTATTGTCTAATAACGAGCAGCTTTGTGTGAGTAACTGTTGAATTGGAGCTCGTTTGGATTTTTGTGCTGCAGTTAACTGAGTGTGCCCACCTATAAAAAGAAAAAGATATTGAAAATAGTCAAATGCTATCGTGTGCTACTTATGAAAAGATAGAATGTACTTACTTGAGTTGCAATGAGCATCCACTTGAGATTTTCGATCGGAACCAATTGGTTAACTGCAAGAAGAACAAAAAATTGTTTTTCCCGTATGATTTCAATTCTTTGTATGGTTTTATGCAAACTTTGATTTTTGAAGATTGGCTGGCTGCCACTTTAGTCATTTTCACTATTTTACTTGTTTACCGAACTAAACAGCTTTAGAATGAAATGAAAATAACAGCATTGGTTGGAAGGTTGAGTCAAATCAAATTAGAGCTTCTAAGAAAGTTAATACAAAGGAAACGTTGTTCGAAATTATACCATTTCCTTAACGAGTTTAAAGAAATATTTGGAAATCATGAGTCATTTTTTTTCTTTCTTGGAAAATTAAGTAGGTAAATATTATTGTTGATGATTTAAAAATAAATCACAATTATTCTCTATAATAAAAATTTTAAAAAATCAATATTTTTAATGAAATAACAAAAAGTGCACTGAAAACCTAAAATGTGCAAATTCGTGCAGTAACCCCAAAATGTAATTTCCTGCAATTTATATTATTTTAATCTCCTTTCCTTGATTCGGATAAGAATCGAATTTTCATTGAATTCTGAGAAAGCAAGCAAAAGTTGCAATTGTACGGGAATCCGGTTTTAATTATAACTCTCCATTCTCCATTTGGAAGTTGCAGCCAATACTACAGGCCGTCAAGTGATCTTCACCTGGTCCTGACAACATTCACCATGCTATGTTACAACATCCCTCTGAAATCACCTTGGGCTGGCTCTTGGACTTATACAACCGTTTCTGGATTAGTGGTAACTTTCCTACCGACTGGAGGCAATTAATTGTCGTCCCAATTTTGAAGTCAGGACAAGATAAACGCTATCCAGCAAGCTACCGGCCAGTATAATTAACCACCAGTCTGTGCAAGGTTTTGGAACGAATGGTAAACAAAAGACTCACACGGATCCTAGAAAAATAACAGTTCATCCAAAACTTCAAATGTGGGTTCCACAAAGGACGATCGAAAATAGATCATTTGATTCAAATGGAAACAGCATTACAATATGCATTTGTCCAAGAAGAACACGCAGTTGTTATTTTGACATGCAAAAAGCCTTTGATAAGAGAAATAAATACTCTGTCTTATCAAAGCTACATTCACTAGGATTTAGAGGTAGCCTTCCTAAATTCATCCAAGAATTCATATCTCCTCGTTTTTTCCAGGTTCTTATAGGAACATTATCCAAGCAATATGAACAGATGAGTGGTGTGCCGCAAGGATGCGTGCTAAGTACAACTCTATTCCCTCTATCTATTAGTGAATTAGGACAAAATCTGCCTCGAGGAATCAAAGTTATGCTTTACGTTGACGATCTTGCTATACTTTGTAGAGCAAAAGATCCTGACTATCAAGGAGAAACTTCAAGATTCGCTAAATCGAATTAATGATTGGTCTAGATCATCAGGAATAAGTTTCTCTACAGAAAAAACAATGTGTATTCAACATGCCATTCAAGGCTTACCCACACTCACCTGATTGATAAAGAATTCCCACCAACATGCGAGAAGTGCAACGAGAGCCTGTCAATAGCCCATATCTTCGAAGGCTGTGCCTTTTACAAAAGAGAGATGGATAAAATAGCACTGCCTACCAAAGTATCCATGATATTGGGAAATGAGGAAGAATACATTAATAAGGTCATCACGTTTCTATCAAAAGAAGGACTTATTAGGAATATCTGATGCATTTTTTTTTTTTTTTGAATTAAGAAAAATTGTTACTAAAAATCATTATACTATTTTAATCATTCAAATCATTATACTATTTTTTATTTTATTTTCTTTGTTATTATTACTATTATTATTGTAATTGTTACTAAAATTATTATACTACTGTATGTATTATTATACTGGCATATATAATTATTATAATTACTATTACTATTATTATTATATGTTATTACACTACTGTATGAATTATTATACTTGTACTATGTTTGTGTTACTAAAATTATTGTTTTGTGTGTAAAGGTGATAGTTGGGGGGAGCAGTCAGAAAGAACACTGAATAAGTAATAAACTAATAATTATGTGCCGACGTTTCGACCTACAGTGTAGGTCATCTTCAGGGCTATTTTGGAGAGAGAAGCCTGCTGACTGAAGGGAGCATAAAAGGTTGATGTGGGATTTTAGGTTTGGAAAAGAAGATTTTATAGAGGAAAAGGATAAACCCGGCGGGGGAGTAGAAGAGATAAGAACACTGAATAAGTAATAAACTTATAATTATGTGCCGACGAGTCAGCAGGCTTATCTCTCTCCAAAATAGCCCTGAAGATGACCTACACTGTAGGTCGAAACGTCGGCACATAATTATAAGTTTATTACTTATTCAGTGTTCTTTCTGACTGCACCCCCCCCCAACTATCACCTTTACATTAGATCATCCAGTCAACTATTTTCATCTCATACATAAAATTATTGTTACTAAAAAATTATTATACTACTAAGGCGTTGATAACCAACCGGTTTTACGCCTCTAACTTGAAACAACCAACCAACCAATATACCAACCGTATAATAGACCAATAATAGACGGCAACCGTAAAAAAAAATCAGGAATACTTTCATAAAAACCAAAGAGTATTTTTAAATTTTTCATATGTTTATAATACTAGTTATCAATTAATGATTGAATGTACACAACAAAAACAATTAACTCTTTTTCACAGTAATATGATAAATTGTAGCCTTCTGGTATGTGTAGATTATGTTTATTTTTCTGTTCATGTTTGCTATTCTAAAGACCTAGTCCCAGAATGAACAACTTTTCTATTTATGAAATAACAAGTGATTACTTCAGAGTGTAAAATGAGATAAAGGGGATTATTTATTTGCTATAATACCCATAAAGTAGTTGTTTTTTTTAATGGAAGAAAAGGCTCATGTGTGACGATTTCTATGCATTTGTTTCAGGCTCGCCACTACACGATGACAATTTACCATCCAGTGGGTACCTGCAAGATGGCACCTCCTTCAGACTCTCTCGCCGTCGTGGATAACAGATTAAGGGTCTACGGCGTCGCCGGTCTTCGAGTGGTTGACGCGTCAATAATGCCAACCATACCACGAGGCAACACTAACGCCCCGACAATCATGGTGGCAGAGAAGGCTGCGGACATGATCAAAGAGGATTGGGGGTTATTCCGTTCCTTTAACCCTTATAGCTGGCCATAATGTAACCATTTAGTTGAGGAAACATACCTAAAAGAATTCGCTGTTTATGGCAGACATACTAAAGCTAAGAACAAGACATCCAGGGACGCTTTTTAATATTCTCGAAAATAAAAATAATTTCATTAGATTAAAGAACCGATTAACACATACTGTTTAGTTTATATCGTCATTTATACTTCCAAATGCTTGTTGAGAACGTTCATTTCTTGATGAAATTATTACCGAAATATACACATTTCCCATAATTACAATCTTCATACCAAAACTCGCGATTATTTTTATTTTCGAGAATATCAAGAAGGGAACGAATAAGAAGTTAACACTTGTTTTGACTTAACTCGAAGAGACTACCTGCAGAACTAATATCGAAAATAATTATGGTTGATTTAAGTGCAATAAAAAATATTTCGGAACCAAAATACTAAACTGTATGATGACGTATCTAACGAAAAATTTTCTAGTCAAAATGAAAATTTGTTTTATTTACTAATTTTTTTTAAACATGATGACAAGCTTGAAGAAAACATTATTTCTTGTAGTTCATTAAAATCTAACAAAAAGAGAAATAAAAAGAACCTAAATAAGGAAAACAAACTTTTTCTTTAATGCTCTTTATAATAATAACACTTTTCCCGCCCCAACAAAAAGTTCCAGTTATTGTGAAAAGTTAAACAAAATGTCCCTTAATTTAGAGGACACCAACAATTTAATACTTGTAATGAGCCCAGCATTGTAAATAAGAACATTACTTTTGTAAAAATCCAAGGAATAACTTAACAATAATTTAATGATTAGAGACGAAAATAGTTGACTGGATGATATAATGGAGAATGGAGATAGTTGGGGGGTGAAATGTGTAACTACTGAATATTTTTTATGAATGTATTATGTTTATTTTGATGTTGATGTTAAAGATGTTTCCATTAAAATGAGATTTGGAAAAATGAACGTAACTAAAACCATAAATTAAAATGAAATTGTTATGCAATATAGTATTAAGGATTACTTAAATTAAAGATATTTTAAAGATGTTCAGAAATTAAAAAAAAAAATCAAGATAAAAAAGTACTAGCTCAATAAATAATAATTGTAATTAATCGACAGTTCGCAATAAATATTCTACGGTTTGATCAATCTATATTAACATTTTCAAAAATCCATAATTTAGAACAATTGTAAATATTATTAGTTATATGGAATAATCATAGTTTAATTAGATTTTTTTTTATTTTTAAGATGTAATAAACATTGTATTGTTATAATAAAAAATTAATAAATTAGATACAAAAGAGAATCTTTTTATAAAAAAGTAAATATAGTGGAAAGAGTAATGAAAAATTATTATGATCAAAACCAAATCATATGTATCTGATATATACATATATGCATATGTGAAGCAGTCTAAGTATATTCATTCCCTGATTTAGTGATTTAGACTTTCCAAGAATTGCACCGAATTATAGTCTAAATTAGGTTTTAAATTCAGGTCATTAAATCGCATCACAGTCTTCGACTGGTAAGAATAATATATAAATAAATAATATAAGAAATAAATATTAGGGATGATATATAATGGCAAGTAAGTGAAGGAAAGCAGAGAAACTGCCCACCTGCAGTACCCAATTAAGAAATTTAAGTAATAAGGCCTCGAGGCCATCTTTTCAGACACCTTGGAGGATTATCAGGAATTGAAGAGGCAGGAAGGTTTGAAACTAGTGGATTTAAGTTTCTCATGAAAAGATTGATATCGGGTTCGGGCCAAAACAGCAACAAATGGCACATTAAGGTCATTATGATTTTATTCCTAATTAAATCAGAAGTATTGGGGATTTTGCGAGGGATTTCGGATTGTAAGGATTGGATATGAAAGGAATTCGATTGCTTAGAGGAGCCCCAAAGCTCTAAACCGTATGTCCAAATAGGTCTTATAACAGCCATGCATATGAGTCTTTTGTAATTAATTGGGGGTTTAGGACTAGTAATTGTTATAGTAGTATGAAAAGGTTAGATGGATAAACTAAAATACCACTTTAGTTACATTATCTATATATATAAAGAGCCCGTTCTGACTGAAAAGACCATCGCAGAGCAAAAACGGCATAAGCTACAGACTTGAAATTCGGACAGTAGGTACATTTTATAAGGCCGACGCCCACTAAGAAAGGATTTTTGAAAATTCGTCTCCTAAGAGGGTGAAAATGGTGACAAACCTTCATTTTTTCATTTTTAAAGCGAGCACTATGAAATTTTATATTTACCTTCTACATTATATGTACTAATAGTAGATATTTGAATGTAACTCTGTCTGTCTGTTACGCTTTCACTCCTAAACTACTTATTCGATTTAAATGACATTTGGTATAAAGATAGTCTAGGGCCAGAGAAAGAACATAGGCTACTTTTTAATGCGAAAAAATGGTTGTAAAGGGTTGAAATAGGAGATGAACGATTGTATGTAAGTTTCGCCATTTTGAAGCTAGAAGCTTCAAACTTATTTTTTAGGATTTTGATTAGATTTAAATAAATATGGCATTCAAAGTTTGTAAAAATTTTACAAAATAATAAAATTTGGGTTAGTTTAAAATAGGGAATGAAAGTTTGTATGGAAATATGTAAGGTTTATGTGCGTAGGTGGGGGCCTAAGTGTGCCTACCCGAACGGGCAGACATGTGAGGGCAGACTAATGTGTGAAACGCATGCGAATATTTTTTCAGCTGCAAATTGATTACAATAAGATTTGTTAACACGATTTTTTGTTTTACTTAATTAATGTTCTTAGTGAAATAAAAAACAGTTTTTGGGGTAGGTTATTAAATATTTTTTCTTTAGTTAGGTCGTTTATTGTTTATTTCATTCGTCAAAAGAAGATTACTTTCGAATTAAGTTGGATGTTATTACGTAATGAATATTTGTTGCACATTTGGATATTAGGTAGGTACCGAATAACGGTAACCTCTTTTGTTTATTTTGTAAAAACGAACAATCTCAGTACAATTTTTCGTTATCTTAAGCTAATTTAAATAAAATAACTAGAGTTTTGTTTAGAATCATTCGTAAAATGCCATTGTTTTCGTTAATTTTGTGGTTGGTTTGAGTGTGTATTTTCGTAATAAGTAGTTTTCTTATAACCGTTCTTTAATTTACTTAGATTTTACTACATAAAATACGTTTTTATAACGTTGATAATACACTAAAATGATATATAAATTTAATTATTCTCCTATTCCTCTCTAATCCGTGAACATTGAACCTGTACTTTCTACCCTAGCCTCTCAGTCAGCTGCCTGCTCCGAAACTGCGCGCATCGCTTCAATTTATAATTTAACTATTGAAACAAAAGTTAAACAATATATACAGATAAAATAAAGTACTCTCCTATAAGATAAGGTAATGAACGAATTTTTACTATAGAAAATTAAAAATGATGTAGTTTTAAATATACTTTAATTAATTAATTAACCATTCTTTAATTCACTTAGATTTTACTATTTATAATACTTTCTTCTATCGTTAAAATAACACTAAAAAATATATAAATTCAATTATTCTCCTATTCCCCTCTACTGCAGTTAGTACCCTAACGTCTTAGTCAGGCCCCGAATCCGAAACTGCTCACATCGCTGCAATTTTAAATTTAACTATTAAAACTAAAGTTAAGCAATATATACAGACAAAATAAAGTATTCAACTATAATATAAGGTAATGAATGAATTTTTACAACTTCATATTAGAAATGAGTTAGTTTCAAAATAATTTTATAAATTTTATGCCTCTTAAATTAACCATTCATTAATTTACTTAGATTTTACTATTTAAAATACTTTCTTACAACGTTAATAAAACCCTAACAACTACATAAATTTAATTATTCTCCTATTCCCCTCTACTGTGTGAACATTGAACCTGTACTTCGTATCCTACCCTCTTAGTCAGGTACCGGCTCCGGAACTGCGCACGTCGCTGCAATTTTAAATTTAACTATTAAAACTAAAGTTAAACAATATATGCAGACAAAATAAAGTATTCAGCTATAATATAAGGTAATGAACGAATTTTTACTACTTCATATCAGAAATGTGTTTGTTTCAAAATAATTTTATGCCTGTTAAATTAACCATTCATTAATTTACTTAGATTTTATTATTTACAATACTTTCTTACAACGTTAATATAACCATAAAAGTTAAAGTATAGACAAATCAAGTAAATTATTAATTAATTAATAATAGTTAATAAATAATAATAATTTATTAATTATTATTAATTAAACATAAGGTGATAAGCGGATTTTGGCTATTGCAAATTAGAAATGAGGTAGTTTTAAAATACTTTAATAACTCCGATGTCTGTTAAATTGACCATTCTTAATTCACGTAGATTTTACTACAATTTTGGCAAAATATGGGAAAACAAACACCGTTGTTTATAAAAATGTACTTAAATACGCTATTTGCAGTAAAACACTTATTTTAATGTACTATGTATGTATTTTCTTTGCAAAATAATTAGCCTAAAAAAATGCTGCCCAAAATCACTATTCCATGCGGACGAAGTCGCGGGCACAGCTAATTATAAATAAGAAGAGACAGTCTTTACCGCGAGGAAGCCAACATAAGTAAACGAGAGCCAATGTTGTTGGAAGAACCAGTAACAGAAGAAAAGGACAACCAAGGTGTCTGTCAATACAAGCACCGAGTCGACTAATAGCTTAGAGGAGCAAAATAGTTTGCTGTTGCGTTAGTAAAATAAAAAATGAACATAAAAAACACAAATACAGAATATTCAACAGAAGTCCTATTGTCTCAAAATTACATTACAGCCCCCTTAATAACTTTTGATTTCGATAACATTTCTGTTCTTGACATTGCAACTAACCACAAAAAACGACTCATCTCTCAAGCCATATTTCATTATGGAGAAGAATAACACTTTCGATAACCTCAAACGTAACTGAATGTGATTTCACCAACGTATATCATTTTTATAATAATTATGAATATGTATTCATGTTAGTTTCTCGCCATTTAATGAAACAATTACTTCCATGTCATTATTTCTACAAGCGCTACTAACTTCTAATTACGTTCATATGGTTTCTGTATTTCTTCATTTGTTTTAATTAAGTTCTATTTTTTATTATTATTATTGTTCACTGCACCTATTTCAACTTAGCATCCAGTTTACAACTATTTTAGCTATCCTATAAGGAGTTTTCTAGTATGTTCTTGGAATAGTCGTCACACACAAAAGATGTTGGAAAATAAACTTCCAAACGCCTATCACCCACCCTCTGGGCTGTGGTTCTTAAGAATTTCTTATGAGTTTCTAGTCATAATAAACTCATATCAGTAAAACATATAATAATAATAAACATATAACATATAATAAACATGTTTAAGGCATTATTTAAGTGAGCCGATCCTACGTACATTATCTGCTAAAATACAATAACTGCAGCTTGAAGTTAACATACATACGTCTGCATTTTCTATCAAATTACATATTGATAGATCAAAAAATGGTTTTATATTTCTTGGAGTGTTTTCTAAAACCACTTTAATTTATTTTTTGGATCAAATAACTTATTTTTAAAACTTCATTCGTTCTATTTATTTCGGTTTGACACCTAGCGATGAAGACTATCCTTAAAAATACGATTTAACTAAATAGTATTCTGGGATTATTAGATACATACATAGCATACATTTTGTTTTGAAATTTTCAATTGTAGTTGCAAATGAAATGGGTAAAAAGGAAAAAATATATTGCTTTATTGAATACTTATGGAAGGTATTATTTAAGTGAGCCGATATTAAGTACATTATCAGCAAAAATATAAAAACTGCAGCTTAAAGTTGCCATTTACTGCGATGAAAAACATACATAGTGTATATTTCCTATCAAATTATATATTGCTTCATCAATAAATGATTATATATTTCTCAGAGTGTTAGCTAAAATCCACTTTAATTTATTTCTTGGATCCAATAACTCATAAATCATCTTTATGTCTGATTATTTCGGTTTGCTTCCTAGCAATGAAGACTATCCATATAAAATACAATTTAACTATATCGTATTCTGGGATTAGTGGATGCATAGTATAAATTCAGTTTTGTAATTTCAATACAAGTGAAAAGGGGTATTGGTAAAACGAAATGTACATTTCTCCATTTTAAATAAATAATATATATAATAAATAACTATATTTATTATATAGTTTCTCATTTCAGCCCTGAAGAAGTCAGCAGCATGGCTGACGAAATGTTGGCGAAAAATTTATCAACACGGTCTAAACCAGAAGAAACTAATAAAGTCTTTTATAATATATTTATTATTATAAATAAATATTTTTTGAAGTGGTTATATTGGTGACCAGATCCTATATTCAATATCTGCAAAATTAATGCAGCTGCTAACCTCACCATATAATACAATCAAAAACATACATAGTCTGTATTTCCGATCAGATCATACATTGATAGGTAGTAAAATAAATCTTTGGGTTTATTATTCTTACTAAATAAGCTGTGCTTAGAGGTCATTAATAATAACAATGTGAACAATTAATAATTATTTATTAAAATGATTTCCTAAGATTTCAAACATGGTCTCTTCTGTGCGACCAAGAACTTGTACTGTACTAATTCAGTTCTGCTTCCAAACCGCAAAGCTCCACAAAATGTCATTACATATACCAAAGGTAAGATGAAAAAAAAATAATATGCGGTCGAAGAAAAATGTCAAGGTATGCTACTGAATTAAAAAATCCATTAGTTTCATAATGATTTCATGTAAATAAAATCACACTTTCTTTAAGCAATTTTATATATAATACCACATAACGTGACTGATAGATAACTCTTCAGTAATCTTAAACTTTTTTTAAAATGGTTAATTTTTGTGATATATCATCCAGAATTGTAAGTATCTATTTCAATAATATTTTCTTTTTGCTGAAGTTTCATGATGTTTCTCCATCTGATACAAATCTTGTCTGTGTATTAGTTCCTCATGTTGTCGCTTCGAGTTGAGTCACTACAAGTTTTAATTTTTCATTCGTATCCTTTTTAATATCCTTCAAAAATGCAAATAAGCATGAGGTTTAGTATGGAAAAAAGATTGTAATCATGTGTGACTCAACTCGAAGCGACAACCTGCGAAACTGATACACTCGTCTGTATTCCAGAACAGAGTAATATATTTTTAGATAAATTATTTATAATATGCTCAATATTTAAAGATTAATTTGTAAATGAATTTACATGGCAAAATTTGTATTTGCCATAGGTAGACCAAATGTCGTTGATCTAAAAACTGGTAGGAGGGGAAATGGTGTGTACTGTGTTGTGATCATATCCCTAATCATCTCCAAACTGAAGAAATAGATAACTCACAGAGCGGTATCTTTTCGGGATACAATATTTATATACTAACTATATTAATAATGGCAACTTAAAAAATATATATTTTGTACTAAGATATCTAAACGCTTTATGTCTCCAGTTTTGACTTCGCCAAAAGAAAAAAAAAATCTATTGGCTTCTGACCTCAACAAGCATAATCGACTAATTACTCAAGAAGAAAAATCATTCATTAGTCAATGATGAGTATATTTATGGTTACTAGCATTTAGATTTTTTTCAAGTCATTTAGGCATTGCATTCTTTACCAGTTGCAAAATCTGTTTTGCAATTGACAATTGATGAATAATCAATGCATGACCAATTTACTAATGGAAAAAAAATAAAGCGTCGATTGCTTCTATTAGTCTTGTAAAGCCAAAGGGGTACTTTGGAAATTATTTTTCTTGGATATTGGCGATTATAACGGCCAATCGTATTTTACTGAGCGACGCACAAAACAAGTCTATCGATGTTAATCTTGTCCATTGGTTTTTCAGACATGAGTGGCGCCTGGGACCTGGATCTCTATTCCGTACAAAAGAGGCATAAAAAAAAATTCATATATTCCTTCAATCTTGCCACGTAAGTTAACAAAGATGAGCCAAGAAGAAATGAACTGAAAAAGAAACCTGTATCATAGTCGCGTTGTCCTTAAGGGCTTTCTCACATATACACACACGCACACACACGAAGGAATGTCCAAGTAAATTAGATATTTACACCCAATAATTGTAGAGCTACTATTTGTGGTTGAGGCAAAACCCAAGAATGGAGAATGTATGAGCATTCATAGGTCACTAATGGAAGGTTCTTGGAAGAAATTTGTAGCTAACTAATCGTCTCATTAGGGGTAACCCATGAATGTAAAAACTTTCAAAATACTTTCACGAGACAAAGGTACCGGAAATAAATAAATTTCAGTAAAACATTTCGTTTGAATTCTTCAAAGTAAATATTACGGCTTTAGCTTATAAGGCATGGTCCTACTAATATTATAAATGTGATAAATCACATGATAATAGTTGTTAAAATAACGGAAAGAACATGAGTGAAACTATTTGTTTTGATATCCAACTAATCTTACTAATGTTATAAATGTGAAAGTTTGTATGTTTGTCTCTCTTTCAGGCAAAAACTACTGAACGGATTTGGATGAAACTTTACAGTAATATAGGTATCAGAATAACACATAGAATACAGCAAGCACGGATTTAGGGGGAGGGGTGCGCACGGCGGCACGTGCCCCCCTCTCCCGACAGTTTTTTAGATACTGTGGAAAATCCATCATAGTGCATAATTAAAGGCAAATCACATGATAATAGTTGTTAAAATAACGGAAAGAACATGAGTGAAACTATTTGTTTTGATATCCAACTAATCTTACTAATGTTATAAATGTGAAGGTTTGTATGTTTGTCTCTCTTTCACGCAAAAACTACTGAACGGATTTGGATGAAACTTTACAGTAATATAGGTAATACATCAGAATAACACATGGGATACAGCAAGCACGGATTTAGGGGGGGTGCTTACGGCGGCACGTATCCTACGGATAGAAGGAAAAAGCGACTTTAACTCGACGTAACTGCGGGACACATGAGACTTTCTCGGGTCGTCGAAGACAAATCGAAGCGAACAGTTCATAATTCGCCTCAACCTCTCCTCGAGCCTGTTCGAGAGGCCACCATATGCCACACAACCATAGTCAAAGTGTGGAAAGATAAAAGAAGTGATGAGGAGCTTACGGATAGGTAGTGTTAGAAGTTGCCTGGAACGGTGGAATAACTTTAGAGAGCTTATTGCTCGACGGGAAATTTGGGCAACGTGGGGTTTCCATGAGGGGGGGGGGTTGGTCGAAAATGATTCCGAGGTTTCTAACAGAGGAAACGAAGGCAATAGGGTGATCATTTAAGGTTAATTGGGAAAGTGAGTTGATAGATTTAAGAAGGGTGCTGGAGCCAATTAGGATTGCCTGAGTTTTCACAGTATTCAACGACAGTCTATTCAAGTTTGCCCAGGCACTGATCCTATCTAGGTCCCCTTGAATATTGGCAAATGCAGCTATTATCTCAGATGGAGGAAAGGACGAATCGATGTGGGTACGGAACTGGGATACTGTACAGTACATATCATAGCCCTTATTTCATCCAAATTTTTAAATTTTAACAAGAACCAAACTAATGATTCTATCCTTTTGGTCAATCCCTATCCAGCTCCACCCATCCCTACAATTATCATCGAGCTTAAAACGGAAGTGGCCTCGAGACCATATATGCGTATATAATATAAAGGTATATACATGTAGTAAATAAGTATATTGGAGATATGGCTATGATCAGATTCTCCACTCAAGCTTGGGATAACTGCAACTAGTGACGACTATCATTGCGCTGTCGAAAAACATAAGGATTCAACTCAGCTTAATACTCATCGTCAACGTTTGTGAGTAAAGGGCCAATTGAATGAGCTGTAAAAAAAGATAAAAAACTTTTTTGGGGGAAAAAAACAAGAATCATTTCATTTACTTTTTATTAAAGTCAGGGAGCGGGGTAGCTCAGTAGTAGAGTGTAAGTTGCCGAGCCAAAGATCCCAGCTTCAAGTCCGGCAAGACAGATTATTTATTTGATCTGTTAACAGGAATGGAATCATACAGCCTCTATAAAGTGGTTATCCTTGATTGGAGTAAAACCTCGCAGTTGACCGTGATCTACGACAAATCACTTACTTGCACAACCGTTTTCCTAGAAGCAGTACAATCCCCACCATGAACGTAACCCAAAACTCTTCATGGGTTTGTAGAAGTTCTGATTTTTTTGTATATTAAAGTCATTTCCTTTTTTCTTAATGGTCAACAATTATAAGCTCTACGGTATCAAAATATCGTGATTCCCTACCGTTTATAAGCACCTTTATTTTACTTTTTTCTTTTTATTTGATAGCAATAAATACAATCTGCTATAATGAGGGCAATAAGCATTAGTGATCCAGGAACACAAGGACCTTTAAGCGTTTATAAAAAATAAAGATTAGGCGTCAAAATTAGAATCTAACTTAGTGCAAAATCTAACAGGTGGAGGAAAAAAAAAAAAAAATAAGAAGCAATGATTAAAGCTTAACTGTAAATTTCCTCATTTTTTTTTTTTTTTACTTCCAGCGGACCATTTTCTTCTCCGTATTTATACGACCTCATTTTTAATAACTAATAATTATTTAATCAAGAATGTTTATAATTAAAAATGTCGGAAAATAACAAACAAGACAATAAAAGAGGGAGACATCTACAGACACGGAGGTTATTTAATGCTTCACTTTCACTGGAACAGAACTCAGCAGGTGACGTCTCGATTTGTCTTAACAACCGAGTTCTCTTCAATGAAGACGACAATTGTTAAGAATCGACAATTATGTTTTTAAGTGATCCGATTCATATTTTTTAGTTACGTATATTTAGGTCTGAAAAAAGGGTCAAAAACGATCTACTCGTCACATTGGTGCTGTAATTTAACAAAACTGTAAGTGGATTATTAAAAAAAACGCCATTAATAATGGAACCGATTCTTTAAATTCGTAGCCAATCCATTATGTTCATTGTTTAACGGTGTTAGATTGGCTTAAGTGAATTAAGTCATTGGAAAAAACAAAATGATTTTATAATATAATTTTATCAATCATTGCAGTTCCTTATAATTAATATCTATTGATTATATACCTAATGATATTTACCATAAAAAACATTAGAAGAGTTTACATGCACAGAAATTACATAAGTTTGTTTTCTAAGGAAAATGAAAAACAACAATCATAAAGTAATAAAAGTGCCACGATGTACTCATGAATGTCCTTACACAGGTTTCCTCGAAACGTTCCTGAAACAATTTTTCCGTTTTATCAACAGATCAATAGTATTTTAAGAGTCCAAAAAATCGGAACTATATGCAACTACTTTGACCAGTATAAGTTTATATGTAAATCACATTTAGGAATTTTCGTTTTTTTTCTCTTAACGAATCCATAAAGATCTCCACCAAGTCGTAAAATGTCCAGTATATTGTTGTTTTTTTTTCATTTTCTTGAGTAATATTCGCTGACCTAATATATAAGGAGAAGAAACTGGTTTAGTTGAAGGTCAAATAATTAATTCCTTAACTAGTGATTAACTAATTCATCAGAAACCGACGTTTCGATCCACATGACTATCTTTTCTTTTTCTTTCGTAATATTTACTAATTAGCTGTTGCCATCGATGCCAAGCATCATCAACTGCATAAGATGAATTAATTAGTTAAGGTATTAACTGTTTATTTTAGAAATCATTGAAATAAATGAGCTAGACTACTTTCAATCAATACTATTCTAGTCGTAAAATGTACCCATTCGTACTTCAGTTACCTTCATATCTAGTTCTAGGCCAATTTAAAAAAAAAAAAAAAAACCTGTACCACTACAGCCCATGAAGGGTCTGGGGTTCAATACATGGTAGAGACTGTACTGTTTCATGGACAACGGTTCTGCAAGGAGGTGACTTGTCCTAGGCCACGCTCAATTGCCAGATTCCCCCCCCTTATTTTGGGTCCCCTATTTTTATAATATTTTATAGAGGCTGGGTGGGCCCCAGGAGGGTCCTAGATCCCATATGATCCATCTCCCGCAGCAAACAGACTAAATAAAAATCATGGCCTGCCGCGGGATTTGAAACAGGATTTCCGGCATGGCAACTCAGTGCTCTACCATTGAGCCACTCCGCTCCCTCTAGGTCAATTACACGCCAAATATTTAAAGTGACCATATTGAAAAAACACAAACACTTAATGTACCTTTTTGATTTTTTTTTTTTTTTTTGGAGGGTGATTAAATGATTAATTTAACTTAAAATATTTTTATTTGAAAGGAAATCGAACATTTCCAATTAGTTGTGGGGTAATGAACACCTTAGGTGCTAGTGAAAACGATAACACGACCCACTTGGCAAAAACTCAAATCAGTGTCTGATCAGCGCCAAAGTTGTTGGTCGACTTACGTGAACTATGTTAACTCATTGCTAATTGCTATAAATTACGTATGGATAGTTTTAGTTGCAACAAACAATCTACCATACTTATTACTCAATTTTAAGTATTTTACTTTAGGTATGTTTACTGTTGCTTATCTATTATATCTATATCCCCAGTGAATTAGTGGTTAAGTATAATTTTCTCCAAAATGAGTTTCTTGTACTTAAATAAGCGGAATTGAGTAATGTTGATAGTGAATAAGAGGCTTGTTAAGGAGTTATTTCTTATATTGCAACTCCATTTCAAGCCGACAACTAGAATGATACGATTCCGGTTATCTGAAAGTACATAGTTAACTCTCTGTGGACGAAATCCGACTTAAGCACTTATTCACCGGGGCTATAGATATATCAAACTTAGTTATGTATTATATTTATTAAAAATTCAACATACATTACACAATTTAATGGAGTTTATTTAATAACGAAAGATTACTTTTCGGACCGGTTTAGCCGAGCGGATAGGGTACAGTATTGGTAATCTAAAGATCACGAGTTGGAACTCTTTACTTCCCGGTTCAACTAACATCTTGCAGAACTTGAAGTATGATGATAAGTGGTTATGAGAAACATCGAAGACTTGTTTTGCAACATCGATACTTTCATAGAATTGACCTTTATCGATAAATATATCGTCAATACAGGACTTTTACTCGCTACTGCAGTTGATGGAAGTAACTGCCGACGGTCGACCAGTGCTTTGGGAATAAGTGGAGCATACTTCGTTGCCATAAACCAGAAGTAAAAATATGGGTCATCTGATTACTGCGTCTCGCAGTCAAACTATCAACGGCAGTTTACGTTGAAGAAAAGTTTTGAATACAACTAATCTACATGACCTCTACATGACTATGGTAAATTTTTTTTTTTTTATCGTATCAAATTGACATAAATGAAAAATTGCTAAAAACAATTAATTTAAACACACTTTCTCTGTTAAAAAAGAATATAAAAAGACCGCTGAGTTGCCTCAGTGAGAATACAGTGAGGCTGAGTGCCGAATGGTCCCGGGTTGAAATCCGGTTGTGACAGATAGTTTATCTAATCTACCAACAGCCGGGGATGGATCATTTGGCTCTCAACATCCTCACCCAGCCTCTAGGTATAGGATCCCATAGTATCCATCTCTGTCTGCAAACAGATTAATTGAAAGTCTTGCCAGCAGCGTGTTGAACCCAGGACCTTCGCATGGCGATTCAGCGCTCTACCACTGTACCAATCTGCATATATATAAGGCCAACTAATATTATTCAATATTTTATATCGTGAAGAACATCGACAAAAGCATGCTGATAATGAAGACTCCAGACAAGCTGGTCTTGAAATGGTAAACTAACTCGCCAGTCACACGAGGGTCTATCACATGTAACACGACCTTTCGCAATTCCACCAAAACAGAGATGGAGTAATGAATAATGATCTCAACGACGGTTGATGGAGGTTACGCATCCCTCGGCGAAAAAGGTGGGGAGTAGGCACAGTGTTAGAAAGGTCCAGGAGGGGAGTTGAAACTTTCTCCGTACGAAAGCCGACAAGCCCAGTATCCAACGAAGACGGGCAGGAGTACGGGTAAGTTAACTTCATTTACGTCTTAAGTACCTTGTATAACTTAGTTTGCGTGTGGTTTAAGCAAAATTCAAATCCGTAACTAGATTACCGGATAATACAACTACTTATCGATTAAAAAAATAACCTAATTACAAAATTAACTTCTAATGCTTATTTAAAAAAAACATTAATGAATTAAAAATTAAATAAATGCATGATATAATAATATCTAAAAGCAACATATTAATTATTAAAAATCATAAGAGCTTATATTTCAACTCAAACATTACTCTCCTTATCAACAACTGGATGACAATAGTGATTACAGCACAGGCCCAAGATGAATACTTTAACGCTTTGGATCGTTTTGGGTGACTGTCGATATAATGCATTTTTAATTGTCGTTACAAAACTCTTTTTATTATCATTATTTATAAGTCTAAAACGTAATTATGCATACATGCAGGCTGTTGTGAACTGTTATATAACACTGGGTATAATTTTCTTTAAGGCAGGTTTTAAGACATAAATATTGTTTTATAATAATATAAAATTCATAGTTATTATATACATGTATTTACAAACTACATACTGATATTATTATTATTATTATTTAAACATCTTTAATCCTATTTTTAGTGTTCTTTAATTATATTGTTATTATTACTATTTGTACTCTTATTTTATTTCTTACTAATTAATTAAATTTTTTAACGATGTTGAGAAAAATTTAATGACTGAAAACATTTATTGATAACATTAAACAGAGAATAAAATATTCAGTACACAGACCGAGATGTTTTATTTTTAATAAATATTAGTTAATAAAATAACTGATTATTAACGTTTTTTAATGAAATGTTGAAAAAAAATATAATACTCTGAGATAAAGTGAGCCGTTATCAAACTATATGAGAAAATCAAACTACATAAGATTTGTAATGAGTTTGTAAGAATAGGTCATAGAATTTAATATATCTTTATAAACATATTCGTTTATATATATAAAGTTGCAAATACAGGTAGTCGATCCTAACCGCTCGAAATGCCAAAAACATAATGAAAATTATGAAAAAAATACTAATTTTAACTTAAAACAACCTTTCCAAGTTGATTCCACGGACACATAAAACCCCCCCAATAATTTTGACATATCATTAGGAAGATCGCTCAAGTAATTTTTTTTTGCATCTAGCGAGCAATCGGATATTTATTATTTTACATTTTATAATTGAATTTTGCTAAATGACAATGGATAATTTACGGCATTAATGAAACGATTAGAAAAATAAATAAGCGATTACATCAAACTGCTCTGAATTAGATAAATATTGTTTAATTTATTACGATCTGAAAAGAATATAGGAAGGCGAAGTTAAAATTTAATTTTAACAAATTAGAACGAGGTTTTATTTAAGTAAAAAAAAAAAAATAATGACTAAATTTGATAAATCATTAAATAATTTTCGGAATTGGTGAGACATGAGGCTTTCTTTTCGTTTTTTTCTAATTACATTATAATAAATTTACTGAAGTTAAAACCTCTTATTTTAGTGTATGTACATTGAAATTTTAAGGAGAGATAATACATAATATGTTATATATCATTTGATCATTGAATTATTGTGACAATGAATATGTTCGACTCCCGAGGTTCAATGAAGGGAACTTGAACTTGATTGTCAGTCAAGAACAAGGATGATCATGAACATGATCTCAGTCAGCTATCTGCTACTATACATTTTATTCGGCAAAGGATCCCCATACACAATGATTTTCATAATATTAATAAAAAATTATGGTAAATTAATATTTTGCGTTAATTTATAAGTAAATCTGACTTAATAATATATAAGTTGTAAGTGTAATGATTACACCCATGGTCACCTGTGGTCTAGTGGTTAGCGTGACAAACTACTAAGCCCAAGATCGCGGGTTCGTAGCCCGGCAGGTGGTCCTAGGATTTTTTTAAGGGAGTAAAAAATCCTTAGTTACGCCGTCCTTCGGAAGGGACGTTAAATGGGGGTCCCGAGCCTGTACGATGTCAGGTACTCGTTAAAAATCCCTATCCTAATTAAACCTGGATAGGCAAAATTTAGAGCTCCATCGTCCGATTAGCCATAGCAGCATAAAGTGACGTTAAATGAACAAACAAACAAACAATGATTACACCCTTATGCGATAAGATTATAGGTGCTTAGGTCACAAACGATAACTTCTTATACATCGAACCTGTTCCCAGAAAAAAAAAGTATTTATTTATGTATGTATTTGTTTATTATTTATCTATGTGCATAAAGTTCGTCAAGCGTAACAGTATCCAATCCATCTATAGGAATCTAGGCTAAGTAGACCTCGAGCAATATTAGATGCATCATCAAGTAAAGTATGTGTTGTTATATAAATTCTGTTAAGTTAAAGCTCATTAAACTGACCCAGTTCTCTGCAATGACGGTTTTATAATAATAAATAAATAATAAACTGACATCAATAGGTTGGTAACATTTTATACTACAAATGAAATGTAACATAATTTATTTGCATAATACAAAATTTTAATTTATCAATACTAATATATGTCAAATATTAAAACAAAACTATTTATAGATAATGGTTAAGATTGTGACATTTATGTAATTGGAAATAAATAAAATAATTAAAATTACTTACATATAACAATAATTCATTTATTTATTAGCTCAACTTATTGAAAATATCATTAACAACCAAAAACGCACATAAAAAATATACCATATTTAAAAAACACGATTAAGATAACAATTCTTAATTTTTTTTACAATGTGTGCAGTTTTTTAAATCTGAAACTTTAATTTTTTTTTCAAATAAAACACAGAAATATCGTTTTTTATTCATTTAACGTCACTTAATGCAGCTGTGGCTGATCGGACGATGTTACAGCAAGAGTCAAAATTCTTGCCTACCCAGGTAGAAAAATTTCCCCCAATGGTTAAGCTAGTGAGATATTTTCGTTTTTGTAAATAAAGATAACACAAGTTTCTTTTAAGGATATATTTAATATGAAAATAATTTACGAATAGGACTTGAGAGTTTAGGTATAACGTTTATGGCTCTTGTGCTTAACCTTAAGAGAGTGTAAACAATTATGATCATTGAAAAGGAGTAAGTTGGTTCTATTGAACAATTAGAAAGTTGTGGTACTACGCTTATCCCCCATCACTATTCACTACAACGGGATCAATTGACAATGGAAGGATTAGCTTCTGTCAAATTAGTTTCGACTAGCAAGATACCGTCAACAGAGCTTGAATGAGTATCAACTTAAGTTTGGATAAACATGAAGAATGAAACGCTTCCTAAATTTTAATAAAACTAAAACCGCATGTATTTTAATTTATCTTTACTAATTGTTATTTTGATGGTGATTATTTTGAAATATTTTTGTTTTGAAGAGAATTTCTGGCCGGAATTCGAACCCGGGTCGTCTGCATCTCCAGTGCAGTGCTCTAAACCACTGAGCTCGTTGTTGTAATCGTATCCAAGTCAGACAAAACCGTTCTCTTTATCAATCCTATATCCCCGCCCGTGTTCTCGCAATTTTTGCGATGTATACTCCTGGTAGCTCAGCGGTTTAGAGCATTGCACCGGAGACGTATCCCCCAATCAAGGATACTCATTTTATAGTTGAGCCCCAGGAGATCAGATCAACAGGACCTGACACACAGAGCACATCCAAGGACTACATCAGAAAAGAGGGAAAGCCCTGGCTCTGCTGAAAAAATTTGCGAAAGACCGAGATGGGAGGAAGCTGGAGGCTCCTCCACGCTAAAAGGCACAAAAAGAGGGAGAGAAAGAAGAGGATGGACTTTATAGAGACTGGGTGAGCCCCTGGAGGGTCAGCAGATCAGCAGAGTTAGACATATACACGGAGCACATCCAAGGAGTAGGTCAGAAAAGAGGGAAGATCTGGCTCAGCGGAAAGAACTGGCAAGAGACCGAAATGTGCGGATGAAATGGTTAGAGCCTCCTCTACGCTAAAAAGCACAAAAGGAGGGAGAGGAAGAAAAAAAAACTTTATAGAGGCTGGGTGAGCCCAGGAGGGTCTATAGATCCCACAGGGTCCATCCGAGGTTTTTAACAAATTAAATAATTTACCTACTAACCCCGGATTTGAACCCGGAACCTTCGGTATAGCAACTCAGTAATCTACTCACTAGGCTGCCTTACTCCCACATAGCCTAAACGTCATTCAAAATATCATAATTATGTATGACCAGTTTAAATTGGTAGTTATTAAGCGTTAATAAATAATAAGGAGAGGACTAGATCATTTACTAAAACCCTTTAAAGATCTTCATAATACCACGTCAAAAAAGAAAAGAAAAGGCTATAAGTAAAATATCAAACACGATGTTTAACGTTTAACAAACCAGTACCAGCGGCTGCACTGAAAAAGATCTTCAGGATGCATGAAATTAGCCCTGCTCTGTTTAACTCAACAAACTACTAACCTTAAAAATCAGACGAGTAAAACTATTTGAATTTGTCAATATCACAGAAATCAATTTAAGGAATTGGGTGACATTCCTATCGACAAATAACAAGTAATCTCAAAGAAAAATATGAGTATGGCAGGTATTTTTTTTTGACAATTTTTGTATCTTTGTAAGGTCGAAATTCAAGACCTTAAATTCATAAATTGTGCTATTATAATTATAAGTTATAGAATTTTTTATAGAACTTCTTAGATAAATATTTCAAATTTTTGAAATATAAATAATCATAAACTGTACAGATATGTGCATCTAAAATCTTTAATCGGTCGCAAATTTAAAACTAAATGACTGATGGTAATGTCGAATTTCGAGGATAATCATGGCAGATTCGCAACTTACCAAATTAACTCGAGATGCCAAAACTAAGAAATATTGGCCAATTAGTCTAGAAATAAGCCGCGGACGCCAAAAATCGGACAAAAGGATTTTCGGATTCTAAAAACTCCTCAAATTTAAATCTTAACTTTTATGGAAGGAGATAAAGAATTTAAACAGAGCAAACAAGATTTATTTAAATCTAAATAAAATAATAAAAAGAAATCTAACATACCAAACAAGACGTCGAAGGAAATCCATATAGACCAAAATCGCACAGAATTAAGTGCTTCCTTCCCATATTTTCTAGTTTTATGTTTATTCATTATTCGTAAACATTGTATTTATGTGAATACAATTAACACCTTGCTCAGTGTGGAGAGAGCTGAGTTGCTGTGCTCAATTTATCCGGGTGTGGCAGATAAATTATTTAATCTGTTAAAGTCCACGGATGGACCTTGTGGGATCTACATACTCTCATGGGCTCAACCAGCCTCTATAAAGTGGGTACCCTTCACTGGGGGAAAAACCAGGTGGATGAGTGCACAACCATTGTCCTACCAGTAGTATAGTGTCTGCCATGCACTTAACCCAAGACCCTTCATGGGATGTGGTGGTTCATGCTTTTTAATTATAGGCGACCTTTCCAATAACTTGAGCTGACAAAAAAAATAATTTTACTTCGATTTTCTAGAATGAAAATAGAAAAAAATAAAGTCATTGGAATGTTTATTTGCGAAAATAAAACTTTCTGCATGAGGACTCCTAACGAAGGTAATTAGGAACAAATGTCATTGAAGGGTTGGGTCCCTTACCACTTTCTAGAGTCCCTTGTGAAATACCAACTGTCATTAGATGATCAATAGGTTAGCCACAAGAAATTTTCTCGGCAGAATTCGGCCAAGGTTTTTGAAATTGCTCGTAATTCCCTAGTATCTAATGGCGTTTCAGGATCTCAAAAGCATTTTTTTTTTTGTTTAATGAACAATAGTGTAGTCATTTAAACTTTACAGTTATATTTAATTCGATTAAATGAATGTTCCGAATGATTTTAGAATATAGAAAATCATTTATAGAAACAGACTTAGATCGTAGAAAACTCCTGACTAACGACTTTAGAACTATTGAAATGATTTAATCAATATTTTCTAGCCGTTATATAATGAGTCATTAAATTTTGTAACAGATATAAGTAGCGCTATATTTCAAATCAAATGTAGGACAGTACATCTTTAATAACTCTTATAAAAATACTTTTTGACAGGTTAATATAGCCTAATTTGCAACTTTTGATTATTTATTTACTGTTTATAGTCGCATATTTTGAAAACAAACATATTCAAGATATGTTACTAACGATTCAGCGACCAGTTCCTAAGGTAGCAGCTCAGGAGTATCCCTCCCATCGACATCCATTCCTACTTGAGGTCAAAGAGAAGGATGAATCTTTGAAGTACCGTGGGTTTTGTTGAAGAGGACAAGATGGCTTATGTTAGATGAAGACAGGCTGTCGAAGGAACGAAACTATAAATTGCAATCTTAACTTACTAAAAACCCATGTAACGGTCCCAGTTCTAGTGTAATGTCATAATTTATGCTCCCGAAATGCAGAGACTTATACCAGCTTAAGGGGAAAAGGGGAGCTTCTCGACTGATCTTCCCTTATTACAGACTTAATAAACTTATTATAGATTGCTATTACATGTCCATATGACCACAAAGCACCTTCATTAATGTTGTAAACCGCAGGTAGCAGATGCTTGCTCTGACTTGAGTGTGACGAAACGACCAGATGCCCGAAGAACTATTACAATGATAACTTTTCGCTTTCTGCTATTGAACTTGGCACACTTCAGTGACCTTCTGAAGCGGATAATCGTTCTAGTCCTGAAGATAGTGATAGTATTCATCGGTGATACTTAAGAGAAATGGAACGAAAACGTAAAAAGCCCAAAAAAGAATATTTTAGTCGTTTGGAACGACGATAAAACCTTATGTAGTTCTGACACACTTGCTTTTCGGCATTTTTCTTGGATGAAAATTTTAACTGGATTGCAAAACCATTGGAAAGATACAACCGTTACTAGCTTTGATTTTCTGATATACAGTTCCATATAGTGACCAGCTTTAAGTATAATTTTTGTGAGAATGTCATACGAAAAACTTTGGAAATATATATATATATATATATATATATATATATATATATATATAATCTTTTATAAATAATATATAATTAAAAATATTAAAATAAATATAAAAATATTATATAATTATAAATTATAAATATATAATATAATCTTTTATAATTATTAATTTTTTTAGGTTTTCACTATATAAAAAGATAAATTCTGAGACTTTGTAATGGTACCAGACTTTTCTGCAAATGACCAATTGGTGAATCACATACCCGAATTTGAATGAAGTCGAGTCCGAATTTCAAGTTATGATCCTCCAAGACCTGAATACCATCGAATAATAATTTGCGGGATTTCGTATACATTATTTTATCACATAATTACTTTATTTATAAAATAATTTCAGAAACGCACAACCGTTTCTGTTTTTTAAATAGGTATTCTTGAAATCAGCGCATCCACATTTACATATTTATAATATGCATCATATTATTTAACTTATGTAGCAGTATCAAAACAGATCTTACCGTAGATTACCTCAAAGAAGAAGTTTGAAAGGCAAAATGACAGCGAAACTTACCTAAAACAGAAAATGGATAAATTGAGCAAAATTGTCAAAGGAACTAATTGCATTTCATAAACATTGTACCACCCTGGAGGTTATGTTATATTTAATATGTAATGTATAAAGTGAAATGCACGACTAATATAATATAGCATATCTAATGAATAATATATATATATAATGTATGAAGTGTATAAATTAAGTAATGATACTGATTTTACATGTTCGATCTTGTAACATTAGGGATACATCACACAGGAGAGAAGGCAGGTAAACATGTGTTACGCGTCCAATAGAAGTTTGAACACGTTAAAGTTGTTGCGCTAACCGAAGTGAATTTTTTCGTGAGAAAGGTTTTGTTAGTGCAATATAAAGCTGAGTGACATCAATTTCGAACAATGTTGTGCTATCAAGTTTTGCTTAAGAGTTTGACACAGCACAAAGGAAACATTTGAAAAATTGTGTCAGGCCTAAGGCTTGCAGGAAAGGAAGAATGTGCAAGTTAAAATTAAAATGTATGATGATTTGTTTCACAGAGAGTTCGTGCCTTAACGCCAAATGGTTAGTCAACATTTTAACAAAGAGGTTCTGGAGAGACTTCGAAAAAGGGTAATGTGTGTACAACCAACCATAAACATCATGTAGATGTTGTATGACGACAATGCTCTTTGCCGCACCGCGATTTCTATCAACGAGTTTACAGCCAGTGAAAACACTACTATAGCTTCTACAGGTTTTATATTCGCCCCTTAAGGACGCTACTAAAGAATCTATAAGTCAAAAAGAAGAAAAATCATAATTCATGCGGGCAAGAGATTCAATGTGGCGTCATAATTGAGCGTGTAACGGGATTTGATTGAGTGAAGAATCGCTAAGAAAGCCATCATTGGATGCACAGGTGGATGCATGAAAGTGAATGCAGGCATGCAGTGGAATCGAACATTCAATTGACTTTTTGTAGGACTTTTGTAGGAATCTTAAGAAGATTCCTATTTTAACTGGACCGATTTTATTTTATTTTAACTAGACCTATTTTAACCTATTGATCATCTAATGACAGTTTGTATTTCAGAAGTGACTCTAGAAATTGGTAAGGGACCCAACCCTTCAATGACATTTGTTCCTAATTACCTTCATATATACAAATAAAGCATTTTATTTGTTTTTAAACGGTTTGTTACGGTCAAACGCGTCTGTCGTTTTCCATCTTAATATTTCTTTAAGTCAGGAAAAAAAAAGAATATGTGTGAATTATTTCTAGGTTTAATCCTGATCCATGATGATGGTCTTTTTATTGGTTGACATTATTCAAAATTTGTATCATACTACCAAATGCGCTGTTTTATATTCATCTAATTTCAAACTAATATTCCTCAAAGGCAGATACAAAAATGCTATCCGGTCGTAAATGTCTCCTCTCATGTACATAGAGTCGTGCCTGAGGCAAAGTTGAAGACCGATAGTCTTCTGAAGCTTAGGTTTCGCGGAAGATTCTTCATGTTTCGCAATACGCGCATAATCCTCGGTACAATCGATATTCTCCATCTTCGAGAACACGTCAGCAATAGTGATCTATCTCTTCTTCGGGAATGGGTATGGGATCTGGGTTTTGGAGTTATATTATATTCTACCGGAACGTCTAAAGCTTGGTAGTCTCTTCAGGCACTGCTTTAAATGCCTCATGGCCCGGTTGATTTTCCGGTTATAAGAAAGTTCACTTAATGCATTTAAAATGTCTTAATTATTTTATAAAAACCAAACATAAATTATTTACAATGCTTTGAAATGCTATTTGCTACATGAGAAGGCAAGGAAGAGTTTTGGCGTTGCATAATGGCCATTAGAGGTTACTTCATTTAGTAAGGTCCGAACGTATCACGCAACGAAGATATTTTTCTCTTGCTTCGGGTCAGAACCCACAGGAAATTATTGGACGTGAATAATAATGATATTTAAGTTGTGTACATCGTGATGATCTAAATTTAAGTGTTTCGGATTAATTAACGAAGTTGTTTCCTCGTATTGTTTTGTTACATATGTCGTACAGTAACCAGTAAAGCAATGTAATGATAAGGTTTTATAGAGATGAACTTCAAGAAGCTTTCTGTTAGTTAAACATTCTATATGAAACTATATCAACGAAAACACAATAACTAAACAACATAATAATAAAATATCTTTAAATAATCCAATCCCTACAATCCAAAATCCTTCGTAAAATCCTCAATGCTCCTTATTTTGTTATGAATAAAGTCATCCACAATGCCCTTAATGTCCCATTTGTTGCTGATTTGGCCCGAACCCGGTATTTATCCATTCATAACAAACTTCATTCGCACTCTAACCCTCTAGTTTCAAACCTAGCTCCCTCTTCAATTCCCGATAATCCTCCGAGGCACCTGAAAAGAAGATGGCCACGTGACCTTCTTAGTTGAACTTGTGATTTGAGTACTACCAGTGGGTAATTTCTCTACTTGTCATTACCTCATGTCGTTATGTATCACTTAGCCTATTTATTTGTTGTATTATTGTGATACAGTTGTAAATATCAATAAATAAATAAGAAAAACAAAAAAAAACTTTAAATAATCCTCTTTCTGTACAATCAAACATGCAGTTGCAGGATGACAAATTTTAACACATACATAAAAGTTTTAACACATACATGTTTTAATGTAATAATTAAAATCCTTGGCATTTTATTATATAATTAATGGCTTATAATTTAATATTTTTATTTCTATTTTTTAAACCAAACAATATTTATTTAACCTTATTATATCTCTTTATGACTATAAATTATAAATTACGGTAGGATATCATTATAAAATTATATTTAATAATGAGGAATATTTATCCACTTTATATGATAATTTTAAAGGAAGGAAAAAAATCCTGTCTGAACTGCATTATTTTTTTCAATGGTTCTTTCATATTATCCTTTGAGGTATTAGAAATTAATATAATGTTAATTAGGTTAATTTTAGAAGAATATATTAACGGAAAAGGAGTATTACATCTAAATGTTTTCTGATAAGTATTGTTTTTACTTATATACTTCAATACGTCGAGAGGTAATAATAAATGTATTTCCGTATATATTTACTAATTTAGTAAAGAATAATCAAAATAAAATAATTTTATCAAAAATGTAGCAGAGGATGTGGCTAAATAGATAGTTTGAAACTGTAACAAAAAAATTACTGTGATGATCAACCCTGAAGTTACTTACTTACTTAATCTCTTCCTCTCTACCGCTTTAAGCAGTGTGAGGAGCCTGCTTATAGAGCTTGATCCATAAGTCTCGATCCTGAACCACCAACTTTCTCCTTCTCCAGTCCAGGCCTCTCCTGTCAAAGGCTTCCTTAACCCCGTTCCCCCAGGTTCTTCTAGGCCTTGCCTGAGGTCTTCTGCCTTCCACTTTATTCTCGTAAGTGGCTTTAGCCAAACGGTCATCAGCCATACGGGAGACATATCCGAACCATCTCATCCCATATTCCTCAACGATGTCTGCTGCTGGTCATATGCCCAGATTGGTTCTTATCGTCGCGTTCCTCACCCTATCTCTTCTCGTTTTCACCTCAATTCTTCTTAGATTCCCATCAATTGCTTGGAGTTGACTTTTATGCTTGCTGGTGAGGGTCCAAAATTCACTTGAGTATGTCAGGATTGGGAGAAAGGTATTTTTAAACACTGTTTTCTTGGCGCCTTTTGTAACTTCTCGTTTTCCAATAAAACCTCTCTATCGATTGATACCATATCGAACCATACTCATTTAGATGGGCGCCAAGATATTCAAAGTCCAACCCTGAAGTTATGATTAGAATCATTTGCTCTGATTGAAAACAAAGTTGAACCGCTATCTCACAGGATAGACAGGTTTTGAAAACAGACTGAATTAAGTTCTGTGCAGTTGTGAATTAAGAATTTTACTCCATTTTTATCTAGGAGGAAATCAACTTTTGACAGAATTACTCCTTAATTACTGATCGACAGTTCAGAAATATCATCTAATACTTTAATATTTTATACAATAACGCTTTACTATGAAATATATGAAAACAAATTGTTTAATTGATATTAATGTCGAGGCGCGATTAGCCTGAATAGAAAAAAAATGAAATGAAATAATAAAATATTTTTAATTTGAATATGTTCGATAAATTTAATAAATTAGATCAAATACTGAAACATGTGGGTTTATTACATTGAAACATAACTACAAAATTATACATTAAGAAAACTATATATACAAAATTAACGTAACAATTCTACCAGGAACAAGAACAAAAAAATGAACAAGGAATATAACTATGGTTTTTAAATAATATAAGGAATAACTGTTCAATAGACTACTTTACGAGAAATGAAGTCTCTTAATGGCGGAATCTCAAACTGGGGCGACGGGGCTACTCGGCGAGGGACGGTAGACTCCTTATTGGATGGCGATGCTTTAAAGAATTGTAAACGCAAAGGGCGCTTGTTAGTGCAAGTAAAGGTTACTTACAATGCTAGTTGATAATCGTCACCTGGTCTTCAAGTCATCCAAATGCCTGGCAATCGTCTTCAGATGATCACTGTTGTCCTCTCTGGACCATGGAATAGCAGAGGGGCTTGCAGAGATTCAAGGTGGCTCCTCAGTCTGATGCCGTGAATTTTTGCAAGATGGTGATTCGTCCACGGTTGAGCAGCAAGTGAAGATATTCGGAGAACATATGGTGTATATCCAATAGCTTTCTATTTAGATGGCTATATCCGATCATGGCGGCAGTGACTATATTATTGGATATACACTGTTTGACAGTTACCCGACTGAACAATTAATATTACATTTTCTTAGTTATTTGCGCTTTTGGAGATTTATCAGATGAGGCTTAGTGTGCTAAAATTTCAATTATTATAAAATTATGTTTCAATAAGAAAAAAAATCCATGAATTTTGAATATATTTTTTTTAATTGATGAATGTCTTAATATAATAAAAAAAGGTTAATATTGGGATGCTCATGGTTGTTATCAAGAAACAAAGTAACTGAAACCTATTAAATCGGTCAAAAGTTCAAAGAAAAACAATATTTCGAGATCTTACAGAGTTGAGATTCATTGAAGTTGTTGCTAAGAATAATTTTCATTTTGACACAGGATACAATACGAAGAAGTGGAATTTTACAGCAGTAGCGGATGAGTTGAATTTTTGTTTTTTTAAATAAATAATTTCATTGCATATTTTCATTAAAAAAATGAATAAATGAAAAACTAACAAATTTAAATCAGCATTTTTTTTGTTTATGTTAGAATACAAAATAATACTCATAATATAAATAATGCTTTTTATGGAGTTGAATATTAAAAGGGCAGAACCGATGCTGATTTTAAAAAATGAATGAATAAAATAATTTATTCATAATGGTAGTTCTCTAACACAATGTGGAAAGAAGTGAGGTTCGTTATAAATCCATTTCATAACCCCTACAACACCTTTTAGACGTTTTGAGGGGAAGATAAACTTCTAGGACAGCTTATAAACAACAGTGATAACCCAATTAACACGGTATTGTGGGTAGCTCTTGCACAATCGTTGCTTGTGTAGGTGATCTAGGTAGGATCATGATCAATTACCCGATTGGTTCCAATTTGGAACCTTTCATTGGAGAGCTCGAGTGTGACTTTTGATAGGTTTTTGCGTTGCAGTAAATGATATTTAAAGTAAGTATTATCAAGTACTGAAATAAATAAACTACTCTCAGAATAACTATTAATCATTGACAGTTTATTGCAAATAATTTTTTTTTAATTATCAGGTTTTAAAATTTTCTCACATCGCCGTCCCCAATACACCTTTCCTCCAATATCAAACTGTCCACACAATCCTTCTTTGTCAGACCTCTAGCTGTCATTTCTTCCCTGACTTCTTCTTTCCGCTGCTTCCGAGTTCTTCCGTGCCTTCTCTTCTCAGGGCAGTATTTAAGTACACGAAGCGGTCACCGCATCGCATCCATTCTTACGTCCCCTCACCACAGAAATCTTCATTCATTACTGTCATTGAAAATGTTGATTTTAGCTCGCATCTTGTTTCTTATAACTTCATTTGGGACCTTCTGCAACCTGGATATCACACGTCTCCAATCTACGCATAAAATCCATTTCTAGGGCCAGTAATTTATTTGCATATTGTTTTATCAGTGTTCATGATTCTGATCCTTATCCAAATAATTAATAATATTTATTGATAGTAATTATTTATACATGAAATTAGCTTGTTAACACAAGAGCCTATTACACCCCATAATTCGGCGTAAATAGAAATAGAAATGTGTGGTAAAATAAACCTCTAAATATTTTATTTTGAAACATGTAACGCAGGAAGATCATATGCGGTGGGACAAATCGTATATGACGCAATTCCAAAAATGTACTGATGTAACGCTCCTTTGACTTTTCCGGATACAGCAACGTTTTATCTGATTGACGGATACATACGGTGAAGAAATCCCAGAGGAACGACACGACAGTATTGCATTTCACAACGTGAAGTAAAACGAAAAACGCTAGAGTAATATAACTACATGCATAAAAATGCGCACGCACGCACAAACGTTTTTTAAATTCAGCCAAAAATATAAAACTAAATTTTTACGACGTTTCACGACTTCATAGTTCTCATATAAATGCCATGAAGTTAAAAAAAAACACTTTTTTCTCCACCTAATACTAGTGAACATGAAGATAGCATACTAGTCGGAACATAAAATTAATAATTATTTATACTTTATAATTAAACAAATATAAAAAAAGACTACCTTAACGCATAAATTGCACAAATGCATGATGAAATATGTTCCACTACATCTCACAATATTCTGTGAAAATTATTCTGCGAAAATACTCCTTGAAATCAGCTGCAAGTCAGTACGAAAAGTGATATCCACCGGATAAACAGAAATTTATTATTAAAAATTTAGGACAATACCTCGTAAATATTTAAACATGAGATCCCTCATTATGAACTTGTAAAAAAAAAAAAAAATCCATTATCATCGCTACCGTTTCAATCAGACCATGCTTCCTGGACTGCATGATATTAAAAAAGCCGCTCATTTCTAAATTTATTTAGAAGTATTTATTAAACCATATTTTGACAATAAACTATAAGATTATTGTTATTATAATTATTATTATTAATTGTATTCATTGAAACTATTATAACAATAGAACAAGTAAATGGGGGAAGAATGATATATAATGGCATGGATAAAAAATATAAGTAGAGAAATTACACAGTGGTAGTACTCATTATTAGTATTCTAAATTAAATTTAAAACAAAATGCGTAAAAAACCTTAATATACGCAACGACATAAAGCGGGATTTAAAAATATATTTTATTTTGAGGCATGGACACATTAATGGTATTTCTTTTTTTTTTTACAACTTCAAACGTAGGATTCATTAAAATTAATCAAAAAGATTAATTGAAATAATGGCTTTTAAATGTCATCCCATGATAACACAAACAAATATTTCACAATTTTTAAAAATTATTATTGTGAAATTTGGAACATTTATTTCTGGGAATGAATTTATCCGAAATTGTATATGATCGTGTCGGTTAAATAAAGTTTATGAGCACGTGACTTTAATTGGAGGGGAAGAACTCAACTTTCTTTTTGGTGGTTCCTTTTTTCTTGAAGACCATGAACGAAAAAGTAATAGGTCCTTCAAAAATCGCGTGTTTCCAAGGTCATATTTGATAGCATACTAAACAATGATCGTTCATTTGTAGTGATAGTAAATATTATCGAAAAAAAGAGGATTGATAACAGCTCATTGTATTCTGTTAACATAAACACAATAATCAACAGAAGTCCACTTATCCACTTTGAATTAATAATTTAATCTCAGCAACCACTCCAATAATTAAGAAGCTCCATATAAATTAGAAAATATTTAAAAAAATTAAGATTCAAATTATGGGGCATTTGACAGTGATCTCATTTCTCTATATTAGGCTATTAGTTTATGATATTTAACTAGAAAGAAAAAAAAACATTCTGAAAAATCACTCCTTGGTTGTTATTTTTGGTTTAAACCGACAGAGTCAAAAGGTAGGTATTTTGCAATTGCTGTTTATAATCGTCCTGAAAGCCTTTAATATTATTGTTAATATTTTGATTACATACTATCCTTATAAGGTTTATTATGAGGTGAAACTTTTTACAAGATGGTTACCGCATAATTTTATAAGTACACAGCGTTGGCCTCAGCTAGAATTATTTCTTACTGATCCTAATTCACCCCATCTTTAAGCATTACTAAACTAGTGACTAAATTGTGAGAGCGAAATACTAATTTACTTTTCGACAGAGATATAATAGGGATAAAGACGGGAAAAGCGTAGGAATACACTTGCCTTGACCCAGAAAATTGTGTTGTGTGAGCAGTGAAAGGAGTGTAGGTAACTTACGGCAAGTGAACTCGCTCCCACTTCTCACTTCCTGTATCCCTCTCTCCACTAGCTCAAGAGCAAGGTGTTCCAGATCTCTGTACTGACAGCTTCATACAGTCAATAAAATTATTTGCATTATCGTTAACTATATCGGCAGATATTTTCAGTCATTAAGAAGTGTAAGAAAGAAAATACAAATAAATAAAACCATGGTAATACCGGTAATCATGTATGGATGCGAAACACGACCCCTGGCCGATAATCAGTACCTATTGTCAATTCCTGGGGAAGAAGAATATAGGGCAGAGTAGTCGAAAATGGAATATGGAGAAGGAGAAGAGATAAGGAGCTGATAGAGCTTTTGGGCATGTGGAAAGAATGGCCGACCACAGGATACAAAAGATGTAGAGGACGTCCTCGGATCAGATATCAGGAAGATGTGGAGGAGGACTTAAAGCTGTTGTGATGGATGAGGCTCGGGTTGTAGGACTGTAGAACCATTATTACAATAATAATAAATAACGTTAAGACCGTGGAAAATCCCAACATAAAGCCCTTAAGTCTCCAAACTAAAACAGATAATGAAATTATCTGTCCGATATTTCGCCTATTCAGGCATCCTCAGGGTAAAAAGAGAATAACAACAAAACAAAAAATGAATAATGCACCCAAGGAAGGTCCCACCACCTCCAAGGCTCAAATGCGACTAATGAATCATAAGGAAGGTTACTCAACCCCGGCTGGATAAGGTTAGATAAAAACAGCTGATAAATATTCCAGAATTTGAAAAATAAACATACACTCACCAAACTTCAAACAGCACAGCAGGAAAAAATAAATAATAGTAAACAGCAGAAAACAATAAGACAAAAGACCATAAGAAAAAATAAAAGTAAAAATGCAAGAAAAATAAAAAAAGAACATTATCAAGAAACCCGTGGACTTATGGCTATCTTGGGCGCATTATTCATTTTTTGTTTTGTTGTTATTCTCTTTCTACCCTGGGGATGCCTGAATAGGCGAAATATCGGACAGATGATTTAATTTTCTGTTTTAGTTTGGAGACTTAAGGGCTTTTCGTTGGAATTTTTCCACGGTCTTAACATTTATGTTAGGTCTCTTTTTACTTTTAAATATTAATAATAAGTAACATTTAGTAAACAAATAAATAGTAAAAGAGTTCAAATATCTGGGTAAATGGAACGGAATAGAATATATAAGACAATAAATTCGAAGAAAATTAAACTTCAATCAACCTAAAAATTGAAATTAAAAATTTTATCAAAGGGTGATCAAGCCAGAGGCATTGTATGCAGCAGTAAGGCTTAACAATGAATCGTGTAGGGCAAATGAAACAATTGGAGCTAAAAGCAAGTAGAATTTTAAGGAAAATTATTGGAACGAAATTTCAAAATATTAAAGTCGTCTATGCAAGGAATGTTACTCTCTATAAAATATTGAACACGTATCAGATGGCATGCGAAGGGGGAGAAAATGCATATTATTTACGGATCCCTTCTTAGAATGGATTCAGAAGTGTACCCATTTTATAGACACTAGATGAACCACAAGAGGGTCTGTAAATCCCACATGGTTTATCCGTGGCAGTAAACAGAGTAAATAATTTCTTTGCCCCAGCCGAACTTGAACCCGGAACCATCACCACACTCTACAGACTGAGCTACCCCACTATAATTACAAAATAAATAATAAAATAGAACAGTAAAGAAAATTATGAAAGAATAGTAAAGACAATTATTTTTTTAATTAAAAAAGATTAAATAAAAATATTTAAAAATTATCACCACCATAAATCTTAATCTTATAATATTATAAATGTGAAAGTTTGTATGTTTGTCTCTCTTTCACGCAAAAACTACTAAACGGATTTGGATGAAACTTTACAGTAATATAGGTTATACATCAGAATAACACATGGGCTATAGCAAGCGCGGATGTAGGGTGGCGCACGGGGGCAGGCGCCTCTCCCCTCCCCCCCCCGACAGTTTTATAGGAACTGTGGAGAATCCACTATAGTACATACATAATTAAAGGAAAATAACATGATCATAGTTGTTAAAATATCAGAAAGAACAAGAGTGAAACTATTTGTTTTGATATACTATTAATCTTACTAATATTATAAATGAGAAAGTTTGTATGTTTGTATCTCTTTCACGCAAAAACTACGGAACGGATTTGGATGAAACTTTACAGTAATATAGGTTATACATCAGAATAACACATGGGCTATAGCAAGCGCGGATTTAGGGGGGCGCACGGGGGGACGTGCCCCTCCCCATCCCCGACAGTTTTAGAGGTACTGTGGAGAATCCATTATAGTACATAATTAAAGGCAAATCAGGAATTTAGCATCTTGAAATTTGCAGATAGGTCCTTTGTATGATTTAAGAAAGAAGTTTGGATAATTCCACCCTTATTATAATAAGGGTTCAAAGGTTGTATGGAATCCGTCAGTTTTGAAGTTAGACATCTGAAATTTTGTACGAGTAACCTATAGTGAAAAAAATTAAATTATTTAAATAATTAAATTATTTATTATTTTAAATTATTGTTAAAAAGCACTGTCAAGAAACTTTATGCGGTAGTCCAATTTCTATGCGAGCGAAACCGCGGGGAAAAGCTAGTATAAAATAAATTAAAAAAAACATTGTGATACGAAAGAAGAAACAAAAATATTCCATGACATTTGATGCTAATATACAATTTGGCAAAGTTTTCAATTATTTATACAGCAGTAATTATTAATGTTAAAGAGGTCAAGGAGTAAGATACTTAAAACTAAAATTCGATCATATCGCGGATTTTTAAAGAAAAACTATTTATTACAAAAGACTTTGTTGGTTTCTTCTGGTTTAGAGAGTGTTGATAAATTTTTCGCCAACGTTTCGCCAGCCATGCTGCTGACTTCTTCAGGACTGAAATGAGAATGAGCTCGAAACGTTGGCGAAAAAGTTATCAACACTGTCTAAACCAGAAGAAACCGACAGTCTTTTGAAATAATAGTGGCCGTGTAAAAAAGTATTTAAAATCTATTTAGTTTTGAAAGTTGTATTAAACATAAAAAATAAGATAAGTATGAAAAAATTTATGTTAAATTGTTTTCATTTTAATTTTTAATAATAATGATCGATTACGAAGCGATAATAAAAGCGAGGTATGTGCGACCAAACAGAACAACGAGGACGTTGCCCTAGGCTTGTAAGACATCTGAATGAATGGATACCAGGCACTTTTAATGGTAATGGGTTAGGTCAAAGGGGTCCCATTAAACTGTTAGTCACGCCTGCCCTAAACCAGAATTCAAATTGCTTTCTTTGGTTTTGGTATGCTTTATCCTCACACGGGTATAGACGAGACATACTAGTATTTACCATTATCCGTGTCTCATAATTATTTACAATGATAAATAAAAAATGGTTTAATGAGCTTAATCAATTTTATGTATGCCGTTAATTCAAACATATACACTTAACCTTTCTTCATGATTTTATTACTATGAAGGAAATTATAAACACCGGGACAAAGAAGTCAAATTAATGTTTTTTCCAAAGCAAATATTTAATATGTTACAAATCTTTCAATTTAATATTAAATATTGAAAGTATACTATTAATTCATATGCAGTTTATAAATCATTTATTTATTTATTTTTATTTTGATACCCTTATTTTACTAGTTATTTAAATTATAACTTACATGTGTGTCAGGAAAGATTTGGCACTGAGTAGAGTCCATGTACTCTACCGTCGGGGATGATTCGAGAGATTATATATCTATCTCTACGTGTATAAATCAACAACAGTTTTAAGAAATAATTTAATCATTAATAGTAACAATAACTATTAGGTGACGCATAATAATCATGTGTACTTTATGGTATAAAACACTATCTTAAAATTTTTACCAACTATATGATCCATACGCCCTCAATCATTAACACACAATTACCAAGAAAAAAAAGTAAGAATAAATGATCCGATAAGAATCAAGAAAAACATTAATAACAGACAAAGTGCCAATTCTTACCTGAAACACGTTTAAGTTGTAATATAAATAAATAGCAAAAAAAGGGTATCAAATATCTTCTATATACTTTAATAAAAATCTTAGGATCAAACCTTTGAAATTTAATAGAAAAATTAAATAAATGATTTATACACTTTAGACGAATTAAAAGTATATCCTAATTACTTAATATTAAATAAATAGTTGTAATACATTAATAAACTGTCATCATTTGGAAATTTGCATTTGAACAAAATAAAGTAGTTACTAAAATATAAAATTATAGTCTGGAATACTTAATAGCCAGTGAAAATCATTATGAACAGTTATTTTTAAAAATTAGTTGCTGTTTGACATCCCTCTGCACTCATATTGGTCGAAAAATTGGGCTGAAATGTTGGACAAATAAAATAAGTATAATTATTTTGTGCAAAATTTATTGACTGGATTCCCTGACCATTCTCAATATTTCTCAAAATATATCCAGTCAACCATTTCCACAACAATAAAAATCATTATTGGACTGTATTATTAGAAATACGAATAAATAGTCTTAATTCGATGATGGAAATAATGGTTATTACTTTCATTACGACATAGTGTAACGGTATTATACTAAAAACCAGTTCCCTGATAAGTTTTGAAATAGATGACACGACAGAAACCACCTCAAACGTTTCCCTTCAGCCATCACGTAACGAGATTGTTAGGTTAGGCAATAATGACTTGAGAGAATTCTTCACTTTTTTGCGATCAGTTAACTTTATTTATTGACATTGGCTGGGAATTGGGAATGGGAATCCCATAAATACGAATGTCCCAAAAAAACAAACAAAAATTAACCTTCAGTATTTTATATTACTTTTAACCATTTCAAAATCTAAACAACATTTTTGGTCCCAAAAGATGAGCAAGAACCAGGCAAAACAGGTGTCCTGTTGACATTTTATGGCGACATAAGTATACCTCTTTCGAAAATAATATATTGCGCAGAATATTCTGTCCGAAAAAGGTTGATCCTACTGGAGAATTCAGGAGATATGCAAAATTGGAGAGCATGCATACGGTTAATAAGATTGAAGTGATAGCATCGTAAAGATCGAGATGGGCTTGTATAGTTGTTAGTCCTAGTAACAAACGAATTCCTAAAAGTACTGAGTCGATCAAGCATCATCATCAAGGAGTGAATAATTAGAGTGTATAATTAGAGAGCAGTATATTATTTTCTATAATAATTCCAAAATATACAATATTTATAATGTAGCATTTTCGTTATTTAATGGAAAGATATTAAATACATTTTTTTTAAACAATCTGAATTTCATGAAAATAATAATGTTTCGTAATTTTTATGATGCTACGTTATGTATCTATGTATTTTTATGATGTTAAAAAGGAAATGGAAAAAAAAAAACTTGAATTTCTTTTAATAAATCCATTATATAATTATTAATAAACATGATGGGAACTCAAATACTCACTATTTCCTCCTTGAATTCCTTTATCACTCAACTACAAAAATTAAAATATGACTCGAATAAACAAAAATAATGAATTCGACTCTACCAATGAATTTTATTGAGTGGTCACCTATTAAAATAATCGATTCCATTCGATATAACGAAAGAAGATTATAAAGAAGATTATAGTCGATTCTATCCCTTCTTCATAACCTATTTCATCAGCCAAAGATATTCCAATTTTCATATTATAGATTGCATTAAAAATTGAATAAATTTATGTAGGATGGAGACCTGGGAAAAAGCAATCTGGAAAATAATCAAGATCAAAGATAATAGGATGGATCGGGGTAGCTTAGAATGTAGGGAGATGAGTTGGTCTGCTGAAGGTTCCGGGTTAAAATCCTGCTATGGCAGATAAATTATTTAAGGTTTTAACCGCCACCGAAGGACACTGCTGGGTCAACAGACCCTCCCTCACCCAGTCTGAATGGAGTTGGTACCCTTAATTGGGAGAAAACCCGGCGATTGAGCATGATCTAAGACAAATGAGACCTCACTGTAACATACAGTCCGTATGATGTACTGGATCCAAGTTCCTTCATGGATTTTAGTGGAACAGGTTCTTTTTTAAGTCAAAGAGAAGTGAAGAACAGTGAAGGAACATTGGAATCAATTAAAATGTTAATGAAATCCCTCGTATCCTTCTGATTTTTTGTTGCAACATGAGGAATGATACTGAAGTAAATTATATCTCAAATTAAATCTCAAATTAATTACCTAATAAGATAAGGTATCTGGTCCGCAGGTTGCCTCTTCGAATTGAGTCAAAACAAGTTTTAACATTTCATTCGTTTCCCTTTTAATATTTTCCAAAAATATAAGCAATCAAGAGCTTTAGAATGGAAAAGAGAATATAATTATGGGAAATGTGCATACTCCGGTAATAATTTCATCTAGAAACGAAGGTTTTTAGTAATTCAAGTATAGCTACTCAGGTCATCCTTAAAGTATGAATGGAAAATTAAGAATGAGACCATTGATACTGCAGATTATTGAGCATTGAATTAAGTAAAAATTAAGGTATCAGGTCGGCAGGTTGTGGCTTGGAGAGTCACAAGTTTCAACTTTCCATTAGTTTAGGTTTTGATATTCTGGAAAATATTAGTTTAAGTATGGAAAACAAAATTGTAAATAAGAGAAATGTAGATATTTTGGTTACAATAATATCAACAAATGTATATCATCTATACTTCGAAATGTTAGTTAAAACTTTTGTTTCTTGATGGAATGATTAACGAAATCTACTCATTACCCATAATTACGTTCTCTTTCCCATGCTAAAGCTCTAAACTTGTATTTTTGGAAAACATTAAAAACATGTCACTCAATTCGAAGCGACAATCTGCGGAACAGATACCTCAGGTAATTCCAAATCAAGGCGATTTCAGCATCAACTATTCAATTGAGGCTAAATAGGTAATCATTATTCTTTATCTAATGAATAGAATAGTGAACACTCAATATTTCTGCGATTTGAGTGAATATTTTGCGAGAAATAAATGATAAAATTGTGCCTATTCTCAACCGATCACAAGGTTTCAACGCCCAGTCGTTATGGTTACATGTAATCCTCTCGATTTGTATTAAATCGGCGAAAATTAAAAATGGAAAACGAATAAATCGTTTGAGAAATAGAAGAACACTTCTTCTTTTTTTTTTTTTACTCTTTCCTATAAGTAAGTTCTCGAATACCTGTACGAACGGCAAAATCGTCAAGATTTTTTTATTTTGGCAACACTACAAGAGAGAATTCTACAGGATCATTAAGCACTAGGTCCCTCATATATCTAATTCCTTTCAGTTTCTAGTTACTCCACCTTCTCTGGAATTTCAGTTAATGGCTACTGCCTTGGGTTGCATTAGCTAATGAATGAACGATTCTTAGACCAGACGAGAGAAAACCCAAACTAAACGGATAGGAAGAGATGCCAGTTGGAAAATAATTCAACAATCTATAACATAAATTCAAAAAATTAAAATATTAAGGCTTAAAAATGGGTTGACATACCCAACACATGGGTTGGGTTATTAACTGATCTATTACCGTCTATGTCTCTAAATCAATCGGCCAATCCGACCCCTATGTCATTAAATACATGATATAAAATAAATAAATTACAATGAATATAATATAACGTGCGGTTGACTCGATAATTAACTCGATTTTCATAGCATCTATTAAGATACAAATTATGAAATACGGGCTGATTTCTAAACATCCTCTGGCGGCATTGTAATTGGCCAATGTAAACGGAAGGAGTTTTATCTTCTTGTTCAGCATGAACCTTACTAGATTTTTAATGGGTATATTCCAGACCTTGAATATTTTTATAAACTTAAGTATGGCGATAAAGATTATGATTTTTTTTTAAAATTCTAATAAAGAAACTTTTATTTTACTACGATAATCAATTTAATAATACACAAATATTGAGAGTTTAAAAAAAATACGGTATACATTTCGATTAAAGTAGTCTATAATAAAAAATATAATAATCAATACTGTGAAGAGTCCGCCATGACCCATCATAAAGATGAGTTAAAATTTCATAACTTTATCGGATCCATCAGGGTGAAATAAATTATCTACAATCGATTATTGTTCACCAGGAAGATTTAGACACAATATCTCGCCGATTAATTCTCATTTTAAAGAATTTAAATTGTGGGCAGTGGTTCGTAATATTGACATAAAAAAGAAAATAAGCAAGTCTTTTATGTGGCAGATACCAGTTTAATAATCAATAATTAGTAATTTTCTCATGTTTTTGTGTAAAATAGCTTTCTGAAAGGTTGCGTACAATTAAAAAAATACGGGTTCGTAATACAACTGGACTTTCCTCCAGGAGTAAAATCAAGAAGATACAATACTGCTTCTACTAAAAAAGTAAGTAGATATAAGTTTCGAAAGGAGCCTTCCAAAGAAAGGAAATAATAAGAAATGCTACAATGATAAGATCAACTGAACAGAAAAAAGTTGAGTAATTGTCCTTCCTAAAAATTGAATATATGCTAGTAATTTTATCGAAGAATTTTCATTTTTAATTATTTGGTTAACTCATTTTTCGTTCATGCAATTGGCACGCATGTATAACTAAAAGAGTTTTTAGTTCTGTAAAAAGTATAGACTTTTTCCTGCATAATAATCATTTTGATCTTGTTTAAAGATTTGTAAAATCGAATGCATTGTTAACTTAAAAATATATTTTTAACTCTTGAAGGAAGGCAGGCCTTTTTTTGTAAAATAGACTCTCGGAGTTGGGCCACTCAGCAAAGACGCATGTTTATCGTAAGTCAATGTATCAAGGTATATTTAGAAACCGACTAACCATATATAAAGAGAATTGATTCACGAAACATGCCTCAACAGAGCTGAATCAGTGGACTAACAACGAAATTCACTGGAGCCGACAACGAGATGCACGACAATAGAATTCGTTCCGAGTAATCTGCTAACAAGCGTGTAACAGCTGAATAGATCAATCTAATGCAAACTCTATAAGTGATTTTTTTACGTTTACTTTACATATTAGCGTTTTAAAGCTTATTGAGTTTATAATGATTTACTTACTTGATATATATATATATATATATATATATATATATATATATATATATATATTTTTTCTGCTAATTCCATTGGATACATTTGTATTTAACATATATACGTATATGCCATATTGTAGGGATGCAATGATAGATTAGACAAATTAAACCATCCACTACCACACAATGCAACGAGCGAAAAACCGGAATGCTTGAGTAAAGATATCAATGGCCTATCCGAAAATCAGTTTTCATTAGACATATCAAAGCCGATTAACTTCGTATACTGTATCACATAAACACATATGTGTAAGTGAGGATTCAGGAATATGGTCAGGATTCATGTTCTGCATGAATATCTCTGCTGATTACTATTAATTTTTAACAGCAAGAAATTCATGTTCAAGTATAACACTGGGGATTCGGTAACGCTTACAGTCTGAGTATTTCAAGGTACATACATATTAATATAGCTCTTGAGGATTAATGCGACATAAATAGATCATTTATTTAATGTAATCCTCAATATAGTCTTGAAACGTCGCCAAAAGGAGGTTTACGGAATAGATTGAACTAAAAAACTGAAAGTAAAGCTTATTTATTAAGAGTCAAGAGAAGTAGATACCGATCTCTCTCTCACTCTCTCACTCTCTCTCTTTCTCTCTCTCTCTCTCTCTCTCTATATATATATATATATATATATATATATATATATATATATATATATATATGTATATATATACTCCGAGGGTAGCTCAGTGTGTAGAGCGTTGGATGTGCTGAAGGTCTGGAGTTCGAATCCGGCCGTCAGATATATTAATTAGTCAGTTAAAAGACATGTATGGACCCTGTGGGATATGCAGAACTTCTGAGGCTCACCCAGCCTCTACAAAGTTCTCCTCACATAAACGTTAACATAGAAAGCACTGAACCATAGACCATTTTTGGATTATCGCAGTACAGGTTTATAAACATTTATTAATATAAAACTTGTCGGACACAATAACAAAAATGGAATTTTAACAGCGATAATAAAATGTGGAATGTGACAGATTACTCTGTCAGAGTAGTTCCATTCAGACTGAATGGAAGAATATAGAATTAAAAAAAAAAAAAAAAAGAGAACCAACAGGAGTCAACATCTTATTTATGTTCTAAACATGGTGGGGGGGGGGATGAGAAGATTCTATAACCCGGAATCCGATGTTAGGTAACATGTCCTGGAAACGTTTCGGACTGGAGGGGAATTTCTCCAGGTAGTGCCTACGTGTCTCTGCACAGGTTTCATCCAAACCAAATACCGAACAAATGATTTCATGAAATCTCACTTTCTTAACTGCGAATAGCTTAATTATGTTAATTAGACTTATAATAAATAAAAGAAATCTAGTATCTACGTATGTGTACCAGGGTAAACTTTGCGACATGCTAGGGAATTCAAAAGAGAACGTTTCTGAATGATCCTGTAGAAAATAATCTATCTTGACTTCATATGATTAGATTTATTTACCGTTTAATCATACGATCTATTATTTCTTGCATACTTAAAATAATAAGTATGTAAGCATGGTTCATATAATATTTACTACAATACAGTAGTTTCATTATGTTAGGTAACTGGCTAACATATTACTTTTGGTATTAGTTCCGCAGGTTGTTTCTTCGATTTCACAAAAAATTTTCATTAGTTTCCTTTTTAATATTCTAGAAAATAAAAATAATCGTCAGTTTTAGTATGAAAAAAAGAGTCTAATGAAAGGTAAAATTGTATATTTTGGAAATTATTTCGTCAAGAAATAAACGTTTCAACTAACATTTCGAAGTAAAGATGATGATATATGCATGTTGAAGTGTTCATTTATTGATGAAATTGTTACCGAAATAAACACTTTCCCCATAATTACACACCTTTTTCATACTAAAACTCACGATTATTTTTATTTTCCAGAATATTAGAAAGGAAATCAATGGAAAGTTGAAATTTATTGTGACTTAACTCGAAGCGATAGCCTGTGGAACTTTATAACTTCTGTGGATAACTTAATTTTTACCTAATATAAATAATACTCTGCAGTATCAATCGTGTCATAATAAATCTCATTCATACTTTAAGGATAACCTGAGCAAAACTATACCTGAATATCTAGAAAAAAAAATAACAAAAGAATCTTTAACTACCATTTCTAAATTTTTCTTAATATAATGTATTTAAATTAAATTATAAAAATGCCTGAATTTTTTTTTTATTTTCTAGACAATTTCTTTCAATTTATGCTCGATAAAAATGCAAACCTAACCAGTGTTCGATTTAAAGACGAATACTATGCGTGCGAACACTATTAACAGCATCAATACAATAGTTTTAACATTAGAACATACATAACAAAACTTGAAATCGATACAGTCAACGTATGGCACACATCCGGCGATAACAAAGAAAACAAACAGATCGGAAGAGTTTCACGTATTTCATAACACGAAAGTTAGGTAAACCTTACACTTAGAAAACTATTTATTTATTTATTTTTTTACGCAATATTAACAGAACGTACAAAATGGTTAAATTAAAATACGAAATAACAAATTAGTATATATACTTAATTACATCAATCTGTGTAGATAATGATACAAGGAATGCGTACCTAATAGTTCGGAGACTGGTTCAACAAATATCCAGACCAACTTTATTAATATTGTAAATAGGTCCTCAAACATGCTTTTATGAGAAAATATTTAAATTTAGATTAATTTTTTAATTGTGCATTTTCTTGATATACAGGTCACATCACAACTTACAAGTATATATATATTTTTTAAATACGTAAAAACAAATAAATACATTTCTTTTTAAAACTGGAAATAATTTTTTTTCTATCGGATATTGCGTCAAGCTTTCTACTTGCATTAAATGCATCTGCCTTTATTTTCTCACGTATGTTCAATTGTTCTTCTCCCATGCCTGCCAACCGTCGGATCATTGTCATAAGAAATTATATCGAAATAATACATACATATACACATATATATATATATATATATATATATATATATATATATATATATAAAATATCATTATTATTTATATAATATAATATAAAATAAAATAAAATATACAATAAAAGAGTCTCCCTAAGATAAAAGTGTACTCACTATACACTAAAATAATATTTCGGTGATTTTATTTTTAATTTAAACTTACTTAATGGATAAATCATTTAGAAGGCATTGATCACCTGGGGTCTGTAGTTTTCCATGTGCTTTGATATAAATCCTATCTTAAAGGGAAACTAGCAACAAGTAATTAAAAAAAATGGGAATTTTTATGGAGTTTTTTATGGTCTGGTATCGCAGTAGCTAATACGAAAATCAGAAAACATAATGTAAAAATTTATACAGGAAATATAACATCTTTCAAAATCCGTACTTATATTGTGTTACCTTAAAACTGAATCATTTTTGGGGGAAAATGAAGGCTTTTCTTAGCTTTTTTTGAAAAATGTGAACATAAAAAACACGTCAGAAAACTTGGCAATTGTTCCGCAGATTGTCGCTTCGAGTTGAACAACTTTTAATTGTTTATTCTTTTCATTTTTAATACTTTCCCAAAAGTACAAGTTATCATCAGCTATAGTATGGAAAATAGAATGTAATTATGGGGAAATGTAATTATAGGGAATACTTCGGTAATCTTTTCATCTAGAAAAAAACCTAAACCATGATTATGTCCTATTTAACATACTAAAGCTCAAGATTTTTTAAAAAATATTAAATATGAAACGAATAATCAGTTAAAACTTGTTGTAACTCAACTCGAAGCGACAAACTGCGAGACAGATACAGAAAACTTATTTTTCCATTTCTCTTTTTTGACCAAAACTTATCGATGTTTTTTTTTGGAAGCAGGCCAGTTTTGAACTTTACTGACACAATTTCATCCTATATATATATATATATATATATATAAACTGATTTCCTAAAACTATACGCCAACCTGAAACTAGAAAGTTTCAGTTGCCCAAGAACTGATCGTCACATGTTTGACTACCAGATTACTCAATTTTTCAGATGACAGTTAAAAGAAATTAATTATGAAGAAACAAATGAATCAGAGATTTCAAGGACTAATAATATTTTAAGAGCATATGAGAAAGGAAGAATGAAATAAAAAAAAGTATGACACCTGCTGAAGTAAATTTGTGCCCGAAAAAGCAAGAGGAATTTGAAATATAAGTATATAAATCAATTGCGAATTTTCTATAAAATAAACAAAATTAAAATGTTAAGACCGTGGAAAAATTCCAACGAAAAGCCTTAAGTCTCCAAACTAAAACAGAAATAGAAATATCTGTCCAATATTTCGCCCATTCAGGCATCCTCAGGGTAGAAAGAGAATAACAGCAAACCAAACATGAATAATGCACCCAAGAAAGATCCCACCACCTCGAAGGCTCAAATGCAACTAAAGAATCATAAGGAAGATTACTCGACCCCAGCTGGTTAAGGTTAAATAAAAACAGCTGATAGATACTTCAGAAATTCAAAATTCAATATACACTCACCAAATTTCAAAAAGCACCACAGGAAAAATAAATAATAGCAAACATCACAAAACTTAAGAAGAAAGACCATATGAAAAAATGAAAGTAAAAATGCAAGAAAATTTTTTATCATAATCAAGAAACCAGTGGACCAACGGCTACTTCACAAAATATATTAATAATGAAAAGTAAAAAAGAGACCTTACATAAATGTTAAGACCGTGGAAAAATTCCAACGAAAAGCCCTAAGTCTCCCAACTAAAACAGAAATAGAAATATCTGTCCAATATTTCGCCCATTTAGGCATCCTCAGGGTAGAAAGAGAATAACAGCAAACCAAACATGAATAATGCACCCAAGAAACATCCCACCACCTCGAAGTCTCAAATGCAACTAAAGAATCATAAGGAAGGTTACTCGACCCCAGCTGGTTAAGGTTAAATAAAAACAGCTGATAGATACTTCAGAAATTCACTCAATATACACTCACCAAATTTCAAAAAGCACCACAGGAAAAATAAATAATAGCAAACATCACAAAACTTAAGAAGAAATTAAAACTTTTCATTATAAACAAAATTAAATTTAAAAAAAAAATAATAAACAACGTATTTTATCATAGTAAAATATCATTCTATGGCCACCTTTTATGAATGAAACCTACAAGACTGGCGAACCGTGTGTTTACATATTTAAAGGAAAAGAAGACCAAACTTGCCTGGTTCGGAGAGGTGGAAAGAGGTTTACAGGAGATGGGGATTACCTGCTAGGATGTCTTGGAAAGCAACCGTCTGAGGATAAAACTAGATACCCATATGGGTTTTCAAGCTGAGGATGGGAAAGAGATGGACAGAAGAAAGAAGGCAGCAGCGGCGACGGATGAGGGAGTAATGGGCCAATGTCAAAAAGAAAAAAAGACAGTTGAAATGACGTGGGCCTTAGTAGGCCAATACGGAAAAAAAAACGAACATATTTAAGCAAAATATGATTAAAAAGAGAGAACATAAGCAGGGAAATGACAATCTAGGGAAGGAAAAGAATCCCTCCTTTTTTCAATTCGCCAAATTATTACTAAATAACCTAAAATAGAGGTTAGATGAAGTAAGGTGTAGGGATTAATAACAAGGGATTAATAGTAAGGTGTGTTAATGGTCTACCACTCTGTTTACTTCAACAAAGATTTTATAATAACATTTCGAATTTATTCAGTAATGAGGTAACATTTATTTAAATTTTGTACTAACAATAAATCTTAAAATATCAGTATCAATGTATAGTATATATTATAACAAAATTATTCAGGAATAAAATAATAAAAATTTAATACAATATAAAATAATAATAATTTAATTTAATACAGTCTAAAATAATAATAATTTAATTTAATACAATATAAAATATTAAAAAAATATATCATATAACAATTAAATAAATTATAAAATAATAATAATTTGATACAATATAATCTATGAAATAAATTAACGAAAATCACCTGAAATTATACAAACGGTTCACTTCGAGATTAACATTCCTGTTTTAAATATAATTTTTGAGTCAAAAATCTGATGAAAATTTTTTCAATAATTAAAATATGTTTTTAGCATTAATACTTGTCTATAATTAAGGCATTTCTTCACTTTTCTATATTTGTCTGAAGGTCTTTAATATATATACGTCGATTCTGCAATATATATTTATATATTTATACACACATATATATGTGTATATATATATATATTTTTTTTTTTTTTTGCAAATTTACATATTACTTATCGTTATGAGATAATAATTATTTTTTTAATTAGTTTTAATATAAATATTTTAAATGTCATCGCGTATCAACATATCATGAAGCCAGTCATAGTGTCTGTAAGTAATAGCCTGACTTGCACTTGTACTGCTGAAGTTCAAAATGAAGTAGTACGTGCCTATATAGAGAGATTGCTTCATGATGGGCAATGTTAGTGATTAAGAAAAAGTGGTCAATCAAATATGAAGTTCAGTGTGGGCAACCGCACCTTAACCTGTTTATATCTCACTACGCTTTCGAGATATGATTCTATGAATAGTTTTCTATTTAAATAAAAATGTAAAAAAAAAGTTTTCCTCAAAAATCCACATTTTGTAATATAGGTTACTATTGCAAATACAGCATCTTTCGCCTGGAATGTTTTTATAGTTTTTTTAAAAATGATTATACTTTTATTTCACTTTTTTCTCAAGGTAGTATCCTAGGCCCAATCCTTTATACATTTTATACAGCTGACATCCCAACTCATCCTAATACTATCCTTACCACGTATGCTGATGATACATGTGTATTATCAGTTATCACCAATCCAGTTATTTTATCTCAAAGCTTCCAATCCCATATCACTGATCTTGAAGAATGGTGTCAAAACTAATAATATCCCACTGGTGCCTGTAGATCCGATACTTAGGGTTGCATCTCGACAAACGATTAACCTGGAATTCTCATACAAGACTGAAAAGTCAAGAAACCGCTTGACGTTTCAGGCTGCTTCAACACTTACTAGACAAACGCTCTAAGCTTCCAATTAACTACAAAAGACTCATCTACATGACCATCATAACACCTATTTGGACTTACGGAGTAGAGCTTGGGGGCTCCACTAAGACATCGAATTCCTCTCGGATCCAATCTCTACAATCCAAAATCCATCGTAAAATCCTCAATGCTCCTTATTTTGTTAAGAATAAAGTCATCGATAACGACCTTAATGTCCCATTTGTTGCTGATTTGGCCCGAAGCCGGTACCTATCTTTTCATAACAAACTTCATTCCCACTCAAACCCTCTAGTTTCAAACCTAGCTTCAGATCCGATACTGAGGGTTGCATCTCGACAAACGATTGACCTGGAATTCTCATACAAGACTGAAAAGACAAGAAACCGCTTGACGTTTCAGGCTGCTTCAACACTTACTAGACAAACGCTCTAAGCTTCCAATTAACTACAAAAGACTCATCTACATGACCTATTTGGACAACGGAGTAGAGCTTTGGAGCTTCACTAAGCCATCGAATTCCTCTCATATCCAATCCCTACAATCCAAAATCCTTCGTAAACTCCTCAATGCTCCTTATTTTGTTAAGAATAAAGTCATCCATAATGATCTTAATGTCCGATTTGTTGCTTATTTGGCCCGAACCCGGTATATATCCTTTCATAACAAACTTCATTCCCACTCAAACTCTCTAGTTTCAAACCTAGCTTCCACTTCAATTCCCGATAATCCTCCGAGGCTTCTGAAAAGATGATGACCACGTGACCTTCTTAGTTGAACATGTGATTTGAGTACTACCAGTGGGTAGTTTCTCTACTTGTCATTACCTCATGTCGTTATGTATCACTTAGCCTATTTACTTGTTGCATTATTGTAATACAGTTGTAAATATCAATAAATAAGTAATAAAAAAAAAATATTTTTTTATATGAGGCGGGATTTATCGCAGTGTGGTATTCAATACATTGGAATATAATTAAACACTACGCCTTCTCTATTTTAACCACTTTCGCAACGTGAATTAATTAAATGTATATAAATATAAATAACGTGAAATAATTAAACGTAAAATCGTTAGAAAAACATCGCAAATAAAAAATCCAAAAAAAAATCTGTGTTTGAAAAAATAATGTAATTTGGAAAAATTTTTGGAGAAAACAAACCCAAGTACCAAATAACAAAACCAGCACTATCAATATCCCATGGATTCTTCAGAGTTAGATAAATCTTTACATTGAATTTATTTTTTTTTAAATTAAGGATTACAAAATACGTTTTCCCGTACAGTAGAAGTAATGTATATAAGATTGTAGGCTAATTATAAAGTTCTGACAAAATAACATTTGTAACATGAGGGATGATGCTTCTTACAATACCTGGAATTTTACAATATGTGAGTTATGAATATATTTGACAAAGGTCGTAGAAACTCAAATTACTACCTGTCGGTAATGACTTGTCCCATGAAATCGTCTAAATTCCAACTAATCTGGACTCCATTGTTTCGTTTGGGGCAGACATAAATAAAAATAATTTTCAACCTTATCTTATTTTAATATAATGAATTATCTCTCAGCTACATATATAATAAATAACTGTACAAGTTTATGTTACTACCATGTTTTATCCTCGATGTATAAAATACAAAGATGAAAATGATAAAGAAAAATATTACAGATAAATAAGCTTGTCAACTATTTACATTGAACTTAGTTATTCATCTTCGTTCAAATTAATATGATGAAATAAAATTAATACAATGGAATGTATAAGTATTTTTTAAAAACTTTTTTACGGTAACATTTATTTTCTTATGAGTTGAGCTTCTCATACAAGGTTTTATTAAACCATGCCTTTATTTATCGCATTCAGGATTTATAATCCTAATATCATAAAAAAAAGAAAACTTGTATCACTACAACCCATGACCGAGCCTGGGGTTCAGTACGTGGTAGAAATTCCCCCTTAATTTGGGCACCCATTTTATAGAGGCTGTGTGAGCCCCAGGAGTTACCATGATACCATATGACCCATCTCCGGCTGCTAACAATAAAATTCTTTCCAACAGCGGGATTTGAACCAGGATTTTCGGCATGGCAACTCAGTGCTCTACCACTGAGCCACTCCGCTCCCTCTCATATCATGTCGCGAGATATGCCTGTAGAATGAAGAGAGAATAGATTAATAAGTATACAAGACCTAGAAACACACTCTTACTTTTCTTGACCGAGACTATATTAAGTCGTCGGAAGTCACCTACCAATCAGAAAGCGACTCTAGAAGAATCGGTATGCATAGCAAGTAGAAAGCTTATTTTATTGGAACGAACTGAATAGAGTCCAGATGACTTTTGCCGTGAAAGTAGCAATGAACTTTATGAGTCTTTTTTATCTTCCTGCCTAATTGTACCTGGCTATGGTAGAAAGTAACAGTAGTTGTCTTCGACCATCTCTGGTCGCTAACAAATTATATACTATACATTTAGATATACGAAATAGCATGTATGATCTTCCTTTCCGAATTTTTTGTTTTTAAAGATCTTCAGGATATTAATTAAAACAAGTTTCGATTTCGAAATTTTTAACTAAAATCTGGTCGATTCCAATTTTTAAAAACAACCAAATTTTCGAATTAAATTCTCATACTCAATAATTTGAACAATAAATTAGGTATTAAAATTTAATAAAAAACAGAAGGACCAATAAATAACGATGTTTTGTATTTAAAAAATATTTTTCTTTTAACAAATCGCTAAATGAGAAGTATATTTAAGAAGAAAATAGGCCGGGGGATATAAAAAAAAATAATTTTCTTGAACTGTGAAACTATTAATTAAGAACCAGTGTTTCGACCCACCATAAAGGTCTTCTTCAAGGTTTAGTGGTCATAGGTATGGGAAAATATATTTAATTTAATTTCATTTATTATATATTTTTATCATAGTGTAATATTAATATGAGTACGTACTACTAGCAATAAACTAAATTACTATATTTAAATATATTCCTGTGTAATAAATATTTTACTAACAATATATTTTACTGTACAAATTTAACACAAAAATCTAAAATAGGTTACAAGGGTTATATTTTTATTTTTTTTATTTTAAGAATCACAGTAAAGTCAATCAATACGTTTTACATCCCTGTTTAAAAATATTTCAACTTAGCTTAATTATTGCCATGCGATTTCAAAAACATGTAAAAACAAATATGCATGTAAAAATAACATCAATTCATATTATTGGAAATAAAGAAAAACAATGAAATAATATTAATTAAACAAAATTAAAAAAGTTAACTTCCTAGGAAACCTAAAATTTCATTAAGACACAGCTATAAGGGTACGCAATTATTTGATTTAGTTATTTTACATCGTAATTATAATTATTAATTGCGTCCATTGTATCCACTTAAATTAAACAAAAACATCGAATGTTCTATGACTAAATGTTTTCGTTGAATACTTCACTCGTTGGTAAAAAAAAAGAACATTTTTGTTTAGTATAATATTTATTTTTGATATCATATGTGCAATATAAATGGATAATGATTGGATTTTTTTTTCGTTTCTGAAGTAAAATAATTGAAGAAAACATAATTTCTGAATTAGGTAACAATATAGATTACCGAAAACTGTCTCAATCCATGTCGAAAAACAAGGCATCAAACGATATTAACTTTCAAAACTAAAACTTTGTATTCTCACAATTTCATTCAATAACGTTGCATTTATGTTTATATACAGTTTTACAAGTTATTCAGTTAATATTTTTATGGGTAAGTATTTCATGGTGCAAATATGTAATACAAACACTGGTAAATACTTATTTTTTAAAGAAGCTGTTCCTTTTTTTAAAAGTAATATATTCCTAATCTAACTTAATTATGGCTAGGTTTTAGTATATCATCAATCATGAGCTGAAAAAGGGTTTTGAGTTGAGTGTGAGTTATGCTAACTTAAAACTTCACCACAAGTAAAGTTTCAAGTCGGGTGACCGAGAATCTTAACAGGTGGTGAACTTACCACCATTGTAATAATGCCTCGGTCTTGATTGCTATTATTTTTAAAACGTATTAATTACTGTATACAAAAAATAATTGTTTAACGCTGTACCTACTGGAGTACATTTTATGAGCAATAAAAATAGAAAAAAATAAAAAACAGTACCACTGACCAATAACCCATAACTCATGAAAGGTCTTGGTTTTCAGTATTATGATATTACTAGCTTTTGTCCGCGGCTTCGCTCGCATAGAATTTGGACAACCGCATAAAGTTTCTTGACAGTGCTTTTTAACAATAATTTAAAATAATAAAAAATTTAATTATTTAAATAATTTATTTTTTCACTATAGGTTACTCGTACAAAATTTCAGATGTCTAACTTCAAAACTGACGGATTCCATACAACCTTTGAACCCTTATTATAATAAGGGTGGAATTATCCAAACTTCTTTCTTAAATCATACAAAGGACCTATCTGCAAATTTCAAGATGCTAAATTCCTGATTCGCCTTTAATTATTTACTATAATGGATTCTCCACAGTACCTCTAAAACTGTCGGGGGTGGGGAGCGGCACGTGCCCCCGTGCGCCCCCCTAAATCCGCGCTTGCTATAGCCCATGTGTTATTCTGATGTATAACCTATATTACTGTAAAATTTCATCCAAATCCGTTCAGTAGTTTTTGCGTGAAAGAGAGACAAACATACAAACTTTCACATTTATAATATTAGTAAGATAGTAAGATGTACGTTTAGACGAAAAAATCCGTTACAGTTACAGTTAGTTTCGAGTCTATTTAACAGTGAAATCCGATACTTGGGATTATATCTTGACAAACGTTTAACTTGGAATATTCATACAAGATTGAAAAGACAAAAAACCGCTTCCTGTTTCTGGCTACCTCAACAATTACTAGACAAACGCTTTAAGATCTCAATTAATTACAAAATATTCATATAAAAGACTGTTATAGGAAAAATTTGGACTAACGGAGTAAAGCTTTGGGGTTCCACAAATCTATCGAGTTCATTTTGAATCTAATCCTTACAATCCAAAATCCTTAAAGCTCTTAACTTTTTTACGAATAAATTCATCCATAATGACCTCAATGTCATTGTTGCTGATTTGGCACGAACCAACTAATATCAGACCTAGCTACTTCTTCAATTCCCGATGATCCTTCGAGGCGTCTGAAAAGATGTCCTCGCGACCTTTCAAGTTGAATTTGTTATTTGATTACTACTATAGGACGGTTTTTCTACTTGCCTTTATTCATGTTGTTATATTTACTTATTGCATTGTAATAATACAGTTGTAATTTGAATAAATAAATTAAAAAACAAAATTTAACTTTGAACTGCATTAGATCTTATTGCTGCCCCCTTATACTTATGTTCATTAACATCCAAGGCAAGACCGCGACCATAAAAAATTGTGGGATAAAGCCAAATATATTCATGTTTTTACTTACTTTATAATCAGATTAAAGTATTCGCTAAACTTAAAGTGATGGAAACTTCAGAAAGTATTTCCGGGAATGATGTAACTTCGGCAGAGGTTTACAAATCAGGCAACACGTAAGGCTTTTAAATTCTTCCCCTCTGACATATTGCACTTTAAAGGAACGAACTATTGCTTAGCCTTACGTCTCTAACAGCAAAAACACGACGGTTTAAGTTGAGTTAGAAAGATGTTTGACCCTATCGTACCCACAGATGAAAACCTTGTCAAGTAAGTTAAGAACACACTAAGATAAAGTTTGGAGGGATAGGTGCAATTAAACCATTTATTCCATTATAATACAAAAATTTGTAACTATTTTAATTTTTTATTTTTAAATATATTTATTGAAATTTACAACTGTATACGGAATATATCAAGTAAATATAATGAAAGATAAATCATGTCCAGAGACAAAGGCAAGTAGAGGAACTACCCAGTGGTAGTACTCTAATAAAAAGTTCAGCTTAGAAGGTCACGAGGCCATCTTCATTTCAGACGCCTCGGAGTATTATCAGGAAATGAAGAGGTTGCGAGGTTTGAAACTAGTGGGTTTGAGTGGAAATGAAGTTTGTCATAAAAAGATTGATATCGGATTCGGTCCAAATCAGCAATAAACGGGACATTAAGGTCATTATGGATTTCTTTGTTCGTAACAAAGTAAGGATCACTGAGGATTTTACGAATGATTTTGGATTTTAAGGATTGAATACGAGAGGAATTCGATGGCTTAGTGGAGCCTCAAAGCTCTATTTTTTAAGTCCAGATGGTCATGTATATAAATTTTTTGTAATTAATTGGAAGCTTTGAGCGTTTGTCTATTAAATGCTGAAGTAGCTTGAAACGGCGAGCTGTTTCTTGTCGTTTCAGTCTAGTATGAGGATTCCAAGTTAAGCGTTTGTCAAGGTGTAGTCCTAAGTACCGGACCTGTACTACAGGAATCAGCGGGATGTTATTAAACGATACAGGAGGGCAGGAAGTCGTTGGTTTACGACGGAGGACTATTTTTATTTAAAAGCACGAGACGTAATTAAAAAATTAAAATTAATAAATAATTATCCTTTCAGTCATTTATAAATAAATAACATCAAGGTTTAAGGTGTATTTGAAATCAAAACACATATTACAAACAATATTTCACCCTATAAATATTCACAAGCTAATAAAACTCTAAATGTTTACCATGATAAAAAAAAAAAAACTCAACTAAAACCCATGGATGATCTTGGGTTCAGTACTTCGTAGAGACTGTGATGTTTCTAGGAGGAGTATGAAGGAGGTGAGATCTACCTGAGATTACACTCAACCGCCAGGTTTCCCACCCAATTAAGGGTACCCACTTTATAGATGCTGGGTGAGCGCCATCGATGAACTTAAATTTAATGAAAATTTATGCAATCCAAAATGAAAAATCTACGATTATGCTAATATTATGCGAGAAATAACGAGGTTCTCAAAAACTAATTTTTAAGATACCAACTCAGTTTTTGGCTGTTAATAAAAAGGTTCAGAAACAGGAATAAACTGTTCTTTCAGACAAGACAAACGATCTCTTTAGAAGAAACTTCCAATCAATTAAAAAAGCCTTTTTGGCCTTACTAGGAAAAACTTAGGGGCTAAGCCATCGAATTCCTCTCGTATCCAATCCTTACAATCCAAAATCCTCAATACTCCATACTTTATAACGAAAATAAGGTGCCATTCATAACGACCTTAAATGTCCCATTTGCTGTTTGGACCCGAATCTGATATCAATATTTTCATGACAAACCTTATTCCCACTCAAACCCACTAGTTTCAAACCTAGCAACCTCTTCAATTCCTGATAATCTTCGGAGGCGTCTGAAAAGAAGATGGCATCGAGACCTTCTAAGTTGAATTAATTATTTGTTTGAGTAATATTAATAGGCAGTTTCTCAACTCGTCTTTATCTCATGCTATTACTTATAATTTATTCTATTTGGGTATTGTTATAACACAGCTCTGAATTTAAATAAATCATTTTTTTTTTTAAGTTTTAGAAACCGCTGTTTTATGATTGTTATATAATTGCATACATCGTCACTCAATTGTTACTTTTTAGTATCTATACAACAATAATTATATTTTGTTTACTTTATCGTACCATACATTTTTAAACTGAATGAAAATAATATTATATATTATACAAAAAAAATTTTTGCTATCAGTTATCCAAAAGTCAATCGTTATAGCATTTTTGTTTCTTATATATTTTATTAATTCTTTTTTAATTACATTTTTTTTTTAATGTCGCAGATATCTTATGCTGAGAGGAGGTGAACGGGACTACTGGCGTGAGGAGACGCGCTGACCAGAGGTAGATGCTAAAATAACCAGAGGATGGGGCTGACGACAGGAGTCCTTGGAGCAGCTTCTGGGCTCTTCGGGCTCAGCAAGCTCTGGTTCATACCGACCTTCTTGGCCGCTCTCACTTACTACAACTACGACCTCTACGACCCCGAGAACCAGCCGATAGACGCCAAGAACATCCACGACGAGTACGATTTCATCGTCATAGGAGGAGGTTCCGCAGGATCGGTCGTCGCTAGTAGGTTATCGGAGAACAAGGAGTGGAGTGTACTGTTGTTAGAAGCCGGAGGGCAGGAGAGCATCCTCACCGATGTACCTATACTCAGTCTGTACCTCCACGGTAGCAGGTACGACTGGAAGTACAAGACAGAACCGTCGGACACAGCCTGCCAAGCAATGGTGAACAAAAGATGTTGCTGGACGAGAGGTGAGACCAACTTATCCAAACAATGCAATGTAGGATTAATAATGCAACATAAACTTGAATAAGTCAGCGCTGTTGTGCTTTTATTTAAAATAATATTTCTATATAAATAATGAGAACAACCCCCTAAAAACAGACAACATTATACTTACGATATTATTTTAAATTTCAATTCAAACTCTTCTTGTTAATTCAAATGACAGTCAATTATTACTGCCAATAGGGTAGTGCATGATTTTTTGAAATACCTAAAATATTATATCATTTAAAAGTACATTTGATTTATATCGATAACTTTCCTAAGTTGGCGATTTCTAAAAACGAATTTTAAAACATTTCTTTCCAAGTCTTCCAGCAAGTTCTTCATTAAGATGGCACTCTACCATGCCCCTTTCAAACCTTTTAAAAAGTATTATAATTTATTTTATTGTCATATGATATAATTTTTTAAAGATTTTATTTGATAGGATCAGTGATAAGAAGGGATATGACTGACCAAGAAGCGAACCAGGATGGCTAAGATGGTTAAGCACCACCACGGATAGGTGGGAGACCCGGGTTCGAGTCCCGGTCCTGGTCATATCTTTTCTTTTAAAATAAAATATCTCTTAAAAATTAATATTTATAAGCTACTTAATAAAAATAACCGTGATAAAATCCAAATTATTATCGATCACACGAATAATAGTAACAATTCGTTATTTATTTTATTTACTTCTTCTTTTGACGTCATACAGCGATTATAACTTTATTGCAATAAAGTTATATAAAAAAAGAATTGAATATTTTTTTCAATAAGTTTATTTGTATTAAAAATTTTTATTCAAGCCTAATCAGGTCTGAGAGAGCGGAATGTCTGAGTTGACATGCCGGAAATCCTGGTTCAAATCCCGCTGCAAGGCAGTACTCTTATTTAGTCTGTCTAGGACCCTCCTGGTGATCACACAGCGTTTATAAAATATTATAAAAATGGGGTACCCAAAATAAGAGGGAAAAATCTGGCGGTTGAGCGTGACCTAGGACGTCACCTCCTTGCAGAACTGTTGACCATAAAACAGTACAGTCTCTATCTTGTACTGAACCCCAGAACCTTCACGGGTTGTAGCGGTACAGGTTTTTTTTTAATCAGATCTGAACATTGTACTAATTCGTTTTAAAAATATTTTAAGATTAATAACCCTGTACCGCTGAAAACAATGAAGAGTAATCGACACATTACATGTTAGACTCGATACAGTTTCTAAGATTCGGTTGTATAGGGAATTGACTGGCAGGCTTTCCCCCCAAGTAGAGGTACACACTTTATAGAGGCTGGGTATGCCCCAGTGTGATCTGGAGATCACACAGTTAACAAAATAAATTATTTCTTACAGTTAGATTGGAACTTGGTATGTTAGGCACAAATCAGCTCTCTATGTCATGAGCTTGCCACGCTTCCCATTTTAAGGTCAAGTACCAATACATCTAATATGTTGTACTGTTTAGAATTGTCCCTATCTATGAATAATACTAAAGTGGTCATATTGAATAGACATTTGTTGTCCCACTAAAGTCACTATGGCTGGAATTTTCTGGGTATTTAGAGATATATAATTAATGATTTTGATGGATTCAGTGACGAAAATCCCTGAACTTCCAGTTGCTGCTGGCTAAACAAGATTTTTCCCTTCACTTTTATTTCTATATTTGCATCTGTCAATAACAGAGCATTCAGCTGATGTACTGACGCAATCATTGGACTAGAGGAAAAATAAAGAGGATTTGCTAGATAAGCTAAAGTCAAAGCAGAAAACAGGAAAACTACTGACGATGCTTTAATTTACATAAATAAGTAAATTTTTTATTTAATTTATTCGGACATCTCGTATTCTACAGCATTATATTTGTGGACAGGAAAAAATGAACAATGAAAATATTTCATTTTTATTTTATTACGTGCCATGTTACAGTGTCTGTTAAACTAATCGGGAAATCGTTCGCATTAATCAGATTAATTTTATGTACCAAAACTATGATGTGAGAATTTATACCTGATGTTTATTAACTAAAACATTGCTCTATTAACTAAATATTTAAATAATTGCTCTCCCTGACCTCTGAAATGGAGACCTCAGAACAACTGAGACCTCGGTAAGCTTCTAGGCTACTATTTAAGCCTGGGCTAATATATCTTTTTGTATCTAATCTTAAACAAGGCAGTTTCCATACCATTTTCGATGCAGTATTCCTGAACATGATAATACGGATGTACGTTATTTAACGCGTATCATATTTTTATTTTCCTTAAGTAATTATAGTACTAATAATTCTTTATGATTTTTCGAAAGCTTTCACAAACCAAAACCACATTAATATACCCCTTCAAACATTCCCAAAACAAAATGGAGATGGCACACATCTAGAGGGACAAAATACAATAAGTAGAATAAAACTTAATATTATTAAACATCTGATGACCTAGAAAGGACCATACTATTATCTAAAAGTTTTCTAATACTCTGGAAGTAAGTTAAAGATTAATGAGTGTTGAACGTGCAGCCAGACAATCATTTATATTTGAATAGGAGTCAGTGTGTCATTGCACAACATGGCTTCAGTTAATTCATGTTATTATGTTTTTCTGGCCATATAATTTTAACCAATTTTATATTTGTAACAAATTCTTTCGGAAACGAGCTTAATCCATACTTTGAAACAGATAAACAATACTTCTATAGTCTGGAAAATATCCTAAAAAACCCAATTTTGGGGAGTTAAAGTTTACACTATAAATAACATTTGACTAATAGTAATAATAATGTATTACATGACATTAAAGTTAATAGTCAGTATGTATTCTTAAGGATAAATTTAAGTAGAAGATTGAACTCATGAGTAAAAATTATTATTTAAATCTAGATTATTTATTGCATTGTTGAACACTTGCTATTGAATTTTTGTACATATGTAATGATCTGTGTAAAATTGATATTTTTAGTATTTTATTCTAATATCATTTATTTAGGATAAATTTACGTTTGATATTATACATCTTCCATTTTACCTGGGGACTAATTACGTTTGCAACAAATAGGTAAAGTCATCGGCGGAAGCAGCGTCCTGAATACTATGCTTTACATAAGAGGGAACAGACGGGACTATGACAACTGGGAGAGGATGGGGAATCCTGGATGGGGGTACGAAGACATACTCCCGTACTTCAAGAAGAGTCAAGATCAAAGGAACCCATACCTCGCCAGGAACACGAGGTACCATAGTACAGGAGGCCTCCTAACTACGCAGGACAGTCCATGGAACACGCCAATAGGTAAGCTCAACCATATCTTGGCAAGGTAAACAGAAATAAGGTGTAGTACTGATGTAGTAACTTCTACTTACATAAATATAATATATTGTCAAGTTTACAGGACTAGGAACAAACTTCAGTTCTTCATTAATTTATGGAATAGAAACTTATCAAATGGATTTGACGTCCAAATATGCCACAATCTGCACTTGCTTATCTAAATTCCTTTTCTAGATTCGATTTTTAAAGCGCCCCTTCAAAAAAGGCATTTTTTTCCAAAATAAAATTTCTCTATTGCAACTAATTTTTTTTCCGTTTATTATTTTCAATAATGAACCTTTTTAATAGGTAGATTGATCATATCGAATACAAACATCCAAAAAATTGGTATTCAATAGATTTTCTGAGATCAATTAACCGATTATTGTGAAATGTCCCACCAATCTCAAACAGGTCAGCCCACAATGGTCCTAGGAACTCGGCATTACGGAAAAGGAAAAAAAAAAATCGACATCTTTCTCTGTTACCCTTCATTTTCATCCAACGTCCTGCTAAATAGCGTACTTGCTTTTATTTTCTTTTTCTTTCTAACTGTCTGTTTATGGGAACCATTTTTGGACAAACACAAAGTTCCGCTCCAAAGGAGACTACTGGTCTAATAATAGGTTTATATAATTATAATTTCGTTGCTTTAGACCACAACTGTGACCTGATAATTGCCATTATTCTGCTGTTAAGTACGATTCCATTTTCTAGATAAATGAACAAATTAATTTTTATCCTCCACAAGCAAACCATGATCTGATTAAATGTCTAGTAATCATAATACAATATTAATAAATGCAGTACAATAACTTATATATTTTTTTTTAATGATGAAAATTCAAAACTGGCAAATAATTGTAACAAAGACAATAGTCCAATTTGTGGTCCTTTGATATTAATTCAAACAGCGAAAATTCTTGTAAATCGTTTTACATCCTCAATAAAATTTTAAATCAATACTTTTAAAGTTGAAAATGGATTTTATTGGTACAATGTCGTTTATAACTAAAGTATTAGGTGTCAATTAAGTAAGTGAACAGTGAAAGAATTGGACAAATTAATATATTTCATGATATATTTGGGAACTGTTATACATTTATTATATATTTATTACACTGTTATACAGTAGGGAAATGCCTGAAATTGTTGGGAAATTTTAGATTTCCCTGTTCAATTTTAGTTGTAGCTAACCTTAGGTTATGGATAAAGTAACTGAACTTAGCCAAAAAATTAATATAAATAGATGAACAATATGTCTACTTTTCACCAGTAGTCTCATTACTTTTAAGATTTATATTTAATACTACAAATAATACCTCCCCTCCCAATGACCAATTATTCATCACATTGGACTGTTACTGCTCTGCTACAATTATTTGCCAATTTTTAAATTTTCACTAGTAATAAAAAATTAATAATAATAAGTTATTTTTATTCATTTATATTGTAAAATTTCCCAATTTGGCAATTTATTATGTATTCATTAAATATACAAAATAAATGCGAAAGTTACATAACCTGTAGAGTGCAATGTACATGTAATTGACTAAATATATACAACTTAATTGTTGTTGATAATAGTATTCCAATTTTTACAAATTATTAAGATCTTGGGATTAATCATATATCACTGAATAAATGTGCATTTACTTTATATTAACATAAGTGTAATAATTTATTTTACTTATCTGTAACACTTTTATTTTAGTTTAATTTATTGAACAATTGATAAATTGTAATTTCAATGATTAGATAATGTGTATTGAGTACATGGCGCTGTCTAGCGGCAATTGTCGGAACTGCTCAGTTACTAACGTTCGCCGATAGAATTCGCTGCATCCTCAAACTCGGCCTAGTCTTCAGTTAGTTGCTTTGTTTCTCTTTCTAGAATGATTAACATCATTAAAATAAATTATTTCTGTTATTTAATTGCTATTAAACACGTATTAAGTCCACATTATTACAATAAAATATTTAAATAATCTACTTTGCGTATAATCGCATATTTCAGATATAATTTTGACATTCAATTGACTTATCGAAACTTACAATGTCTATTGAAAAATTTCCATGACATGCAAGTAATAAAAACAACATCAACAAATATTCTTACGTTTGTATTATTCTTTTGGCAAGATTTCACAAGGCATAAATACGATTTCTACAAAGTGAAACGATAGTCGCCCAAGAGCATACAAATTGTTCGTAATCCCATTTAATATTTCTGTTTAATTCGATGAACAAATTTTTAAATACATACAATTTTTAAATATATACAATAAATTAGCAATACATCGAATAGATAGTTAAAGAAAAAATAATCAAGGACATATGTAGAACATATTTTTCTTCAGCACATACTATCTTTTTTTAGGACTGTGATACCGATTATAGAAAAAATGACAGTGAATTTAGCGAAGAAAAAAATCTGGAATTATAGGCTGAAAACTGAGTGCCAGAGTATCTATAAACTATTTTAAAAATATTAATAAATAATGATAACCTATACGTGTGCATGTGCGTGATAAGTCCAGTAAAAAAGAAATAAAGTTTTATGACATTTTAGTGTTTTCTTGTTGTTGTTTTTTAAAGATTAATTTATTGATATTTATAACTATAATAATATTACAAGTAAATCTGCTAATATGAACAATATGACATGAAAAAAAAACACTTGTGGAGAAACTACCCATCGGTAGTACTCTAATAAAAAAAAGTTCTATAGTAGAAGGTCTCGATGCCATTCTTTTCAGACGCCTCCGAGGGTTATCAGGAATAGTATAGGAAGCAAATTGAGAGAATAGCGGACTCAAGTATGGAGCTTGTCATGGAAGGATAGGTATCTTTAATGGCCAAATCAGCAACACACGGGATATTAAGATCATGATGGATGAGTATGTTTGTGACATAATAAGGAGCATTGAGGATTTTAGGAAGGATTTTGGATTGTAAGGATTGGATACGAGATGAATTGGATGGTTTAGTAGAGCCCAAAGCTCGACCCCGTAAGTTCAAATAGGCCTGATAACTGCCATGTAAATGAGTCTTTTGTAAATAATTGGGAGCTTAGAGCGTTTGTCCAATAAATGTTGAAGTAGACGAAAACGTCGAGCAGTTTCTTGTCTTTTCAATCTTGTATGAGGTTCCAAGAGAGACGTTTGTCCAGATGGAGTCCCAGGTAACGTATCACATTTTAATGTAAATTGGCTTACTGATAGTGGCACATTACTGCGTTCGTTTTCTGAATACCAGTAATCTTGTAATCAGTAAACTCATTATATCAATATATAATTAAATAACTATTAATAACAGCTGACAGGGCTTATATGCGGAACTTCAAAACTTCTTTCTTAGAAGTTTCTTTAATTATAGGAAATATTTGATCATCTCTTTATGTCAGTAGTGTTAACAAAAACATAAAAGAAATTCAAAATTAACTAAAAGAGGAAAAAGAACGAAAGAAACAAATTTTTGAAAATAAGTTAATAAATATACTGCGCAAAAATTGCTAATTTTGTAGTATATATGTATACACACTAGCATTTAAATTATTATAAATTTACCCATTAATATTTAATGTAATATAATTTCTAATAAATATGAATGTTTTTATAATAAAATTAATATTAAAATACTAGGCAAAGTAAATACAACAAAATTAGTGGTATACCTATTCATTTTTGCGCAGTTTATGAACATAAAATATATTATTTAGTATTGTAAAAGGTTATGGAAAATGACGAAAACTACATTGACTTATAAATTTAGGGATTAATGTCGGAGTGATTATTTCAATCGTTATATTATTTAATGTAATCTAAATTCATAAAAATTAATGGAATTACCATGGAAACTAACTGTGCATTATTAAAGTTTATCTGTAGGTTAATGAAAATTGTTTAATGAACGAACTAGGTTTAAAAACTTGTTATTTTCTTCTAAGCCACTCAAAATTAAATTTTATGAAAATTCGTTTATACCGATTAAGTTGTTTATTTCTGACCAATTTTTTTCTTCTAGATATGCACTTAATTTTATTTTTTCTATTTATTCATTTTATTTTAGTTATGTGTCTATGTTTTTTACTACCATGCCACATTATATTTATATAAATACATTGTAAAATGTATGATATTATTAAATATTAGTCTTGAATAATATAAGTTGACCTCATATATATGAGGAAGAAAATTGTCCGGGTGGAGGTCAGAAAAAATTGGCTTTAGTTAGGAGAACTTTTTATTTTAAAGCCAACGTTTCGACCCATATTGCAGATTTTCTTCAGGACTAAATATACAAGATACTTATTAATTAAAATAATACATAGGAAAGAATAAAAATATGTAATGGCATCTAGTGATATGGGCGTTAAAAAATATATTTAATAAAAAGGGGGAACCCCTTCACCGCAGTGCCACTTGAACCTAAGAACAGACTTGAACCTAAACGGTTCTCCATATTTATTATATATTTTTTTATCGTCCATATCCCAAGATGCCTATATAAATTTCTATTTTTTATTATGTATTATTTTAATTTATATTTATCTTGTGTATTTGGCCCTGGAGAAGACCTGCAGTGTGGGTCGAAACGTTGGCTTTAAAATAAACAGTTCTCCATACTACAGATAATTTTTTCTGACCTACACACAGACTATTTTCTTCCTCTTTTATTAATAATAATAATATAACTTTTATGTTGTTTTCAAAAATTCTGTTTCTTTTTCTTAATGTTATTATGATATTCATATTATTTGTCAGTTTAGTTTTTTGATACAATACTGTGACTAGAAACATTTTAATCTGTTTTTCTTTGAAAAGAAATTTTTATTCGGCATTCTTATTCTCGTTTAGGTCTGGCCTTTCTTCAGGCAGGTGAAGAGATGGGCTACGACATCGTGGACGTTAACGGTGAGCAACAGACAGGTTTCGGATTGTTCCAGTACACGATGCGGAGGGGGATGAGGAATAGCGCTGCCAAAGCGTTCCTCAACCCTTTCCGCCTTCGTTCCAACCTTCACACAGCCCTTAATGCCTTCGCTACCAGAATCATAATGGACCCACTGACAAATAGGGCCGTGGGTGTGGAGTTCGTGAAGGATGGCCATCGCCGGGTGGTGAGGGCGAGGAAAGAAGTAATCGTTTCAGGCGGAACGATCAATTCTGCACAACTCCTCATGTTATCTGGTAATAAAGCTAATGATATGATTAGAATAAAATATGAATTAACTTATAGGATACGCAGTAACTTTCTAATCAATTCAGCTGAAATGATAGTTTAAATATTGAATGATAATTGTTGACCTTGACAATATATGTGGAAGAAAGTGGTCCGGGTAGAGGTCACAATGAATTTCTTGTAGAATTGGAGGAAAACTTAATTGATTAGCCAACGTTTCGACCTACTTTGTAGGTCTTCTTCAGGGCTATATGCAAAATACAGACAATATAAGAATAAAAATGGAACAAATAAATTAAAACATCTAAAATACAAATAAAAAAAAGGCAAGGATATGTGGAAGAATAGAGATAAAAATAGTGAGTGAAGTTGGACCCGGATGAATGTCATAAAATGATATTTAGGGTGGGAAATAGATAAATAAACAAATAAACGCCTCACAGTGTTGAGCTTGGAAGTAGTGATAATAATGGTATTATGTGTAGTAATGATTTAGGTTATGAGGGAAAGAAAATCAAATGGAGGAAGGAGGGTGAGTAAATAGTGAAAAGTTAAGTTACCTGTGGGGGGAGGCTGGGGGTTAGGTCCACACTAGCTTGAAACACAGACTGTTTTAAAATTAAAACAGACGGGAGGATGGTCGTCCCCACCACTACTAGGTGTAAACAAATTTTATTTGTATTTTAGTCCATTATAGCCTAATTGTATGATCACTTACTTTACTTAAAACATACTTATTTTCTTTTATGCAATTGATATTATTTACACTTATATAAAGTCTCTTCTTACATTTTCTCTTATGCAATTAATATTCTTTACACTTGTATAAAGTATTTTTACCTATCAATATTAATACTGTAATTTCTAAAATATTTTTTATTTTCATTTTTATTTTATCTTATATAATTTGGTTTCTAGATTTTTATAATTTTACAATTTTTATTTCTTACTTTTTTATTACCTACAATTTTTATTTCGTAATTCTTATCATTTTCTACATTTACTCATATCATTTTTATCATTTCACATTCCTATCTTATATTCAGTTTTTATTTTTTATCTGTATTACCTTATTTTTTTACTTTTCAACGCTTTATGTTTTATTATTATTTTCTTCATGATGTGGGTTACTCCCTTTTTGGCACTTCGTTGTTTTATTTTACATTTTAACCTTCATATTTACCTTGCTGTATTAATATTATACGGTAAGAATCCCACAGGTTGTCGCTTCGAGTTAAATCACATCAAGTTTTTACTTCATTTGTTTTCTTTTTAATATTCTCCGAAATAAAAATAATCGTGAGTTTTAGAATAAAAAAAAAAAAGTAATTATGGAAAATGTGTATATTTTGGTAATTGTTATCAAGAAATGAACGTTCGACTAAATTTTGAAGCATAGATGATGAATATGTTTTTTGAAACGTTTATTTCTGGATGAAATAATTACTGAAATATACAAATTTCCCGCAATGACATTCTTTTTTTCATACTAAAACTGACGATTATTTTTTTTCAAGAATATTGGAAGAATCGAGCATATTTATTTAAAATAATAAAAGATCGAAAATTAAGGCTAATAAAAGAAAACGAATGAAACGTTAAAACTTGATGTGACTAAAATCAAAGCGACAACCTAATAACTGATATTAGTGAAGAAGATGGTTTTCTTTTTGATAAAACCATATAAATATGCGCTTTACTGAAGTACTTTCAACCCCCAAATTTCAGGTATTGGACCAGCCGAGCATTTGTTGGAGCACGGGATACAGCCACTGGTGAATCTACCAGGAGTAGGAGGAAACGTGATGGACCACATAGCCATCGGAGGGATCGTCTTTCTCATCGACTACCCAGTAAGCCTGGTTATGAACCGGATGGTCAACCTCAATACTGCGCTGCGTTATGCCATCTCTGGGGACGGACCTCTCACATCCAGCGTAGGAATCGAGACTGTTGGATTCATCACGACCAAGTACGGAAATCAATCAGACGACTGGCCTGATATTGAGTTCATGCTCACGTCGGCAAGCACGCCGTCCGACGGAGGATCCAACGTCCGCCGCGCTCACTGCCTCACAGATTCGTTCTATGACGAAGTGTTTAAGGAAATCAACAATCGTGACTTATTCGGCGTATTCCCCATGATGTTGCGGCCCAAGAGCAGGGGAAAAATAAGGCTGAGAAGTAAAAACCCTTATCACTATCCACTGATATATCATAATTATTTGACACATCCAGACGATGTGAGGGTACTGAGGGAAGGAGTGAAGGCGAGTCTTGCTTTCGGGGAAACCCAGGCCATGAAGAGGTTTGGGGCACGCTTTTACAACAAGCCGTTACCAAATTGTAAACATTATCCGTTGTACACTGACGAATATTGGGACTGCTACGTAAGGCAGTATACGATGACCATCTACCACATGTCAGGTTCGTGCAAAATGGGGCCACTGACGGATCCATATGCTGTTGTTGACCCTACCTTACGGGTTTACGGAACACAAGGGCTAAGGGTAATAGATGCGTCCATAATGCCACTGATAACCAGTGGCAATATCAATGCTCCAGTCATCATGATAGCTGAAAAGGGCGCAGATATGATTTCAAGGTACTGGAAAGGGTATGGGAAGAGGAGAAAAAGAGAAGTGAATGCAACTGATGTTTGAAAAGCTAATAAACAATTAGTCATGTTTTAATTTAAAAAATAAAACTGAAGCCTGAGAAGAGAATCCATTGTTTCAATATTTCGTAATTAATTTAATCAAATTCAAGCAATACTTTATATTAATTGATACAAGATACAATCGATTCGAAGGAACCAACAACAGTTAATTTGGGTCGATAGTTCATACTGATTATTGCAACCGATTTTCCAAAATTAATAAACAGTCAAATTTTTAAAACCAATTATGTAAAGGTGATCAATGCAATGATGGAACCAAAGAGGCAAAGGACCACTAAACAAGAGATTGTAGAATCAATTGATCTTCAGATCGATAATCGGTGATTTCTAAAAATTAAAACACAAATCTATATACCATGACGATTTCAAAGACAATAACCTAATGGTGCAAGTTTTCATGACAAAATATCATATGTTTGATGAAGGGATCTGGATAATTTTACATTATTATAGTTCCAAATGTTAGTTTGGATTTTTAAATTACAGTAACTACTAATGTAATATCAAGGGAAAGAACACACTTTATATTTTTCTGCCTCAATGTACATACTTTTTTTTTATGTACTTCTGTCATCAGAAATCTGTAATAAATCCATTCTTAAATGTAGTAAATTTATCACTATGTACTATATAAACTACTGTCATATCTTAAGTAGACAATAAGTATAGAATCTAGTCTGTCCTCTAATGTACTTATTCATGCCATAGTTGTGGATATATGAAGATTCTGTTTTTCGAATTTAATTATACATATTTATGTTTGTTTAATTATAAGGAAACATCAATTGTCCCAGAATATGTAAATTAAAATATGTATAAAAAAATTTAAACAAGGGAAAATTAATACATAGTAGCCCTGAAAATAGCAGTTCAAATTAGGTATTAATTATAATTGAATGTGTTTATATATTTGTAGTATTTATACAAGAGATTTTTTTAATCATTGAATTTATTAATTTACCTTAGTCCTATACTTTCCTCATCATAAGTCATACATCAGCTTGCATATTTATTTAATAAAACTCCAATTACATTATCACCCTAATAATAATTAAAAAAAGACACAAACATACTACGGTTTAAAATTAATAGTTAATTTTTTTTAAATCTACAATATGATGCAACTAATAAAAAATAGATATACTTTCTTTAATTGAGTAAAATAAATATTATCATAGAAGTAAATACAGGTTATCATTATAACTTGCAATTACATTTGATATTTAAGTTAACAGGATAAATAAATTATTAAATTAAAGTACTGAGGTTAATTTGGTTGCATATAATATATACAATAAACAGCCTATTACTAAAACAAATTACATCCATCATATAGCCATCTCATGATCTTCACATCAATTAAGTATCTTATATTTTTAATTGCATTACCCTCATTGCATTTTTATTAATATAAATATAAATATATACATTTAAAAAATGTAACCTAAATAAGAAGAGTTTTTTCTTCTTTTTTCTAATAGGAATTAATAAAGGAAATAGACTCACTGAAAATGGGTGGTAGTTGCAAAGAAGTATGCATCATTACCTGTAAATAAATAATAAATAGTTTAATGAAGGTAATTTCATTAAAAATGAAGTAAAACATATGCAATAATGTAGAAATAATATGAAACAACTTAACTACAGAAATAGCAATAATAAAAAATATTAAAAATCAGGAGTAATGGAAGCAAAGTTAAAGATTATTAAAAAAAACATATATATAAACATATATATATATATATATATATATATATATATATATATATATATATATATATATATATATATATACACATACACACACACATATATTTAAATTATATATAACATTTACTATAAATTGAAATAAAAACATCATTTATGATTTATTTAATCAAATAGATTCCATTAATAACCAAATGCATCTTCCTTTTTTTTTTATTCATTCTCTGTTAGTTTGGAAATGTTCACACAATGAGATGGAAATATCTTAACTGTTTATTGGGTTAATCCATATCAGATCATGCAAGGAATGAAATATAGTCTCAGAATTTGAAGATTTTGTTGTTGTCTTCCTTATTAGGCATCTGAAATATTTTGATATCTTACGCACAACTGTAAATATTATATTTCCGAAAGACTTCACAATATTAAATCTACACCTTCAGTGGTATAGCTTATTTAGAAACCTCTCAACTTCGACAATTTTTGTTGTATTACAATATTTTTTCCCAGAAAAATGTTACCTAACAAGGCTAAAATGCGTTTAGCAACTAGTCTGGCGAATAATCCATTCACTATTAGCTCTAAGTTGGACATTGGATATTAAAGTTCTTAAGTATTTAGAAGAAAAACGAAAAATAATACTTAAGAAAAACCAAAGAAATTCTTTATATTTTTTTTATTTTTATTAATTGTTATAACTTTTAAATATAACAAAATCCCTGGACAAATCGTTTCTCTTCAAAATAAAATATTCGAAGAAATTCTTGTTTGGGTGGAAAATTGTTAAATTATTATTTTTTTAAACTGTCGAGTTGACAGTCAATAGTTTGACAAGTCAGCACAGCCCAGGCACCCCCGCTATTTGTCCTGAAGATGGCCTATACCGTATGCTGAAACGCTGGCACAGTTAAAAAATAAGTTCTGCTTATTTTGTGATTCTTTGACAGCACTCCCTGACCAAAATATTTTTTAATACCATGTTTTATCCCAACATTTTCGACAGCTATAAAACTCATAGCTCGGTTTAAGTAAAATATCGCGACTTCATTTTATCATTTCGTGAAAAGTCCAAATTTTACATTATCCTTCTTGTACGTTCATCACCATGTAAAGTGAAGATTTATTTTTCTAATTTTCCAAAATATCTCTCTACCAATGCGTTTAATGTATAGATTTTCTGAAAGTTTTATTATTTATATTTGCGAAAATTTGGAATAGCTAATGAGATACGCAACCATGTAACTTAGCAAAAATATCTAATAAATTAAAAAAGTTGGATATGCCAGAGGTTTTTCCTTAAATAAGACTTATTTAAAGCACAAATAATATTACAGATGCCCCCAGATGCTTAGCAAAATTGTCTCTCGAAATTATAAGGGGGAATTCCTCCGGAAGACAAATATCAAATTCACCGCTGTTGCGTTAAGGAGATAGAGCACCCCATTGTGTGGTATGAACCCTCTCTCCAATGAACCAAACAATGGGTTGTATGCCTCACATATTCAAGTTAAATGACCTTTTGGTAATAAATTTGTTAATAACTGAGATTTCCATATTAATATAAGATAATGTAAATATGTTGGAGCGGAGTGGCTCAGTGGTAGAGCGCTGAGTTGTCGTAACGAAGGCTCCGGGTTCAAATCCGGCTTCATACAACCGGGAATGGTCACATCTGGGAACCTCAGGGGGCTCACCCAGTCACTTTATAGGGGGTATGTAATTCCAGTTTAATACATTTCGATTCTGAGCTAGGCTGTTTAGAAATATAGACACACACATTAACCATTTTAGAAGCCTTGAATATTTTGATTCAGAGGGTTTTAACATGTATATTTCCGTTGAAAACTCTGACTAAAAATTGTGCAATGCTTCGTTTTTCTATTCATAAGGAAGTGAAAGTAATCAATGCGTAAATTAATAATCATATAAATTACCAGTATCTTTGATCAGGAGACCTTTTTTTAAAAAAAATATTCAGCTTCTGTTTTCCAGCAAATATACCCTAGAGTGTCCCTTTCTGTACCAAATCTAGGCTGGTTGTTTTATTTCGTTCATAACCGTTCAATAACGCCGCATATTAATTGTTGTCTGCGGGTCAACTAGGCTGAACTTTAGTCAAAGGGGATAAAAACTTTGCTAATATCACCTCGCTATGGTACCTGATGATATTGGCGTTTTGTGAAAGAAAGAAAAATTCAGCGACCAACAAATTGTCATAACCGTTTCATAATATTACCTTTGACTTTGTGTTGCATAATTGTATTCCAACCCGTCGCAATCAAATAATAAATGGATGTTTTATAAATGAAATCAAGTTGGATGTAGGCTTTTATTAACAATATAAGAGGAAATATTTAGAAATCATCGTAATATTCAGTAATTTAATATGTGTATGTATATAAACTATATTCATAAGTTAGTTTAGACATTTAACAAATGTTCAATAATCATAAGTTATATTCATAATTTAGTTTATATATGGTGGTATAGGCTGACGGAGTCCAACAAGGTGAAAGTTATATAGAAATAGGCCCTTAGAAATTTGAAAGAGTGCAGGAGTTCACCTACCTCGGATCCATAGTAACATCGACCGACGACGTGTCCAAGGAAATAGGAAAAAGGATTGCGGCAGCTAACCGTTGCTATTTTGGCTTGAGGAGGCAGATCAGGAACCATCTACACACGAAGCAGACTAAAGCACGATTGTATAAAACTTTGATTAGACCGGTGTTAACCTATGGCTCAGAAACATGGACGATTACAAAGCCTGATGAGAATAACCTCCTTATATTCGAACGGAAAATTTTGTGACGAATATACGGTCTTGTAAAAGAAGGAGAAGTTTGGAGGATACGATGGAACCGGGAGTTGAAAGCCTTAAATGACTTAAATGTCGTCGACTTCATAAAACTGGGAAGATTAAGTTGGGCCGGCCATGTGATTCGGATGTAGGAAGGTGAAATTCCTAAAAGAGTCCTTGAGGATAGGATTGACCGTACCAGAAGGAGAGGCATACCCAGACTAAGTTGGATTGATAGTGTGGCGACTGACTCCAGGCTACTGCTAGGCATACCGAACTGGAGATGGTGGAAGCTCCTAGAGGAGGCTAAGACCCACCCCCGGGTTGTAGCGCCATATGGATAGATAGTTTATAAATCAAATACAAGTTCAATTAAGAGGGAAGGTTATGATTGTTAACTTTATTAAAAATAAATATAGAAAGGGACTTATTGGTTTCTAATGTTTTAGGTAAGTGAAATATTTCTAATTTTATCTTTTAAGTATTTCTGTTATGTTTTATTCAACTCAGTTACTTATGATTATAAATAAAATATTGTTTTAGCAATCGTCTAAAAGTTCTTCTTTCTTCTGAATTACATTATATATATCCCCTATGGGATCTAGGACCCTCCTGGGGCTCATCAAGCCTCTATAAAGCGGATACCGAAATAGGGGGAAAATCTGACGGTTGAGCGTTTAGGACAAATCAATTCTGTGCACAACGATTATAAGAAATAATAAGAAATAGTACAGTCTCTACCACGTATTGAAACCATGATCCTTTAAGGGTTGTAGTACATATTTTATCCCGATACAGGACCTCGGGCACATTATTTCTAGGCCCCTTTCCTTGATTTCTGCCCATATTTTTTTGATCATCTCACCCATTTTCCTTTTCTGCTCCTCCGACCATTTCTTACTCTTCTGCCCCATTCTCCCTACCACAAGGACCTTCATGTTTCTCATCATACTCCGGAATCCTTCCCTACCCTGGCAGTTCTGATACCCATTCTTTCCACTTGCTCCTTTATTTGTTACGTTGTTTAGTTCAACTACTTTCATCACTCCTTAAAATATTAGCCTGACATTTCAACATGTTCATACAGTTCACTGCTCTTTCTTAATAGGCATTCCTCACATATCCTTATCGGTCCAAACATCATTCGTAACATCTTTCTTTGTATTCCTAGCAGCTGATGTTGGTGAATCCCACAGTCTCCGTAGTATTCCCGGTTTTATGAATTTTTATGTGTATATAAATATTACTGTATTGAAAAGTTAGAAGTGGAAAAAATATTAGAAACTTTATGTGACGAAATGTGACCTGATGTTCCTCAAACCATGACGACTTTCCCGACTTTAAAAATAACCGTAAAAATAGAGTTCTTATATCATTTGAAAATCTTTTAAAATTGTGATAACAGAGAACTCTGATTTTCAGCAATATGTTTTAGAATATCCATGAGATACGAAATATAATTCAAAACCCGAATATATGCCAATAATAATAAAATGTTACAAGAGGTATATTCCATGTTAATTTTGAGAATGACTCAATAATAATAATAAAGAAATTCAATAAAAGCTTCTTAAAAAGCATTAATATTAAAGAAATTCTATGAAACGATCATGAAAGAATTATAGAAGTATAAAAATTCGAACGATCCTTCCAATTCTTGAATTTTGCATCCATGGAAACAAGAAATACGAGGAAAACCAGAGAAATCTCGATTATAAAATCGTAACACATAAGTTGCTGTGCCTTTAAAGGTTCTATATCCACCTTTGCGAAACATGTAATGCAATATTAATGTTAAAAGTACACTTCCTATACCCTCATTTCATGTTCTTCCCGGAGAACTGAAGTGATGCATGGTTTTAAAAATAAATTATGACTTAAATGGATATGTAATTATTTATAATCATATAGAAGATAATCAGTCAATAAAAAATTAAGAGGTAAAATAACTTGTCTGATGATACTAAGAAAATTTATAAACAAAGGTTCACACAAAATTATTTTTAAAAAATACAATAATTTATCCACTGAGTCTCAAAAATTTAACATAATAAATTTATTTTATTAATTTTTATAAACCTTATTTTTAACTCAATCAAGCTAACATAATTTACACAATATCTACTTTTTCTCCGTGATCATCTCATTGGAAATGTGCCAAAAAAACTGAATGTATAGATTTCAGTTAGCATTTAAACATAGATAGCAGTTAAACTTACATAACAGTAACCATGTAAAGACACATGTATATATATATATATATATATATATATATATATATATATATATATATATATATATATATATATATGTATATAAACTACCTCTAAGAATGAGACAAATACAATATTTAATTAAATTTGGACACTCATATCCTGAATTCCATTCTATACCATAAAAAAGAGTTGGTGTAGGTTCATTTTTACCTTTCGATTTTATAGAAATAAAAATTCTGAAATAAGCTTTATATATGACATACAATAAAAAGGTAGTCTGTATTCTCTCTTTTCCAAAGAAAATGAAATCTAAGAATGCCTAATGAAATGAGATAATTTCTAGATAGCAGGAATTTGTATTGCAAGGAAATGACTAATATACAAATTTTATATTATTTGTATGAAAAATGAAATAATTTAGAGATAAACTGTTGTATCATATTTAAATAAGCAGAAACTACGCTTATTATGATCAGTGATTTTGTGTTTCCTTTCCTTCCTTCATAATCTACTTCCTTTTCTGGAGTAAACTATGAATTTTTTTTAATTTTATTTTAAAAATATATAAATAACCAATATAATAGTTAATTATTTTAACTTGCAATATAATATTTTATTTTATTTATTTAATTCATAGCTTACTTTATTGGAGGCTGAACAATTGTTAGAAAGTTGTAACATTTAAAAAAATCGAAAAGAAATGGAGAGATTTCCGAGAGGTTCCAGAATAATCTGTGATTGGCATTTGACAAACGGAACAGGGACTCAACTCAACAAAGACGAACTCTTAAAAAATATATATTATGGAATAATGTACTTTAGGAATAAAAAGCCTCTCAAATCAGTTGTTATCAACTATGGAATAGTGTTATGGTCAACAAATGCATAAATAAAATTATGCATCATATATGCATTTGTACAAGGCGAGATGGCTACAAACTTTCTCCTATACCTACTCATCCATTACTACAACCCTAAATCCAGTTTAAATGGTATGACCAAATAAGATGGATGAATAAAAACAGGAACCATCCTTGGTTTGGATGGATTGGAAGGATAAGGACAGAAGATGAATAGGAAGAACCACTATCAGATGCAGAGTATGGCTGCTATGGAAGCATGACACTATTGGTAAAGGACGTGATGTACCTACAAGACAAAAATTTGGTTGAGGAAATGGTCAGAATAAAGAAATATAAAAGAAAAAAAAGATAGCGAACAATAAGCGGAAATTCTTTACATACTCGTTTAAGTTCATCTCACCATAAAACCTCCAAAAAGAGATCCAAACCTAACTACAAACAACCATTCTACGTTTCTCTATCTCAATATTGTTGTTTGTATTTATTTTAGTTGCTCATCTGATCTGCATTAATTCTTTTTTTTTTTTTTTAAGAATAATTTATTGTTATTTACAACTGCAATTATATTACATCAAGTAAATTTGCTGTATGAACAAAGGACATGAAAAAAAAAACACTTGTGCAGAAACTACCCATTGATAGCACTCCAATAAAGTTCTATAGTAGAAGGTCTCGAGGCCATCATCTTTTCAGACGCCTCGGAGGGTTATCAGGAATATTATGGGAAGCAAGTTGACATACTAGCGGATTAAAGTGTGTATGGAGCTTTTCATGGAAGGATAGGTATCTAGTTTGGGCCAAATCAGCAACATATGGGATATTAAGATCATGATGGATGACTTTGTTTGTGACATAATAAGGAGCATTGAGGATTTTACGAAGGATTTTGGATTGTAAGCATTGGATACGAGATGAATTGGATGGTTTAGTAGAGCCCCAAAGCTCAACTCCGTATGTCCAAATAAGTCTGATAATTGTCATGTAAATCAGTATTTTGTAATTAATCGGGAGCTTTGAACGTTTGTCCAGTAAATGTTGAAGTAGGCGAAAACGTCGAGCAGTTTGTTGTCTTTTCAGCCTTATATGAGGATTCAAAGTGAGAAGTTGGTCCAGATGGAGTCCTAGGGCATTAATTCTAAATGCACGTCTAACCTGCTGCTGGATTTACTGACATTGGAAAATTTTCATTTTGTCCCCCATGTATTTATATAACGTTAACTAATAATATTAAACCCCCTCCCCCCAAACAAAAAATTGTAAATACTTTCGATTCTTAAACTTAATACATCCAATTTCAACTTTTCAGGTAGATTCTATATTGCAGAATTTTATTTTGATACTAATAATAAAACGTGTGACCAGTAGTCTATTAATTGGCATAACAAACTACTAAGCCCAAGATCGCACAATCATAGCACGGCAGGTGGCCCTCGGATTTTTTAAAGGGAGTAAAAAATCCTTGGTTATGCCCTCCATCGGAAGGGACCTTAAACGGGAGTTCCGAGACTGTAGGATTTCAGGTACTAGTTAAAAATCCCAATCCTAAATAAAGCTGAATAGGAAAAATTTAGAGCTACCAATGTAGCACCGTCCGATTAGCCATATTAGCATAAAATGACGTTATATAAACAAACAAACCGATAATAAAGTCTAAGTATTTAAAAGTAGCCTTTGTTTATTTCTATAAGACAGATATTATCCCATTTATGGAAAGTTCAGGGTAAAGATTGTATACGAGAAGCATCATCCCAAATGAAGATGACACTTGAAGACACTGATATCTTATAGACACTGACCTGTTGGGATTAATCCCTGACCGAAAGGCATCATAACCCAATTACTCAAGCCGTGACACACTTGAAAGAGACAAGATGGATGTATCGTGGCAGAGGTAATATTACATATGGCGCAATCGTTACAAAAAATACAGCAATTACCTTGTTATTCTGTAATCTGTTGCGTGGTAATTATATGTCTCATGTGTCTCTAATAAGTTCTACAGTGGTTTAAAGAGGGACAGTAGTTGAGGTGCGTTAATCTTTTCTCTATCGTTAATTATTTGTCAGCAAAAGAATATTATCAAAAGGAATTGTGAAAAGATAATGATAAGGATAGTACCTTTGAATCCCCCCCTCCATGTCTCGTATGCTAAGGATATTGGGTCTATAACGATAATTCTCTTTATACAGTGTATGTAATAGGTTTCTACGTTCCTGTAAAACCAGTGGAGGCTCTTTGGTTCAGTACATCTCTACTCTTTCTAGAATAACAGTTGAGCAGTGAGATGATTAGTCTGACATTGCGCTCAAAAGCCAGATTTCTCCCCAATTTAATGGGTGTTGGTTTGATGGGCGAGCCCTAGGAAGATCTTCAGACCCTACAGGATCCATCTACTGGAAAAAGATTAAATAAATTACATGCCACTGCCGCATTTGAACACAGGGCCTTCGGCATCGCAACTCAGCGCACCATTACTGAGCTTCCCCGCTCCCTCAAATATTATTACATAATAATGAAACAAGAATTTTTTTATAATATTAAATCTTTTTGGTAATTATATATCGTTGGTTATATATATCATCGTTCTGCTCGAAAATGGTTAAATATTTTGATTAAATCAATATCCTGATTTATATATTAGGATAATGATAAAGGGCAACGTCAGATCACGGACGTCATAATTATATTTACGTAACAAAATAAACAATTGAAAATATATAAATATAAAATGGAGGATTAAAGATTCATTTTAACGGACACAATGCAAGGAAGCACACTATGTTAATTAATATGAATTACATTTCATCCCTGATTTTCATAAATAAATCAGAATGCCGCTATTTAATTAAATGCCATTCATTTTTTGATTTAGTCTAAATGAGTAATTTGTTGTGTATGGAATTTGATTGTAATTTAATACTTAAACAAGGAAACAATAAAAACGCATTTTCCGGCTACAGATGTGAAAAAGAAAAACGTACATTCTCAATTCTTGGGCAGAAAACGGCTAGTTGGTTTTCGAAATATAGATGCACCCAGGAAAATACGCTTGGATAAATGAATGTAGTTGATGGAATCGTGAAAGATTGTTAGTGTATCATTTTTACCTACATCCATAATTTCTTCCAAACTATGGGCGAAGTCGTTTTGATAATATAGATTTGCTAAAGAAAATACGTTTTTCCTTTCTTATTTGAAAGTATTGGATGGAATTGGATTGACGTGAGGCCATTACGGTATCAACCCGCACAATTCATCAGAACTTCATTGAGAAATTACGTTTTAGATTAATCCATAAGTACTGACTACATCCTGCTAAAGGAAATTTGGTACTTGTGTATTAGACGGTCTGCAGGGACTGTTACCCACCATTGTTTACAACCTGATTATTATTAATTCAGATACTGATAACACCTACTGTATTATTAATATTAATGGAATTGGAAATATACAAAATGTAATAATAAAATGCTAATTCTAGACCCCTCTACGTTCCTCTTCTATCCTTGTCTAAATCCATTTGATAACCTTTTTCACATAATTTCATCTTCGGAATTATTCCGAACTTCTGGCAGCATTTCGTAGCTTCTTTCAAGGACGGCTATTCATAAAATATTATTTCGTTCATTATAAACAGGCAATCACAAAAGGAATAAGACAAAAAAGAAATTAAAGTTAACAAAAAATACAGAAATTTAAAAAGACAAAAACACTAAAAAACAATAACGCATACTCAAATGAGACGAGTGATGAGAATAGGTTACACGAGAAAAAGATGTAGCTTTTTATGCACGATATAATATATATAAAATGGTGTAATTTGCATGATATTAGGATGTAGGTTACGTGAGATAGATATTGATGGCTAATACACAAGTACCGGAAATTTTCGGTTCTGGAGACTTTTTTCTCAAGTTGAGAATCGAGAAAAGGTTTCCCTCCACAGTGAAAAAACATATCTTCTTTAGTTAACTACGATTTCGAATTTTCTGAGACCATTTCGGAATTAATCCTCACAAATCTTGAGAGATCTTCATTGAAATGCTAAGTTTTATACACATCTAAAGGATCTGATTACATACCTACTGTAAAGGAAATTTTCGGTCCTGGAGACTTTTTTCTCAAGTCGAGCATCGAGAAAAAGTTTTCCTTCCAAGTTCTTTAAGTTTAACCCTTTCTTTTAACTGTAACCTTTCTCTTTAGAAAAAGAATATAGTTGTCTTTAGATAACAACTATTTAGAATTTTCATTGACAACACGGGTAAAAGATTGGATCTACCTTTTTAATTTTGGTTCTGAATGCATGAATAAAATCAAGGCTAGTATCTAAGGCATGTGGTCTTAACCCTCAATATCGCACTCGGTGTGAGTAGATGTTCCTGTTTACAAACTCAACCACAAAAGAAGAAAAAAGAAACCAACCTTTCGATGTTGGAAAGTGATACAGACTACTCTCCCTTCAGTAATGACAACGTCGGATTGATGGCTCGATGATTTATCAATCGAAGTGAATCTGATGTTTTTGCTTTCACGCCAATATTTTCATTGTTTTGGAGTCGAGTTTGAGTTCTCGCAATGCTTTTCCACTCGGGTTGGAAGACTTACGAGGACTTGGGGTCACTCCTTCGCTCTCTTTCTTCCTCTTATGACGACCAAAAGGCTACCGCAATGATACGGCGAACTGTGCTAATGGTTGCTCTATCTCCTACAAAGGAGGGATGATAGCTCCGTCGTGCGGCCTTGGAAAGGGAAATGGAGAGAGTGTGTAGGAGGGGTTGCTTTCTCCACCAGTCGCTCGCTAGGGCTCCCACCAACATCATGTAAGTCACAATCCTCTTTATGGCTTAATGCTATTTTATATTCATATTAATAGTATTAATAACTTTTATTACATCCCTGTAAGTTTACTGGAAACGATTCTGGAAAAACGGCAATTACTCCAGAGTACTGTTGGGTACGAATGGAATGTTAGCGGAAGGGTTACATGAAATGAATCCTACATGGTTAAATTATTCATTTTTATGTTTCTGTATAACCAACATACCTCCTCAACTTTACCTACATTAATTATACAAATGTTTTATTCTCCCCAATGGTGTCAGTCAGTGTCTTTGGACAAAGCTCGAAATGCTATAATTTGGAAATAATTCATAAACTTTAAATTAATTGACAAATATATATATATATATATATATATATATATATATATATATATATATATATATACACATGCATATGCATAAATATAAGGAAGTATATCTGTTCTTGACGTCAACATTTCATGAGTATATTGTAGCCCTTCCAAACATTTTTTTTTTCCAAATGTACCCATGAAATGTATGCTTATAACAAAAGTTTATGGGCATGTCAGTAATTATATTTATTTACAGTAAACTATCCTCTTGTATAACATATCAATAAGTATAGTGGAACAGATATAATGAAGAACCTTTAATATATGGAACTTAAATTACTGGTAGTGGGCCATAATATAAATCGCCATTTTGATATTTGCATTATTCATTCAATAAAATTTCTTCATACGAAATTTTCCACATCGTTATATTAATTATTCGCTTATCTTAATTTATTTTTATTGTTTAACATTGATACGACATAAACGTTAATATTATTAAGGTTTTCAAATATTTGAAATATTACTTACACGGAATAATTTAGATAAACATAGATTTTACTTAAAAATTAACAAAATATTATCATTCATTAATAAAAAAAAAAAAACCCTTATAAGAGAATCCTGTAATCGAACATGATCGTGAACGCATACAATATCCTATCGCAACAATCAACAATCCATTCTTACAATGTAGATTATCAATACCCATTGTCTCATCAACAACAGTACGGAACAACTTAATTATCTATTATTGCAAATTATGATAATTTTCTAATGGTTAATACAATTTATGAAGGATTTATTAAACTTAATTAGTTAATCATTTAATATCTTAAAATACAACGATTACAATAAAATTATAAAAATATCTTTAAGTAGAGATAGGTTTTATTGTTAAAAAAATAGGTTTTATTCTTTACATTTAAAAACTTACTAATTTTATCGACCCAGAATTTAGGCAATAATGCATTAGCTCTTGAATATGAATGCCCGACTTATTTTTAATATTATCAAAACTCCCAAAGGTATTATTTAGGTTAAACCATTAATGGCAATAAGTTGCATCATTTTTAGAAATTAAATACCAAATAAAATAAATGAAATTATCAAATTTTTCGTTAAATTTTTGACGGAGAATGCTAATACATATTAATTTGTAGTTAATGCAGTATTTTTTATAATAAAGTTTCTTTTTATATACGTTCTTTAATAGATTTTAAGCAAAATAAAAATTAAAAAAAAAAGAAAAGTTCAAACATTTTATTAAAAAAAGTTCATGAAATTCGTCTACTTGATATCTTTACTTAAAAATTGTCCGAATGACGTTATAACTTCTAGTAATGTATAACCTATTATGACTAATTATAAATGAATTAAAATATTATTAATAGTTATATAAAATATTATTATATATACTATGAATAAGATAAGGACGTCCGGACGTGCATTCCAAGCAATTAAAGCTAATGCTGTTGCTTCGCAACTTTCTTTTCTTCGGGTCTAAACAGCTCAAAGAAAGTCTATCATTTGAACTTCAGAATGGCAGCAATAGTTTGAGGATTTTTTTTTTTCGAACATTAAATTTTGCAGATCGTTCGAATTTTTACCAAATTTCTTTATTATTTATACTCCTTGGTAGTAATGGGACATATCGTCTTGATTTTGGTAAAATGAACTAATTTAACGTCTCATCCATTAATTATTTTTAATTATTTCATAAATCATTTGGTAATATATAAACAAGGTTCTGCAAGATGCCTTTAAATAACAGCTCATTTTTTTATATACCATGTTATTAGTAAATTAATTAAATTTTTGAAACCGTACGATTTTTTTTTAAATATATAGCTGTTGCAGAATAACAGGAGACTTTATTTGTTTTTTTTTATTCACTGTACACAATTCATAAACACATTTACATCGTAGAGAAAAAACAGTAGAATTGTTTTTAAAAGAATATTTATGTAATATTTTTTAATCGTTATGAGAAAATATTGTATTTTTAATTTATTAAATTGGAATTGTATTATGTTTTTATATTATATGAAATTATTATGTAATAAAAAAAAAAAAACATGAGATATTCTTTCCTTCACTTCTAAATACAATAATGCAGAGTTAAATAAAGTAAAAATATTTTTAAACTTAAAAATTTCTTTTTTTAAAATAAATAATAAAAAGGTGCTTGAACTTTGATCAAATCATTGAGATTTAAATTTTTATTTTGGAGTATACTTCAACATTTCCTTTGACAATAAAAAATCTAATAAACGTTATATATGCAAGTATTTACACACATAAACACAAACACACATTTTCAGAGGCGATCATGTTATTTGCACCCGTATTAACATACATAAATAATAGGAGGGATAAATAATTTGAAAAATATTTTTAAAATTTTATTATTTTAAACTGTAACAATTATTTCAGCAAAAACAATTTTTAATTTCTAATTAAAAAGAAAGATAAATATAACAAGCGAAATTATAGTACTTCAAGATTTAAGAATTTTCATTATATCTTTTATATAACAGGCACTGTTGTCTCGAATAATATTTTCACAGGCCGAGCAACATAAAACAAACAGATATAGAAGTTCCTGCTATAGTAATTCAAAATTAAGATAAAAATACATATAGACATGGAAACTCCATGACTGGCCCCATGCTCTTTATAACATAATTAAATGACACAGAAATAAATAAACAATATTTGTAATTAAAACATCAATGCTCTTCTAAACAATTTTGTTATATGATTACTAATCCCTCTCCTAATAAACTCGACTATAGAAAAAAATATAAAGTAATTATTCATACGATTGTATAGCGTTACTTTTTATAAACATAATGTCGGTGAATAATAAGGCTTAGTGAACCCAAATGTGATACCACCTATCTCTGCTTACAAACTTCTGTCCACGGTCCATTGCCCAAAACCAATATCGGTGAAACAACCATTAAAAAAACGTTATGAGGGAAGTTGGTGGAATAGAGTCGTGATGAGTAAGTTCACAGTAAATGCAATCTCATGTGTCATCGTTTACATTCTAGTTGTTGTTTAAATGTGTAAAGCTGTCATTACAGCCTTCATCAGAGAGCTAAAATAATAAATAATGAAATAAAACAAACTTTATTTGTATCCATAAATAAAACAAACTTTATTGTATTCATCTACTACTATTTAAATTTTCAACTTCGTTAACTCATGTATACAAATATTTAAAATAATAATTTTCGTAACATATTACACATTAATTTTCATTGCATTAAAGTAAATGTATTTACAAACATTTCGTATTTTCTTTCTTGACAGCACCCTAACTTCGTTTTGTAACTTCTCTCTTGACCATAACATCTAGTATATTTTAACCTTATCTCCAACATAACAAAATTTATTATTAAATTTGTATTTTCCACAACAGTCATCACGTCTCAGGAAATCCCGAAAATAGCAGATAATAGGCAAGGTTTCTAGAAAGTCAGATGCGAACGAAGCAATGTTGCGGTATTGAGAGACATAGAGCAGACATTTCCCTTAGACGTTGACATTTTTTTTCATCTTTTATTTCATTTGTAATAGAAATCATATATCCCACATACTTTGCCTCTATATCTTCTAGTTTACTGTCGTTCCTAATAACTAGACACCTGTTTTTAATTTATTTATTTTGAGCTTTTATATATATAAACATCGAGAACGATTATCGGGTATAGCAGCTCGGGTTTGGTCTAGGAAGGGTCTATTCGGGGAAGAAAATATAGATTTTCGTGCGCTTGGATACTCCGAACAACCATAATTCGCGCGTATCAAGATGTTATAGAGCTACAAGGGCCTTGGAAACCATGGCTCATAAAAACTTGATGGTGGGAGACCCCCTGCAGACTGGTGTATGCTTCTGTTTTATAAGTATACAAGCTAGCAAAGTAAATGACTACTATAAATAGATGTATATATCAACAGTATATGCTCACAAGATACACCAGAATTCAGGAAATTCAGTTTTAATTCAAACACCAAACTACAACTACAATTTTTTTATTTTGTTTAATTTATAGAAATAGGTTTACTGTAAGGTTGCTGTATTTCACCCACACTATTTAAAGTTATTTCAACTCGGTAACAGCCACCTACATAATCTACTGTTCCCCGATGACCAGGCAATTGTTTATCAGGACCATGAAGATGCGGAATACATGCTATGAAAACTGTGGATATTTTAAATGATGTTTTAAAATAAAAACCGAATACATGGCAATTTACGAACAGGAAGACCACGCTTTTGAAGGAAATACAATAAAAAGGATGGAAAATTTTCAATATTTGGGCTCCTTGATGGGAAAAAATGGAACTTCCAAAAAAGAGGTATTGGTTGTAATAATAAATACAACCTGAAAACCAATAGATATGTTGAATTCGGTCCTTTGGAGGAGTAATGTTATTAAAGGTACCAAGAAGCTCATTTACAAGTCCATCATTAAAGCATATTGCTCTATGGAACCGAGACATGGACGGTAAATGCTGCTTTAGGAAAAAACTTACTTACCACTGAGATGGACAATTGGAGGAGAGCTATCAAAGTGTCTAGAAAAGAAAGGACTAATGCTGAAATAAGGGAGCAAATGCAAACCCGACAAGCGTCCTCCAAAATATAGAGAAAAAAGAGCATGGCCATCTCAGAACAATGGAGGAAGAAAGGTTGTCCAATTTAATTTTCAATTGGAATGCTGAGCAGAGAACATAAATAACATGCACGGTCATGGTCTGATAGAGGAAAATACACAAGACAGAAGGAAATAGAAAAAGGAACTAAAAGAAAAATTTGGTTGATTAAGACGCTAGGTTGAAGGAAACCTCAATATGATGAAACTCATTAAAAATAAATAAATAATTTAACAATTATTAATAATTTTCATGATGATTAACTTATGTGAAAACTAAGGTATTGTTTTAAAGAGAGATAATGATCGAAAACAAAATAATAAAATGTGTTATTTTTTGATAAGTATAGATTATAAGATGAAAAATAAACGAATTATCTTAGATTTGGATAGAAGATTCCATATATAAATTAATAAAGTTATATTAGCGAAAACAACGTGAGTTTATAACTTATTATAAGCGAGATAAAAAATGTATATGTGTGTAAATGTATATGACCACACACACCTTATCACGAGACTTTATAGAGACATTTATTAGTACTTTTCTTTGAGAACATTTCTAGATGAATAGATTTCGATGGAAAGTATAGAGTCGAAACTATTGTGCCCCTGCTACTCCAGGCAAGGGGTGTAGAAAACATGCGAAGTTTCTCTCCGCCCACGTTGGGGAGAAAAATGGTTTCCTTTGTTGAACGATAGCGAAATATAAAGTGGGAGATGGCTCCTTTAACTGCGACACAAAACGTTCACGGTAAAAGCTTGATTGACGTCAAAAAAGCTAAGCTTAAAGGGTTCCTAAACAACGTAATGAGCTTAAAGGCTCGAAAGTATGCAATAAAGGAAAAAATAAAGTATTTCATAACAAAAGACGTGGTCAAATTAAGGAAGAATAGGTGTTGTCGGAAGAGGGCATAGTGCAACGCTTCCTAACATCAACATTATTTCTGATAAATCAGACATAGATTTTGAATAGGTAAAATAACAAAAACAATATCTGCATCATATATTAAGTATTTAATGTTAAGGAGCTTTAGGGTATGAGAAAAAAAACCATTCAGTCAATGTATATTCCTGATACTCAAATTATTCAAGACGTTTCGACATTATGGTGTCATTTTCAATCTTTTTCTCTCTGCATCCTTAAAAAACTCCTTGACATAGTCACAAGTCTAAAAATTCTGTGAAAATAAATTAACAATAACCACATTAAAATACATAATTCAAATAGAATGTCCAAAATAACTCACTATAAGTATAGATACATGGAAAGTCATATTTAATATTTTTTCTCTAAAAATCTTGGGGATCATTTATCCTCCATGGTTCCAATATTACATTAAAAACCAAACCTTGATCCTTAAACTGCTAGATCATTTTTCAGTTTTATGAACACTTAATTTTGATAAAATATATCAAAATATGTCTAAAAGCAAACATCTACAAAAATAATATAAAAATTCTTTTTAAATTTTATTTATATATTTCATTAAATCATTAATTAATAATGAAAATTTATTTATCAAGGACTTTTTAAAGCAAAAACGAAAATAACTCATAAAGGGATCAGAAATTACCATGAGCAATACAGACCTTGATTATATAGCCATTAAGGAATGAAGCAGAGGAAAATAAACTAAAAATATTTAAAAAAAGTATATAAATTTTCCGGTATTACTAACCTAGTTTTGTAATTGAATTCATATACACTTTTAAAAAATTAATGATTATTAAATGGTTTCGCTGAATCGTTCAGCGAAGAGAGGTCTATCGAATGCATTTTTCTAGTTCATCCCATTTTTTTTTCTATCCAAAGCAGCTACTTTTTTAAATAAATGCCTTTATATTTTATATAATAAAATTCTATCTTCATAAAGCAAACTTAAAAGATATGCAAGTTAATTATAGCTACATCCTTCTACATCTACTGAATAGTTAGACTTTCTATAAATGATCTTCATTTATACTAATATGTGCTTGTTTCATTTAATTATTCACATTTAGTTCTTATTTATATAAAGAAACTAATGTATATGCCTATTTTCTTCAACATACTCCGCCTTATGAAGAGCTCTTAATGATATTTGACACGCTTACATCACTAAAATGATTCGACTTACGCACTGGTTTGTAATGAACGTAGAACCTTACCTGTGAACAAACAATACTCAGATTAATAATGGTATTAACAATGCAAATCAATGATATATAATTCAATGATTGGGTTGAAAAACAAATAAATTGTAAGTTATCTAAGAATAACAGTATAAAATAAATTATGAAAAAATATTTATAATGAATAATACTCATCAGGGTTAATATTAAATTTCCCAAGCCAAGTATTTAAATATTTGAAGAATGTTTTTAGATGTAATTGTATATGTAAAACTTAAGTTCTGGGGCTGGGCCTTTAACGAATAACAGGCATTTACAAATAGAAATAGAAAACATAACTGGTCAAAAGATAACATAAACATAAGATAATCATATACATTAAAGAGATACGAATGGCGGAAATGGAAGGAAGATGCCAAGGCCCATTGGTGGGCTGTAGAGCCATGGAGGAGGAAGAATCATATATATAATAAAAGATTTAAGCAACAAAAAAGAAATTCTTTTCACTAAAATATAGAATGACAGTGAACGAAAATAAATATTAAGAGATAAATAAAAATCCACAACCAGGAGTATTCGAGGAATTTGAAGAAGCTGCTAGGAAACCTGGACTGACAATAAATACTTAAAAAATTAAATACATGATATCCAATAGAGAAGAATGAAGTAGCAGGTTTATCGATGGAGCTGGATACCGCTTCGAGAAAGTATCGTAATTTAAATATCACCGAGGACAAAAGTACCATGGCAGAAATTAGGTCAAGGATAATAGCTGGTAATATAAGCTATTGGTCATTAATGAAACTTTTTCGAAATCGGGATATATCTAGAGCCCTCAAAATAAGAGTATATCGTACAGTCTTGCAGCAAGTGGAAAGGAAGCCCATAAGGAAGAAAGGCTATTAACTATGTGGGAAAATCATCAGAAGAATTTACGGCCTCAAAAGGAAGGTCAGCGGAGGATGATGAAGGCTAATACAGAAATAAGAAACCTCTAGAGGACACCGGATATTATAAAAAAGGCGAAAATAAAATGTTTAAGGCATGCCCAAAGTACGTAACGTGGTATACTCAAAAATGGTGATGGAGGGACACCCGCGTGGAAGAAGAAACAGAGGTAGACCTAGACATCGTTGTGTGCAAGATTTTGAAGATGACCTTCGTTCGTTGGGTTCGAAAGATGGGTTCGAAGGAAAGCCGAAGATAAATGGAAGATTGTTGAGGCGACGCAGGGTCTTATATAGATAGATAGAAACAAGAAAAAAATAGTAAAATCATATTTAAAAAATCTGTAGCACTACAACCAATGAAGGGTCATGGCCACATGACCTCCTTAGTTGAACTTTGATTTGAGTACTACCAGTGGGTAGTTTCTCTACTTGTCATTATATATCACTTAGCCTATTTACTTATTGTATTATTGTAATACAGTTGTAGATATCAATAAACAAATTAAAAAAACAAAAACTTCGAAAAACATTTTATCTGCATTGATGTGGTTTTTTTATTTGGAATAATAATAATCATATTGTAACGAATATAATATTCCCTTTTTGAGTTTTGCTCTGTAGTTTTCAGTTCTTTCTTAAATTAAATGTGATAATCAGAGAACATTGGTTTGAAACGTGAGAAAATACTGGAAATAAGGGCCTGGAATGAGGATAAGGAAGAAGCATGGGTATTATTATTAAGGTTGTGTAACACTCAGGCAGACTTGTGCAGACATAATTACTCCCCACTCCTCGCATATCTCCATTATCATCAGGAGAGGTCAGTGTTAATGCTCTGCTTAGGCTCTTCAAGATTGCCAGTACCATTGTATCCTCGGGTAGCAGAAGACATAGAAAAGGTCAACTCGGTGCCTTTTCGGTGTAATTAACTATATATCTATTATTGGAAATACACGAAGTTATTTATGATATAAATGTGATATCTCAATTAAAACATATTAGAGAATATTTTTATTTTTAAAGAGAAAAGATAGGCCCTCGGCCGGGATTCGAACCCGGAACCTTTGTCTTTCCGTGGCAGCGCTCTACCATTTGAGCCACAGCCAGTAGAGCGCTGTCACGGAAAGACAAAGGTTCCGGGTTCGAATCCCGGCCGAGGGCCTATCTTTTCTCTTTTAAAAAAAAAAATAAATTGACCAATAATTATAAAAAACTATTAGAGAATAAACTGACGATAAGTCCAAAATAGGGATTATTTGAACGCTTTAATTTTATGGTAACTTCTAGTCTATGCCTAAAAAGACAAATAAGTCAGAAATAATACTTGTTCTATATGCGTTGAAAGATATGTATATGTTATATGTATGTAACGATAAACTAAGATAAGTACATGAGACCAATATGCTTAAATATGGTAGATGGGTGCATCTATGGCTGCCCTCGTCGGATTTGAACCCGGGACCCGGACCTACAAACTGAGCTACTCCGCTCCTTATTAATACGCATACAATTCGTAATAAAAATCTCAAAGGAAGTTTGACTAAAAACAAATGCCTTTATAACATAATGAAAAGTGAATAATAGTGTAAACAATGGATATCATGTATAACAACATTGTTTTTGCCTTGATTTACAAAGCACAATCTTAAAGAGAGATCTTTTTAAATATTTTATTTGAAAAGAAAAGATATGACCAGGACCGGGACACGAACCCGGGTCTCCCACCTTTCCGTGGTGGTGCTTAGCCACCTCAGCCATGCTTGTTCGCTTCTCGGTCAGACATATCCCTTCTTTTCAATGATCCTATATCTCCGTGTTCTCGCAATTTGCGATGTATACACGGGGAGAATGTTAATTATACATTTTTTTATTTTCAGATCTTGTTGACTTACTTCATTATATATTATTATAATTTACTTATTTTATTTTATAGTAAGATGTCATAATTATTTTAATATTTTATTTGAATAGAAAAGATATGATCAGGAACGGGACTCGAATTCGGGTAACGAGAGATCAGTCTTGAGCGAAATTTTCTGATTTGATTATTATTTATTATCTAAACTAGTAGTATAGTACTTACGTTTGCTTAGGAGGGTTTATGCTCTTCAATTCCAGCCAAAGAGCGTATGTTATTAAAATAAAAAATAAAAAAAGTATAAAGGTTACACTGGCTGAGTATAAACCTTAAATTTTGAATACCTTTAATTATTTTCTTCCCTATGTTAAAATCAGATTTAATTTTATCAGAAATATGGAATATTTAAGATGTGTTTAGAATAATTGCAACAATTATTCACGTTATAAAGAAGAGATAAAAAAGATTAGTCCGTACTTTTTGGCAAATCATGTGCCAATTCTAGACCAAATCCCTCCCCCCCCAAAAAATTTGTGATACGAAAATAAATGTAATACGATGTAATCTATACGAAATTAAATCTAATAATATTGAGAAGTCAAAAGAGACCTTACATAAACGTTAAGACCATGGAAAAAATTCCAACTAAAAGTCCTTAATTCTCCAAACTAAAACAGAAACTGAAATTATCTGTCAAATATTTCGCCTATTCAGGCAAAACATCCCACCACCTCCAAGGCTCAAATGCAACTAATAAATCAGCTGATAAATACTCCAGAATTTGAAAATTCAACATGCACTCATCAAACTTCAAAAATTACAACAGGAAAAAATGAAAAATAGTAAAGAACACCAAAACATAAGACAAAAGACCATATGAAAAAATGAAAGTAAAAATGCAATTAAAAAAAATGAATAGGCGAAATATTGGGCAGATATTTTCAATTGGTTTTAGTTTGGAGACGTAAGGGCTTTTCGTTGGAATTTTTTCCACGGTCTTGAAATAAAATGTACTTATTAAACTAATAGGATACGATATTAAAGCCGTCTATAGTTTTCATTATCTTCTTGTATACGAATATCAACCTGGGGCATCAATAATTATTTTTCTTGTACCAATCATTTTTCTTTTTTAACAAGAAACGGTGGAAATAACTTCTTCAACTCCCTACAGTGTCTAAAACTTGGTAAAGAAACAGGAGATAAACAAAGAATAAAGACTGCGGTGTTCAGAAAGATAAAAATGGAGTGAAAATCCATAAAAGATCGGAAATTGACTAAAGCATTCAAATACTATAGAAACATTTGCAATTATTATCGAAAGAAGAAACGAAAATCTGAAAGTAAGTAGATAGATTGAAGGAAATAACATTAACATGGACCAATTTAATAAATTAAGTACAACACTAAAAATGCTATTCTATTGTAAATAGAGAAAATAATAACTCAATTCAACAGGGTTATGGTTTCTTGTGATATACATTGTTGGTGCAATTTTCTCATACCATGGAACTTTCTCTAATAGGATATCAGCCTTAGCCTTTCACAACTTTGAAATTTCAACAAACGAACGAATTTATAAACTTTAAATTAAAATTAGATTTTTTTTTCATTATTGAAGATCGGACAAGTTCATTTAAATTGTCCATATTTTCAAACGTTTTCCACTTGATAAAGATCTGATGAATAGTCGGGAGGGCCAACTTATTAGAGTTAGACTAAAGCTAAAAAGAATTTACATGTCTTACTTTATTGCTTGATTTCAATTTCAGTATGGTATGTATTGGCACATATCGCCCTTCAACATCAAAATTAAATAAAAAATTAACACATAAGGCTTTTTGGGTCCTCACAATCAATTAATTAACAAGGGAAGTAGTTTAAGAAAACAACAAGAAAATTGACATAAAAAGAGACATTTGGCTTCCTTAAGTGTAATAGATAAAAGAAACTAACATTTGATTTTTTTCTTGCATAGTTATGAGTCATGAAAACTTAGTTATTTTTTGTTATGAATTATCAAAAATGGCCAAAAGTAATTTTCTCTAAAGCAAAATATCTTCAAAAAAGAGAGAAAATATGGAACATACATGTTTTATACCTCAATATATTCGAGGGAGTATATATAGAGGCCATCTATCAGAATAGTTTCAATAAGTAGAAGGTGTTTAATACTTTAAATGAATAATTGATAAAAATTAGTTTGTCTAAGTTTAAAAGTTTATATTATAATGATATTTAAAAAAACCCTGAAGACTGAATTTCATACAGCAAATAGTAAAATGACCAAACTGAAAGAAAGAATAATCTGAGTTACTTTTAGTTATTTATTTTTAATAGTTATTCTGAGTTAGCCGTTGGGGATTTAATTCATTTGGGGACGTAAAAACCTAATATTACGGCAATATTCATGATTTATTTTAACTACTAAAAATATGAAGTACATCCTAATCAGAATTTTACTTTTTTTGGTGTTCTGAAAAATTTAAGTCGTTTGAGACCTTTTTCAAGCGCCACACACCGCTAAGAGCAGCTTAGCTACCTACCCAACTCCACTTTCACTTACTCGCTGGTGGGCCCTGATAAGCTGAGCAGCTCAGTCTGAGGCGTGGTCACTGATTCCTTCGAAGGGCTAGGTCGGTAACTCAAGGCATGGCCAACAGGGGAGGGGTGCCGAAACATGATACATCTTCAAAGATGACGGAAGAACCATGTTGGGTTATACCTCTTATTTTGATATGAAAGAAATTCACAAGATATGTCAGAAAGAACGGAGAGGATTGCAACCGGGAAACTGAGCTTGATAACAATCAACTCCATAAAATGCGAAGTTCTCACGATATCTAGGGAAGAGGGAAACGTATGTTTCTATTGTGATAGCCAGAAGCTTATGATTTTTAAGGTAATAGAGATATTAATAGATATACGCAATAGGTAAAATAGTTTTCACCATAATTTGATAAAATGATTAGCAACAAGTAGCCAAAAAATATCCAACTAAATTTGTAACACCATAGAAGACTACAGTGAGATCATTAACCAGGTAAAGTGACACATCTTTGAAGATGTTAATCTACCATCTTGACTTGAAGCGTTGGGTGACGGTGCAGACAGCATATGAAAACGCAGCAGTTGTATTACTGCTATGGCAGGCAACACATGATTAAATAGGATTTAAAAAAAACACGATAAGGCAGCCTTCCATAGACGACAACTAACAAGTGGGTAAGTCATGTAAGTATGAGGACAAAGATCTTCGAAAATATATGGAAATTCGATGAACTGGTGAAAGACCCAGAGATAATGTGTGAATGCTGTTTCTTTCCTAAATATCTCTGCTACCATTCAATTAGTGCTCATTGCAGTTTTATTTTATTATTCCAGATAAAATACTGCAGTCCGCGATTGAATATGTAGCTTCCAGTTAATGTGAAGACTGAATGCTATCGGAACAAATGTAAAATGGTCGCTAATGAAAATGTTATTAAGTTGTTAAGATGTTACTGGAAAAAAATTAGAATGCTAATAGCGACGTTATTAACAAACATTAAAAAATTCCCAAGAAACTGCTTAAACGAAACTAAAGGTTATTGGAATTAATTTGACTATTGGATGTGTTTCAAAAGTGGTAACTGGTGTTTTAGAAAAATTAAATACGGAGTAAACCCACAATATGGGGTAACTCTTCGCTTTTTGATGTACTATTGATTCAGGCCTTATTCAAGGCCGAGCCCTCAGAACAATCTGCGAACAATGAAGAGTAGTATCGAGGGTTCTCCATGATTATGCTGGAACGTAAATATCAAAAATATGAGAACAATACATGCGATATTAATATAAAAGAGCCTTAACGGAGAGGTTATTAAAAGGTGGCTAACCAGCTGTGAAATAAGGGTAAATGGGTAGAGGTAGAGCTTCGCATAAAAAACCACGGAGCAATTTCCGGAGGGAACGAGACTGCAAGTCAGGACGGCCCTGACCTTGCCCGAAACACAATGCCTTTTGTAAATAGGTGCCTCCGCCGTTGGGTAAAAGTGTGTGTGTGCTCCCGCTAACGAGCCCCTTTCACTCCACACAACAGCCTCAAATTAACAGTGAGGCCGTCATTTTCTAACAACTCAGGCATCCCATCCTGCCCGATTATGGAGAGTGCAATGCAGTCGAAGATTGATGCGAAGGAACAGAAAGGTCAAGCAATTATTACAATCATATTGATAGAATAATATCAAAACCACAATAGTAATAAGACAGTTGTTCGCTGAATAAGTCGTTTCTCAGGCTTATTTAACTACTACAGGAAGTTCATTCCAGGAATAGCAGAATTGACGAGCCCCTTAACAGACGATTTTGGTTAATTGCTGTATTTTTAAATGCTAGTACGTAAGTTCACTTATGTTTATTTTATTTATTTATTCGGTTTTTTTTTTTAGAACTAAGGTACCCCGATACCAAAATCTTTTTCCACCAATGCTTACTATCAGCCCGTTCTTCTTCTTCTTCTCGCAGCCCTCTTGCTGCCATTCCTCCTCTCACATCCTCCATCCATGTCTTCCTCTCTTTCTTCTATAATCTGATTTATATAGGAAGAGTTTCTTTGCCCGTCTATTGGCTCTCATTCTAATCAGATGGTCAAATCATGGCAGCCTCCTGGTCTCTATTTTATATAATACATTCTACTCCTGCCCTATAGTTTCTCTTATAATACTATTGGGTAAGTTAAATACTCTTTCAAGTTTCCACGGCTACTATTTATATGAATGAATGAATGAATAAAGCCTTTATTATAAAGAGAATTATAAAACAAGATGGTTTACAATAAACTACTAATATTTACAAAAACATATACATACATAATAACTCTTTATAGGCCTTCCCTTATGGGAGTATGGTCTAACTTCCCGGAGTGACCAGCTCTATTGGGAAGTGACTATTTATATATTGCTCCTATATTAAACTTCTTCAGTACTTTGGCTATTTTCTCTGTGGTGATCCTAGAAAAAAGAGAGCAGTGATCCCATATCCTGAAGTACCATACACCACAGATATGAAGATAGGTCAGGTTTTGCCGAATGCGAAGAACAGTTTAGGGCTCAGGACACTTGGGATATATAGCATTCCATGCTCCTGTGGGAAGGAATAAATTGGGCAAACGGGAAGGCTGATATCCACAAGGCTGACAGAACACATTAAAAGCGTGAAGAAAATGGACAGCAAAACATCGGCTTTGGCAGAACATTTCACTACTACGAACCACGCTATAGAATTTGAAAAAATCAGAGTAGTTAAGAAATGTAGCAACACCACAGAAAGGAAGAAATGGAAATAGTTAAACACCCGGAAAACTTCAACAGGGAGGACGGGTACAAATTAAGTAAACTATGGCTCCCTAACATAGCAAAGAAGAAGAAGGAAGGAACAACAAATCAACCTAGCAGCAACAATCAAGCCGAATTCCAGCCAATCAGAGCCCGAGCAACCAAAAACCAGCCAATCACAGTCATGGAAGAGCAGACTCCGGCCCCGGACACGAAAAAACCCTATCGACTAAAAGAAAGGACCCGATGAATCACGAGTAGACCCGAGTGGCTCCTATATAAAGCCGTGGGTTGGCTGAACATCTTCAGTCTCAATTGAGCTAATCATTAGTTTGCAATGATTCGTTTTTTATTGTAAGAATAGGATGAAATGGTCAGGGGGTGCAGCCAATGATTACACAAAATAAGATGACTTATTTTGTGTAATCATTCACTGCATCCCCTGACCATTTTATACCACTCTTAGAATTATCCAGAGAATAGCTAATAGATTAATTCGAACCCGGGACCTTCGGATTGCACTCTCACACTGGCCCATTTCACACCCTACTTTCATTTTTTTATCATTGAAAATAAAAACGGGCATATAAATCTCCACTATCGCAACATAAAATCATGACTGTACACTTTTTGTGCTGATTTAATGTATTTCTTTTTTATTGAATTAAATACACGCTTAACCACGCTTGTACACTTAGAAGTATGTAATTTTATTTTTCTCCATAGTGGTTCGGCCATTTTTTGAGCTTAGATAAAGCCTTTTGCCGTGAACTTAGGTGAAGAATACATTTAAACTAATGTATTTCAATTTTTGAATCTCGAGTTATAACTGTTTAAGGTACATATGATCGCACTGAGCCACACCACTCAGTATATAGTGCATTCTAAGTTTTAGAAAAACTGTAAGGGTGAATTGGTGGCGACCCCATTTACAACAATTGAGGGTGTGTATGTCACATAAAAGAGTTTACGAAAAGACCAAATAAAAAACAACCCTACGCAATTTATTGATTTCACGCTAATTTAGCGTTGCATGTGGTTGACTTTGCATGCTTGCATGTTCTTTGCATGTTGTTGATGTTGTGTGTTGTTGCAGCTCTCTGTAATGGATAATGACGCCGTCACTGATCTCGCCAACATTATTCGGCTTTAGCCTCCTCCCGCTCTTCCTCACCGCCCTAACATACTTCCGCTACTCCTCGCACGACCCGGAGTCTAGGCCTATTGACGTCAAACAGGTAATTATATATATATTTTTTCTATTGAATAAAGCCTTAAGAACCATTTATTATGAAAGTTTAGGATTCATTTGTTGAATGAAAGAACCTATAAAAAGGATGCAATAAGAAAAATCTCCCAAAGCCTTAAGTCTCTAAAAACTGGGGAAAAACCAGTCGACGTTTCGCTAGTTAAGATATCATCAGGAAACACTCCAAAAGAAAATCAAATCAGAGAACATGTTCAGGACATCTCACACTAACAGTCCAAACTGAATAATTAATGGAGCGTTGGTTGTTTTTTCCCAATTTGTTTAGAGACTTAACGCTTTGTGTTGGAGATTTATCATTCATGTCTATTTTTTTGAGTTATTGCTCACTTTTATAGACTTAAAAATAAATTCGACAACTAACAAACATAAAGAGTTTTTCAATTTGGGAGATGTTTCAGGAAACTGTTTTATCATAGTAATTCGTATTTAACGCAACGAAAAGGTATTTATAATAAGCACTTTAACGAAACGTCAGAAATAAGATTCAATTCGTTTCCATAAAATACTGACTAGACATGAGAATTCGGGAAGAAGACACAATGATTATATAATCATAACATCAGAAATAATAAACATTCTTCATTGGGAATATAATTATTAATTAAACAGACACGAAATTCCGAAATTTATGGGAGTTCGGGGAGTTTCCTGACATTTGCAAAGACTACTTTCACTTCGAAACTATTCTTGGATAAGGTAGATACCATGGACTAATCTATATAATTGACTAATCTGGATACAAAACGTAGAACCTATTAGCAGTATTTAAAAACACAACTCAAAAGTTTAAATAATCGGATTTTGAATATAGTCGAAGAAGTTTCCGACGGGCAAGCCTCCTGTACCGGTTTGGGGGACAGGTGGAGAGAGAAAGTGAAGCCTTAAGCAATAAAGGCAACATTCCCCCAGGAAGGTCGTCGAGCAAGGTTAGGATAGCGGTGCCCGGCATCAGCTGTCTCCAAAGTACCCAGTACAAGTATATCGAAGCATATCTTGGCGAACTAAAACTAAACAAAGGTTCAAGTAACTATTTATATCTATTTATGTGGAAATGGTTGGTTGAGATATATCTTAGAAGATTGTGAAATGGTCGGAGGGTGCAGTCAATACATTTTACAGAAAATAAGTTAAACTTATTTTGTTTGTGCCAAAGTTTCGCCCTAATTTTAAGACCATCGTCATGGCTGAGAATAAAACAAAAAGGAATAACTATATAAATAGTGCAGTACCAAATAAAATATAGCAGATATTATAAATAGAAATGGCAAGAAAAAAATTTAAAGACCAAAATTTAATATATGAAATAATTGATGAGAAATAACAAGAGTGAAAAGAAATCGAGGAGATTAAAAAAAAAACTTATTACAACTTTATTACTATTACAACTTAGATCTTAGGTTCAGAACGTGGTAGAGACTGTACTGTTTCCATGACAAGGTTGTACAGGGAGGTTATTTGTCCTTGATCACGACCAACCGCCAGATTCCCCCTCTTAATTTCGCTACACACTTTATAGAGGCTGGGTGAGCCTAGATTCCATAGGATCTATCTCCGGCTGCTAGCGGGATTTGAATCCAGAGCCTTCGGCTCGGCAACTCAGCGCTCTACCGCTGAGCCACTCCTCTCTCTTGAAGACAATTAAACATAGTAAAATTACAAGAGAAATGTTTTATTACAAAAAGTACTGAATATTATGCTATTGGTGAAAGGGAAAATAGGTTCGAAATAGGTATTATTAAAAGAAATGTAATAAGCTATGTTAGAGTTATATATTAAATTGATAAACATTAATTGTTTTAATCGTATGTGGAGAAGGCTAGAGATAGAGAGAATGAAGAAAGGGAAAAAATAATAATAGCAGAATAGACAATAACAGAAACATGAAGAGTCCAACTGTAACTGACAAGTATTAACTGAACTTTTTAGAGGTCTATTAAAACCGTTTTTAAGAGTTGCAATCCTAAATTTATTATATTATTATACGGCAAATTTTTTTATGAGTTTGGGTCAGCATTATTTAGAACGTATTAACATTCAAGTATTGAACTGTACGTTCCTTAAAAAAGGAAAAATCCCTAACAAATAGAAGGTCGTGCAAAAAACAAGATTACTAAATTTCTAATACACAATATTTGTTCCTAAATAGTTTATTTGTCAAAAAAAAAATCGATAAGTGCATTGTTTGAAAAAATGAAGAAAAAAGTGTCATTTATTTAAACGAAAAATACAAGTCTTAAGTTATTCATATAGTCATAAATCAAATTAAAGAAAGGATATTTGATTATGATAATTTTATAAACTGTAAGATTATAAATGATAATCCATCGTATTGGGTGAGCGAGCAGTATCATGGTCAGTACCTGCACCGGATATTACATCTCGACTAAATTAATATTACTAGGAGTAGACTAATGTGTTCATATTAGTGTTTATAGGTTTATTCTATGATAGAGTTGATTGTACGGCAATGCGACTGCGCTGTTGCCAGGCGAGATATTAGCAAACTGCTGTCTCACTTATGGATTATAATCGTTAGAGGAAACTCTTCACGGTTCCTTTCACAGTTAAATTATGTAAATTTCCATGCAAGTTTCACCGCTTAACACATATCTTATGACAGACTTTCCATTTCGGTGTAATTCGTCGACTATGGTAAGAATTAACATGAATTGATTGTCAAGCATAAATCCGAATAATTAATCCCATTATTTATTAGCAACCCTAAGATTGTCAAAAACGAGGTCCAAAAAAATCATCACAAGAAAAATAAATAATAAAGCCATGGGGAACCTGACAATAAGTTTTGGAGGAATTGCAAAAGCTACTGCGTCCAAAGGATGATCATATGATCATTGGAGGTAACCATATAAAAACAATCCATTGGTGAAGGAAATCTTAGAAAATTCTTTGGTTTGGCTATTTTTATGCGTTTATATGAAGAAAACTGGCTAATGAAAACTGTTTCCCACACTGCACATCCATAATTAACATAATTAATGAACAACAAGCATGATGTGAAATTATATCGTCTTCTGCAGTTAATCATAGGGGGGAAGATTAAAGAAGAGAAAAGTCCAGCTCGCAAGCACCACTCTCGGCTCAAAAACATCAGACAATGGAGAGGTTTGACATGGAGTTATTTCACGCAGCGGTAGGTAAAATAAAGTGGATCGTTATAATCGCCAACATCCAAAGAGGATAGGTAATTTTTAAAAAAATAGACCTAATGTATAGTTATAAGGGTACCATGCTACATTTATTAGACCAGATAATGGCAAGATTTTACGGAGAGCAACATAAGACAATGCTCTGAGAAGATTGAGGAGGAACGGCATGAGAAACCATCGAAATAATTGTGAATATCAAAGATCTTTACCGGGAGAAAATGTTCTCTTCCTTTTCCTTTTTATGTCCAAGTGCTGATAATTTTGATATAATTAAAAAATGATTGGCACTATTATTTTACGTGTGTTAATGTAGAAAATATTATTAAAATAAATATTATTAAGGCAAAGATAACTTATTTCACAACATTTGTAAACAAATTAATGTAATCGTGATTACGTATGGCCAATACACCTACAGGAGGAAACTCGATCGGTTAGGATCAACTATATGCCAACATCTAATGTCCATGACTCCACATCACAAGTTACTAACTAATCCATATGAAGTAGTAAACCTTCCGCGTAATAATCTTGTTAACACGTTCATGTCATCCCCTGGAGAAACGTGCAAGTTAATGCAAATCGTTAGTCCATTTTCATTTCGTTATTATAACAAGATGGGAACATGTTAATTTGTAGAGACTTCGTAAACAGAAAGTGTGAAGCAACTTCTGTCATTCTATGAGACATGTCCATATTAAAAAAAATTATATTTATTTTTAAAGTATAACAGTCGCGTTAATAAAAATCAAATGAATATAATAGAAATATTAATTTTATTAATAAAAAAAATCGATTGAAAATTTAACGGATTAAAGATGTACATAATGGGGTTGCTCCATTAATTAGTTAATAAAATTAGTTTTTGATGTTTTCGAGAGAGGTTAAATGTTTGCAATGTCTTACATTCTAGTTGATTACATTCACCACTTATTTAAGGTAATACACGATCAATTCTCAAAAGAACTGATTTCATCTCGCTTTATGTTAAAGGTTTGGATTTAAGAAGGGGATGATCGTACATATTTTTTGTGTTTAACGGACAGATTTCCAAAGGTTTGATCCTGATTTACATCTCCAGGCTTGTAAAATCATTAACTTATAATGAATGAATAGGGATACCACTAATTTTGTTGTATTTACTTTGCCAAGCATTTTAATATTATTTTTATTATAAAAAACATTAATATTGATTTATTTATTATACTACAAAATTAGCAATATTCCTATTCATTTTTGTGCAGTATATACCTATATACTATTAATTTTGTTTTTAAATGTATTTATTGAAATTTACAACTGTATACAGAACACATCAAGTAAATATAATGAAAGATAAATCATGTCCAGAGACAAAGGCAAGCAGAGAAACTACCCATTGGTAGTACTCAAATAAAAAGTTGCACTTAGAAAGTCACGAGGCAATCTTCTTTTCAGACGCCTCGGAGGATTATCAGGAATTTAAGAGGTTGCGAGGTTTGAAATTAGTGGGTTTGAGTGGAAATGAAGTTTGTCATGAAAAGATTGATATCGGATTCGGGCCAAATCAGCAACAAACGTGGCATTAAGGTCATTATGGATTACTTTGTCCGTAACAAAGTAAGGAGCAATGAGGATTTTGGATTGTAAGGATTGAATACGAGAGGAATTCGTTAGCTTAGTTGAGCCTCAAAGCTCTACACCCTAAGTCCAGATTGGTCTAATGATTGTCTTGTATATGAGTCTTTTGTAATTAATCGAGAGCTTAGAGCGTTTATCTGTCTATTAAATTTTGAAGTAGCCTGAAATGGCGTGCTGTTTCTTGACGTTTCAGTCTAGTATGGGGATTCCAAGTTAAGCGTTTGTCAAGCTGCAGTCCTAATTACCGAACCTGCTCTATAGGAATCAGTGGGATGTTATTTAGCGATACAGGAGGGCAGGAAGTCGTTGGTTTACGTCGGAGGGTAATTTATGAGGGGGATTTGATGAGATTTGTGGGAATTTATTTTAATCCTCCAGTTTTGACACCAATTCATTATCAAATAATTTATATTCTTAAGAGAAACTTAAAGTTGAATTAATTTGTGCATAGTTGTTTGGTAAAGATATTCATTGCTTTTTAATCAAGGATTTTTATTTAATAAATTAAGCCATGGTGAAGTTATATAAATTTGAATTGTTACTAGGCGTATTAAAAAAGAAAAAATAGTATTAGACTAAACGGTATCAATCATTTAGACTCAGCTAGCTGCCTCTGGACAGTGTAAATAACTAGCATAATTATTTATTTAAATATTTTTCCAATTACAACAAACTGCTTACCCACAATACATAAAAAAATTACGATTCACCCGATTATCATATAATTTAAAGAATCTTGAATAAAAAGAGATATATAAAATTTCAAAGTAACATTAACCTATAATAATAGTAAAAAGGAAAGTAGGCTAATTGAACATACGTAGTACCTATTAAATAATTACCTTAAGAAAACAGGGTCCTTTTTTTTTTAATCCAGAATTACGTTATTCCATCTGGTGTGTTATGATTATTTTAAAACTTACTTAGAGTTATTTAAAACAAAATAGAGAACTTCTATAGATGATAGTAAGACATAAATTGAGTCATTCAATAGATGAAATGTGGCATTAGTGATAACGAAAAGAAATTATGGGCTTGGATTTGAAGAGAAAGCACAATAAACGAGCAAAATTGACCATTTGTGGGTGTGTGGTTGCGCAGCGTTCATAATTAGAAATAATTTTATTTTTATACATAAACATAATGCTGTGTCCTTATAACTGCTCAGTGGTAGGCTCAGCTTCTGCGTAATTCTATATTTTTGTTTACTCTTCGAAGTTCATTAACATAATTAATTAAAAGTACATTAAAATATTACCCGATGCTTTTATCCATTTTGAATAAATAATGAGAAATTAACATGAGATGAAAATGTGGAAATAGTAAACATGGGAATGTGAGAGAAAGCGTGGTTTACAGGATCGTCCTCCACGAAAGTAACGTTACTCTCATGTGCTAGTTATTTTGACCACAAACGATAAAGTTAAAAATAATAAACACAAAGCTTTATGATTATAGTCACTGTTAGAGATACAAAGATACTTTCAAAAGATTGGCTCCTTTAACTGGACTAGAGAAACGTACTGATCTGTTTTTTCAAGAGATTCATTTTTGGTATTTTTAATCAGATATTTAGCCATATTTAAAAAAAAAATGTATTTATTGAAATTTACAATTTTATTATAATAAAACAACAAGTAATGACATGAGGTAAAAGCGAGTAGATAAACTACTCACTGGTTGTACTCAAATAACAAATTCAACTTAAAAGGTCGAGAGGCTATCTTCTTTGCAGACATCTTGTAGTATTGAATTGAATAGGTAGCAAGTGGGTTTGAGTAGGAATAATGTATGTCATCATAGGATTGATTCGGGTTCGGGCCAAATCAGCAACAAATGGAACATTAATCCCGAATCATGGATAAATTTATTCGTAAAATTGTGAGGAACATTGAGGATTTTGGATTGTAGGGATTGGATACGAGAGGATTTCGAATTAGCTTAGCCATATTCAAAGTCGTTCCTGCCATCGTGATGAGTGATATTCTTTCCAACCAACAGGCATCTTACGGTAGGTGTGTTGACCAAACCAACCAACCATAGTAACGTAGTAAGTAATCGTAAATGTTGCTTGGGGAATGAGTAAAGACAAGAGAAAGGACTCATATAATTAATTAAATGAAGTAATTATCTCCAGATGGGATGTAAAAAGGCAAACTATACGCTATAATATTTTATATTATGTTATGTTTTACAATAAATTCAAAAACAGAATTAAATGTGCAATTATTACAATTTTGAAATCCATAACATACACAACCTGAACACAAATGAACTTCTGTTTATCAGTTTTGGTATTTTGAAACAACAGCTGATGTGTACCAACCTAACCCTGAACTTTTTCAGGAGAAAAGACGTACTTTAGTCCTAATTAATTGAGCCAAAAACACACGTTTTTGTACCAGCTGGATATAAAAGTAATTTCCATCACAGTAAAATCGATTTCTACGGATTTAGAATTTCCAATACACGACTAAAAAAAAAACAAATAACATAAATAATAAACAAAACAAATAAATACCAAGAAGATTTAGCACATACTTGGTATTCGCGAGCTGCTGTTTTCAGTTTCCAGAAATTATTAGCAATTCTATTACACCAAAAGTAGAACCAAAAATTACACAACTACTCATACGCCGAGACGCTTTCTTCACTAAGAACAATCGCTGGCATATTATGTGATGATGATTTGTTACACAACTATAACACATATATTGCGTAAAAAAACCTAAATACCACTGTTGATAGAACTATATATAATATTAATAGAAGAGTTCACATTTTAAAATTCAATTTAGTCACGATAGTACAATATTTAGCATTAAAAATTACAATGTGGTATACTTCTGAATAGTTGATTTTTTTGTACCACGACTAGGTAAGATAATTATTGTCACGTTTTTAGCAATTAATTCTTTTGGCAATTTATCTATCTTTACCATGCTTGCCTCTAGAGGATATTTTATTTTTATATATTTTTTTTCCGGTTTTTATACGTCTTCCAAACAGAAAAAATCTACAGAGAAAACAAAAAATATGTTACTATATTTTTAATTTTTTAGGCAGTAGCGCCAACACGGGTCTAACGATTTTGATAAATAAGCCGAGTCCGTTTGACAAATAAAATGCACATGGACCATTCAAATGAGGAGGTGAGGGGTACAGTTGGCGGTTTGATAATTTTGTGAAAACAAATTTAAAAGATAAACCACTTTGATAAAATTCAGAACATTTAAGTTTGTATCATACTCAATTATGTCATTGACACCTCATCTAAGTGTCTCCGGTCACGTCTAGAGATATCAAAAAATCGATGTATGCATGTTTAAAATTATCTAGAGATTTTTTAAAAAAAGGTCAACTGGTCTCAGTCATATAATTTATTCTTTAAATAGGAGAAAAAAACCTATTTCCAGTAAAAAAAAAATTATTCCTTATTTTCGAGATACCTTTCGGCCTAGGCCATTCTCAATCTTCTGTTTAAATTGTTTCATTTTTTACTTATTATATAGTTAACAATTCGACCATAAGTCATTCATCTCAATTTAAGTTGTTTTATTCCATTTAATTTATTTTTTAATTCAGAGGGAACCCTGTCCTCTACAGTCATTTAATAATAAGTTAACCTTTGTTAATAAATGACTATAGAGGACATGGTTTCCTCTGAATTTAAAAATTTTTTAAATAAATTAAAACAACTTAAATTGAGATGAATGACTTATGGTCGCATTGTTAACCATATAATAAGTAAAAAATGAAACAATTTAAACAGAAGATTGAGAATGGCCTAGGCCGAAACGTTTCTCGAAAATAAGGAATACAATTTTTTTTTACTGAAAATGTTTTTTTTTCTCCTATTTAAAGAATAAATTATCTAGAGACAATGCCGATATTTTTATACATGATGTCATCGATACTTTTTAATGACAACACATCACCAGTTTATTGACTTTGGGAGTTCTTTCGTTATTCTTGGGAGGTATAAAGTTTATGCAGCGTTTTCCGGCTAATGTGACGTTAGGTGCACTTTAGTCAGACTTGTATCCAGAATTTAAACCGAGGACTTATGCAGGGTGATGATCTAGCTAGTATATGGTTTGATCTGGCTCTGGAAATGGTTGATTTGCAATTCAGGCCTCTAGATCAACTTTAATGTGTCAGGTTCAAATTATTGATTTGGTAAATGAAGAAAATCTAAATACGTAGTCCAAGATAATACTTTTTAAATATCGATGAAAGCTATGGGAATCTATAACGAACAGGACCAAGTATATACGTGAATGACTTACAGCAAAGCACGAGAACCGCTTGTTGGGAGCCAATTTAGATTCAAATTCGTGAATCACTTCACATATCTTGGATCTGTTTAAAGCATTGGAAGCAGAATATTCCCAGCTTGCGAATCGTGAAGACTTACTTAATTTAACACCAGTATCTCTCTTTACGCCTGTTATTACGAACGAATCAACCAAAATGCATTAGTTATTTATGTTCGTTACCATAAAGAATACCAAAAAATAGCCCTAATAAGTACAGTAAACGTATGGCACTGAGAAACGAGATTACAAAAAATAACAGCCGTCTTACAAACACAATCTTTGGTTAAAACTTCCAATACAAAAATAAGGGCGAATTTCATTAAAATCTGTGAAAAATATATCAGTATGTTCACATTTGGATGGTATTGTTGTATTTAATAAAACTTATTTATAATCATAGGTCAAATAATGATAACAAATTAAAACCAAATTGGTCTTATACGAGCGTACAACAAATTTCAAAGAGTTTTTTTTGGATTTCAAACTAACGTAACGTAAATAGGAATATAACTGATTGAGGAAATAGTATGATACATGGGATTATAACTGATAAAGGAAGCGCTAGTGTTGGGGGTAGGAAGGAAATTAGTAAACTAACTGGAGCGTCTTAGTCTTCCATCACGCTGTTACACAATCAGTTTTCAGCCACGACTTAACTTGGCATAGCAGACGATCCTCACACATCATTAGCAAGCGGAAGGTGTTCTGGGGTCAGAACTTTGTTTACATATCTGACAACATATTCAGCGTATTGTCAAGAAAATAAATGACAAGTTAAAAAATAAATAAAACAAACACTCCTAATTTTTAGGTAATGAGATGATGTAAGTAATGAAAAAAACAGGCTCTTGGTACATTATCCCGAAAAGTTTAGTTGGATTCTTTTGTTTGGATGAAATTTGTTTATATGTGGTTTTTGGGCGCTGATAATGGATTTTAATTTTGTTACCTCTGTTTCTGAAAATAAATAACACAATAAAACAGCATTAAAAAACAACTCTATTCGTGTTTTTCAAATAGCACAAAAAAGTATATTTCTTTAGCATCATCGATCTGTATTAAACCGAATAATAATAAATTCCTTATATTTTCTTCTATGATTCTGTTATTCCGGAGCTTTGTTTGACTAACCCTGTTAGAAAAGTGAGAAAAAGAAAGGTATCTTAGTGGAAGTTATGAAAAATACCTGAATATTTACTCGTATTGTTTTATAGAATTAAAAAAAAAATAATTTTTTTATCTCATAGATTAAAAACCATGCATTAACCAAAAAACCATCGAAGATTAAATTAACTAAACCTTAATCCTACTGATTTTTTATTGTCCGTGAACTTCGTATACAAAAGAATGTGAATCAAAGTTAAAAGACAGATTAGATTTAGGTTTTGATAATTAAAAACATAGATCAAGAAATAAAAAAAAGAAACTAACGAAAAATTGAGGATGACGTTTGTTGTTGGCGTTCAAAACTATATGTATATTTTCAGAACTCTAAAAAACCTCCGATATCCCGTGATATTTTGATAAACATTTATTTGACTGGACTAAGATAAAATTTAAAATGAGTCAGTTAAAAGATTGATTTGTTTTAATTTGTAGAAAATAAAACACCAAAGAAGGAGTCTATCCAAAAGTTCTTTATTGTTTCAAGGAAAAATCAATTTTTTTTTTTTGGAAATCATAATGAGTTAATAACCTATCGCATTTGATCGTAATCATTTTTTAAAAAAAGTCTTACATTCATGAATAAAATAAGAAAAATGGAAAAATAGCATGTCGTGTGAAATAGACAGTATTTAATGGTTTCATTAGTTTATATTTTTAATAAAATATTTAAAATACGCATACACCAACACACATACATGAAAGGAAAAATTGTATATATAGTAATCGAGCAACACCAGAATAGGCCAGAGACGCACAGCTCCTTCAAAACAGCAGGCTGCAACCCGCATATCGTACGTGTATTGCTCTCACTAGTTTCACTAGTCATGAAGGCATAATAAAATATTGCTTTATTATGACAATATCCCTTAAGCTTACATTCAGATGATATATTCCAGATCTTTTAAACTAAATAACTATTGAACTTAAATATCGGTAATTAGTGTAGGCAGTAGCAACTCCTAGTATTTTACTAAAGGTAGAATTTGTGAACACATCTAGAGCCTACTATCTACTACCTTCGTATAGAAGATAATAATAATGAATTAAGTAATGTTGCCATTGATTGAAAACCGAATTGTTTATAGGGATCATTAAATCTAAGATCATCTGCAGAAAACTAAGTTAAGATTTTGATAAACCTCTTACACACAAGTTCACATTGTCGTCTGTTGATATCGATGAAAGCAATAATGCACGATCTGACTACAGAAAAATGTAGTACTTTATAGAATAATGTAATATTTAGATGACAGGAATCAGTGAAAACAATCTTCGGTCGGAAAAAAATCTCTAGCTAAAAGTCGTTATAGACAAAAAATGGCTGCTAAATTTTAAATGACAGAATACAAAATTAATAATTTTTTTTTCTTATTTCAAAGAATAGTGCCAAATTTTAAGAAAACTTAAGTGCTAAAATATTGTCAATTCTTCCGAAATTCTGAAACATGCTATAATTTCCTAACTGTATTTCAGCAAAACAGTATAAGGAATACAGGAAAGGAAAAGCGACAATAAAAAAGGACATAAATGACCTATTTTTGTAGGTGAAGAAATAGCAGCTAAGCAGTTCAAGGAAAGGAGTAATGGGCACTCTGCCCATAGTTGTCCACTTTACCAACACATTGCCTAGCTTAAGTGAGTAGAGACTTCACACCTCGTCCTTTCAGGGAAAAAAACAATCAATTACTTCATCGCGGTTTCGTCAAACAGAGATTGTGAAAAGATCTTTTCAAACAGGTGTCGCCAGTTTGCAAGTATCCAGAGGGGATGGAATATGATATATAAAATTTCTTAATATTTAAAAGAAAATCCTAAAAATTTAATGTCTATACTTAAAGACGTTAATTAACTTTAACTTTAAGACTTTAACTATTTTCATTCGTTTGAGTTTTCTTCGGGGATGTTCGGTTTGAATATAAACGTTTCAGGGATTGGTTTAGCACAAGATTGTATTGAATTTAGTTAATTAATTAGCAGTTTTTCTCTCCCTTGAGCCTATTCTGAATCCCTATGCACGCACATTTGCAACGGTATCCGGGATGACAAAATAAGAAAGAACCTAGATTGTGTATCGTAGATTACCTATGATTTAAAAGTCTGCTCAGACATATTCTCATATAAACATGCATTAACTTATAGACGATTCAGCTTCACAGAAAGCTTTTTGAAATGCAAACGGTTGCAGATTGTAATGATAATATTGAAAATTATAAAGGTATTCCCAATTTGGCATTAGTTGAAAATGTTTACCACTTTATCAGCAATCATTAGTTTATCTCATAATTATAATTTTTTAAAAATGAAAAGGAAAATTATAAATAATGAAACCAGTGGTCGAGAAATAGATTAATTGCAACACTGTAAAATGAAATTGATTAACTTTTTATTATTTATGTTTAGATATCTATAGAACTATACATTACTAGTAATACATTTTTTTACAATTCGATAGCGTATTATCATAATTTTGATATCATACCATCATTCAAAATGATTTATCTGAAAAATTGCGGAGCTCAGACAAAGAAGGGTTTGAAAAATGGTTACAGGACAAAGGTAACTTTAATTCTTATTAATTTGGAGAAACTTTAAATCCTTATTTATTGATGTAACTTATTAAGTTAGTTATTTTTGATTTTGCGGATAGTAAAATTATTCACAACACAAAATTTAACTTAACCCCAAAGCAATAAAATTTGCAAATAAAAAAAGGCCAAAATCGACGATACGCTATTAACATAATCTTTATGGCATCTCAAATGGTAAAATTTAAATTGGTTGCATATAAATTCGGATTAAACATGCATACAAAAAAGAAATGTATTTTATTAATAGTAGTCAATCATTATAATCATCTATTATTGAAGATTATCCCTTCATTACTTGATAACGTTGATAACAATAAAATAAAATGTTTGGGATAGAGGAGTCTTTTATTTTTTTAACGATTATTTATTCTTTTTGCCTATATTTCTTTTAATTTTTCAAATTTAGTTTCAAGCTGAATTCAGTTTTGAAATTAAACTGGTTGATATTATCTTCAGAACGTTCTCTGCATCAACAGAATATCTTTGTGTTTGTCTATTCTTCAGGTATCGTAAAGAATCATCATTGGCAGTTTTTATATAATTTTTTACATAATTCGTTAACAGTTTAAATATAAATTAATAAATCAAGCAGAGAGTTATCTGTTGTCCTGTTTTCTTATTAGGCAAAAACAAATATTCAATATAATAAAACATATGCATGATGTTTCTAGGAAAGAGTTACAAAGCATGTAAAATGATCTTAACGGAAAGATGTCACAAAGACTACTCCATTAATATCCGTTCGTATGTCAACAATCAACGAACCCCCTGCCTAACTAGCAGAGGTGATTAACACACGATTAGGAGGAACACAGATATTAGGGGCTGAGTGATTGAATAGTCCCATTCCCTACTTAACCAGGTAGTTGCCTATTGAGAAACACTATTCAAAGGCAAATGAAGAAGAAGGGTAAAGTAAATATGGTTGTCAAAGCGTAACCTTGCACGTCGTTGGAGGACAATGTGAGTTATTGTTAAGGGTGCTAGAGACAAGGTGTTCATTGAGCAGCCTCTGTGGTGGCCTGGCTACGTGATCTTCCTACCGTTCGGTTCTATTATGCTAGTTTTGTTGGTATTTTCTAAGCGTGAATAGGGCCAATAGTAATTGCTTTTCGGACCGTAACAGAACAGGTAGGTCTTGTGTCGTACTATATATAAGAACATCATTGATGAGAATTCCATTCATAAATTCGTTGGATATATTTTGATGAATCCACGAGCATAGGCTACATCACGACTAATCAATTAGGATATCGAAGATTGATGTTTATGACAAAAATTGATGATTATAACTAGTTTTACAAGAACTAACTTAATAAAAAGAAGTCCCAAGCCTGAACGTTGTCAGGTACTCGTTAAACATATGTACCTATCTTTATTATTGCTGGGTAGGCAAAGTTTAGGACTCATGCAGTGGCATCGTCCGATTAGCAATAGCAGCATAAAGTGACTCTAAACAAACATTTATCCAATAATCCAGAGCAGATTATCAACTTATTCTATACTCTATATACATGGGTTAAAAATAATCCGCCATTTGTTATAAAAACAGGTTACTTGGTCATTTTTGCCCGAAAGATAAGTAGACCGCCAATGGACTTTACTAAATATTATCGTGGTTAGGATGGTATTGTGTATGATGCGTTTACGAGATGATGCCTAAATTTTGCTATTAGTTCCTCTTCAAGTAAAATGTTGTCAGTGAAAGGCAAAAGAGCTCCCCCTTTAAGCTTTTGTAAACTGCCTCATAAGCGCAGCTAATTGACTACACGATATTTCTTAAAAAAAGGAGCTAATTAAAGAAAATATACAAAAGCCTAATTTTAAAACTGAATTAACCTTTAAAATAAATTTAATAACTAAAAAGAAACAAACATAGTGTATAATTTATTATAATATTACGTAAAAAAACAAAAATATATTAACAAGTACGGAAACAACCACCCAAAACGGGTAACCCAACCTCACATTGTTGAGAACCATGCATGGCGTGGTTCCCATGGTGCAGGGGTAGATTGCTGAGGGGGTCAGCAAGTGCACGAGAACGCATATTCCCAGAAGTAGACCTGATGGCCTCACATATCCAAGGGGATGGATTTAATAATATATGTGTTACTTGAGGAATCAAATATATATTTATAATGGCCAATCAGAAATAACTAAAAACCATTACAGGAATATGAACATTTTATTTTATGCTTCAATTCAAAAGTAATACCGGTCATTAAATAAAATCATAATTGTATACGAGAAAAAATTATACCCCCAAAAAACTATTAACGATAAAGTTATATATATAATAATATCATAAAAAATCCATTTTCTAATATATATATATATATATATATATATATATATATATATATATATATATATATATATATACAGAGCGAAGAAAATGTAGTGCGCAGGGCCACTTAAAAGTATATAAATATAGGATGTTTTAATAATATCCAAATGATTTTAATGAATCTTAAAATAGATCAGGTAGATTTTCTGATTTACATTTTGGCACAGGAATCCGAAAGCAGACGTTTACATCATCAGATTCGGTGACATCAACATGCAAGCTTTCTAAACTGAAATTTAAATCAGGGTTTAATAAAAGAGGCCACCTCAATATTTATTAAGTTACATAAACATATTTTATTTATATTATCTAGCGTACACTACCTAATTCACAATAAAATAAATTAAAAAAAGAAAATTTAAAAGACGATCCAAACACCATTCCTTCATAAATTATTCCTTACGTTTAATTACGAAACGGTATATTTTCACGATATATTATTATAATTATTTATGGATAAACACATAAATATATTTTAGTATCTGCTTTTAACCTTATTTAATATAAGTACTAATGCACAATAAAAATCCTGAGTTTTTTTTATTTATAATATTTTTTAATGTAGTTTTATGAATAATATTCAAGTTCAATATTCATGGATCTATAGGACAAAAACTACATTAATAAACTTATGATATTTTAGGATAGTTTTACAGTGATTAATAGATTGAATAAGGTTTAAATAAGAAAAATCAAAAAGTGAAAATTGTTTTTATAAAAATCGTTAGACTTAATTTATAATACATGTATTGTGTGTGGGTATATATATATATATATATATATATATATATTTAAACTGTATACATATTTAATGTAAGTCTAAGCAACTGACAATAAGGATGTATCAAGGATGCTATGTTTATTATTAAGAGTTATACACTTGGGCATTGGGCAGTAACCTTTTTTTATAAAAAATGAGTGTCCTTCAAATGATGATGCTATGACATATTATTTAACCATTAAATAATTATATTTCATTTTTTTTTGTTTTAGCCCCACAAAGAGTATGACTTCATTGTTGTTGGAAGTGGTTCGGCAGGAGCGGTTGTTGCAAACAGGCTCAGCGAGGAGAAGGGATGGACAGTGCTGCTACTGGAGGCTGGTGGAGACGAATCCGAAATATCAGACATACCATCCCTCGCAGGCTACCTCCAGCTGACAGATATGGACTGGCAGTATCGGACGGAGGTACCACAACAGTCTGCCTTCTGTCTTGCCATGAATGGCGATCGCTGTTTCTGGCCAAGAGGGAAGGTCTTGGGTGGATCCAGTGTTCTTAATGCTATGATATATGTACGCGGCAATAAGAACGACTACGACCTATGGGAAAGTCTAGGAAACAAAGGATGGTCATACAATAACGTTTTACCCTTTTTCAAAAAGTCTGAAGATAACAGGAATCCTTATTTAGCCAATTCCACCTTCCATTCAACGGGTGGTTATCTTACAGTACAAGAGTCACCTTTCCGGACACCATTATCATTGGCTTTTGTCAGGGGAGGGGAAGAATTAGGATATCATAATAGAGATATCAATGGAGAATCGCAAACAGGATTTATGATAGCACAAGGAACTATTCGCCGTGGTTCCAGGTGCAGTACGGCAAAAGCATTTCTCAGACCGATTAGGCTCCGCAAGAACTTGGACATATCTATGTATAGCCAGGCAACAAGAGTCATAATAGATCCGAGAGACATGAGAGCAGTAGGAGTCGAATACGTGAGAGATGGTGTTCGTAGGAGGATTAGGGCTAAGAGAGAAGTGGTACTATCAGCAGGAGCAATCAATTCGCCCCAACTTCTTATGTTATCAGGCATTGGACCGAAAGAACATTTGGAAGAGCTAGGAATACCTGTTCTGAAAGACCTGAGAGTGGGTTTCAACTTGCAAGACCACGTGGGCTTAGGCGGTCTTACATTTCTGGTCGACGAACCAGTCACTTTTACGAAAAAGCGTTACCAATCCTTTTCAGTAGCAGCAGATTACATAATGCACGAAAGGGGGCCCATGACTTCTCTGGGTGGTGTTGAGGGAGTCGCATTCGTCAACACCAAGTACGCACCACCCTCTGGGGAGTGGCCTGACATTCAATTTCATTTTGCACCGAGTTCTGTCAACTCTGACGGAGATCAGATACGTAAAATTCTGAACTTGAGGGATGCAGTATATAACACTATGTACAAACCTCTCGAATCTGCAGAGACGTGGACAATCTTGCCACTACTGCTCCGCCCATTGAGCACAGGGCGGGTCAAACTGAAGAACAGGGATCCGATGGTGGCACCGTTGATAGACCCAAACTACTTTACTCACAAGGAAGATGTTCTCACCTTGATCGAAGGAATAAGGATTGCAATGAATCTCTCAGATACGCCTGCTTTTCAGAGGTTTCGTTCACGTCCATTGCTAACAAAAATGCCCGGCTGTAGAAAATACGAATTCGGTTCCGACGATTACTGGGAATGTGCCATTCGCCACTTTACATTTACTATCTACCATCCTGCATGTACCTGCAAGATGGGAATAGATCCGGATGCAGTGGTCGATCCTAGGCTACGAGTGCACGGAGTCAAGGGACTCAGAGTCATTGACGCTTCCATCATGCCAACTATAGTAAGTGGAAACCCGAACGCCCCAACCATAATGATAGGAGAGAAAGGGGCTCATATGATAAAAGAAGACAACAAAAATTATCGAAAGAGGTCCACAAAGAGAAAGATCGGAAGAAAGTAATTATTTTCGATAATATGCGACGCCAATGAAAGACAGCTAAACTAGTCAACTGTTTATTATTTATAAATGATATTTATAATGATATATGTATGTATGTATAGTATGTTATAAGTATTGCAATAATATATTAAGACTCATCGATTTCATACCTTCAGTCTTAAAAGATGTAATAATCAAATAAAACGTATTCAAAGCATTCATTTAAAGTGAACAAAAATAGAATAAAATTCATGAAATAATAAGTATTATTACTTTAAGTTCAGAGTGGATTTATGTATTTGATTCAGTAAAAAAATGGGTAAAAAGAAAGAGATGGAAAAAAAACTAAAATTACCAACCATGTGCAATAAATCACAATTACCATTTGATTGCACTTTTATACTTTTTAAGCTATTAATGATTATATTTATATATATAAATATAAAGATGTATTAGTAATTATAAAAATTATTGATATTGCTCAAGTGTGTTTATAAAATTTAGTTATAGGACTAAAACCTATCGTTGTACAAATTCACAATTGATATTATTATATTATACTGTACTAAAATATTATATAGTGAGAAAATATGAAAAAAAAATGTTAAGGTTTCTAAAACCTTTGTCTTCAAATGAAACATTTTTTAAACCCAGCCTAACTTAAATTCATTCCTAAACCTGGAGAGATTTTACCATGCCCTCTGCATATACCAATAAGATCGTACATTTTGTTTTGTAAAACGATGAACAATATTTTATTCATAAGTCTTATTAAACAAGAGATAGGTGAAGAAAAAAAAATTCATCACTTTATTTTTTTTACCACACATTTTATTCAAGGGTAAACATACTCGTATAGTATATTCAAGGTAAGACAGGCCTGCATGATAAGGGAAATGAATCGTAGATATTTAAAAAGTACCATCGATATTAAACCATTCAATTTTATTTGCTACGATAAATTTTATCATTGTATTATAGTGCCTGCATCAGAGAACTTTCATTATCGTCAACAAAATAGTGAAAACATTTATCCAGAATTTCCGATATTCAGTTTGTTTCTTTTTTTTTTTTTTTTTTTATCAATCTCCATTACTAACAACGAATTTACATATTATACTTTCATATTTTTTTTTTAAATCCTCATACAAGACTGAGAAGACAAGAAACTGCTCGATGTTTTCGCCTACTTCAACATTTACTGGACTAACGTTCTATGCTCCCAATTAATTACAAAAGAATCATTTGCATGACAGTGATCAGACCTAATTGGACATACGGAGTTGAGCTTTGGGGCTCTACTTAACCATCCAATTCATCTCATATCCAATGCTTACAATCCAAAATCCTTCGTGAAATCCTCAATGCTCCTTATTATGTCACAAACAAACAACCATCATGATCTTCATATCCCATATGTTGCTGATTGGGCCCAAACTAGATAGCTATCCTTCCATGACAAGCTCCATACACAGTTGAATCCGCTAGTCTATCAACTTGCTTCCCATACTGTTCCTGATAATCCTCCGAGGCGTCTGAAAAGAAGATGGCCTCGAGACCTTCTACTATAGAACTTCATTGGAGTGCTACCGATGGGTAGTTCTCCACAAGTGTTTTTGTTTTCATGTCATTTGTTCATATCAGCAAATTTACTTGATGTAATATTATTACAGTTGTAAATATCAATAAATTAATCTAAAAAAAAAAACAACTTTCATTTTCAAAAAAAGAAAGAAGTTTTCTACTACCATTTTAGACATCTGTATCACTAGTGTTATTTCCGGAAATTTGTTGTAAATCAAAGAAACATTAATTAATTATCGAATTTCTTTAAAAAAATATGATTAGCAACGAGAGACAGATAAAATTTTATTAATAAACAAAATAAGAGATATTTCAGAGGAAGAAATTGTAGATATTCCACATTCGCAATCAGACTATTTCAATGTTCAGCTATGTTCTACCTGATAATATAAGTATTAGTTGTACATCTAAATTTAGTATTAATATAAATATAAATAAATTTAATCAAAATCAACATTATGTCAATCAAGGCTTAGGAGAGAAAATAAACTATTGAATGACATTTTTATATTAAAAATATGAAATTATAATGAATACCACGTTGTTGTAAATTTATGAAATTTTCTTGTCTGAAAACTCTTAAAAACCTTACATGAACATTTATGCCGTATCTTTTAAAATTACCTTAATTGATTATACAAAAGTACACACTACTTACCCCTTGATCGACTAACGCCAAGAATAATATAAATCAGCACGTAAATGGACAAGAAAATGGAAATATTTATTCGATGGAAACAAGGTTATTAAGTAGGAACAGGAAAAGTAAGCAAAAATGGAGATACAAAAATAAACAAAATTCATACTTCAATATGAGAATAAAAACTCCAAGGGAAACCAAACCGTTAATAATTTAGAGGCAGAAAATTGGTAGATTTTGGAACCCGGGCCATTTTTCCCTGTATGCACAAATATATAAAAAATAAGGTCAATTAATGTTACTCAAGAATTATAATTTATCCATGGCCCGATTTCACACGGGCAGTAATTTATATTACTGTCTTTTCAAATAAGCCACTCTTTTCTAAGTAAAAATAAAACACTCAAAGTAATTATTTTAAAATTGTATCAACGTGAAAACCATAAAATTTTCAATTAAGAAAATTGTTTTGGCTTAGCTAAATCCGTTCTCCGGAGCTTTAGGGTAGACAATAGGGAACAATTTTATTTTTTCTTGTGAGCTTGTTAGGAATTCAGATAACCCAAATGATGGCTATAGATCCACTATTTCTAGGAAGGCATTTAAATTTATTTTTTAATTTAGCAGAAATGAATTCGAGGTTACTTCAGGGATTAGTCTTTTTCCCTCTTGATTTTGCCTAGAAATTTCCCGGGCATTGAAGTGTTCTGTGTACGAAACTTTTCAGTTTCCAATAAAATTACCAGTTTTGTCAATATATGACCAAAACCAATAAATAAACAAATATGATAAGACCCTGAAGGAAATCACTAATACATATATGGGACGAAATTTTCATTCTTATTTTTTTTTTAACGAATATTGATTTTTTCTTACCGATTACGTACCTATATAAATTTCTCGGTCAATATGACCTGAAACTTTCACAGTGAAGGAAAAAAAAGACACGCAGTTATATCACCCACTGAACCATTACATAAATAAATAGGGATAGCAATTTTGAATTTCTTAAGTATGACTGATTGCTAGGTGCAAATATTTAGGACCAAGCGATCTGTTTATTTCTAAAATATATAAGAAAGAAAGAGAATAAAATAATTTATTGATATTTACAACTGTAATTATATTACATCAAGTAAATCTACTGTATGAACAAAGGACATGAAAAAAAAACACTTGTGGAGAAACTATCCCTTGATAGCACTCCAATAAAGTTCTATAGTAGAAGGTCTCGAGGCCATCTTCTTTTCAGACGCCTCGGAGGGTTATCAGGAATATTATGGGAAGCAAGTTGAGAGACTAGCGGATTCAAGTGTGTATGGAGCTTTTCATGGAAGGATAGGTATCAAGTTTGGGCCAAATCAGCAACATGTGGGATATTAAGATCATGATGGATGAGTTTGTGACATAATAAGGAGCATTGAGGATTTTACGAAGGATTTTGGATAGTAAGGATTGGATAAGAGATGAATTGGATGGTTCTGTAGAGCCCCAAAGCTCAACTCCATATGTCCAAATAGGTCTGATAACTGTCATGTAAATGAGTCTTTTGTAATTAATTGGGAGCTTTGAACGTTTGTCCAGTAAATGTTGAAGTAGGCGAAAACGTCGAGAAGTTTCTTGTCTTTTCAATCTTGTATGAGCATAAACTAAGAAAACAGTATGTTTCATATCTCTGACATTGAATTACAGAATAAACAAATTTTCCTTATAATAGTTGAAATATTTATTAGTTGGGATATTTATTTATTTATGCAACTTCTATTCTAATCAGAACGATAATCTTCTAAACAGAAACGTGACTTTGCATCAACATCACTCGTCCCAGTTCACGATGTCTTCCTGTAACATTGACATATTTTACAATCCTCACAATTTGAAAGAAAATTGCCAGCATTCAATACAACAAGCTAGAGATATCATACGTAATATAAATTTTTTTTCGGGGTTTTAAAACCTTTGGTCATATGCTGAAACCCATTTTTTGTCTATATATATATAGACAAAGCATATATTGTTTATATGCTGAAAACCATTTTGTCGCCAATACTCTCGGTCTTCCCAATCTCCCGCCGCCAAGTTTTCCTTGGGCGGCCTCTTTTTCGTCTCTCTTCTGGGATACAGTCCAATATCATTTTCGGCCATCTCTCGGGGCCCCTTCTTCTCTGATGACCACTGCAGTTGCTTTGTCCCAATTCTGTGCATTATCGTTTCCGTTTTAACTATATCTCTTAGGGCAGAGTTATTAACTCGCCCAATTTTGGAAATGCGACAACTTCTTCCCCAAAAATCCATTTTTACATATTGTAGCCTTTATGCATCTCTTGGTCCAACGACCCACATTTCCGAACCATAAAGGGTTACACCTTAAAAAAAAAAGGAATGAAAAATTCTCTTTTTGGTTTCTAGCGAAACACTAATATACAAATAATCCCAAAAAATAATTTAATTTTTAGAATTTTCAATCAAAATGTAAAAAACAAAACAAAAAAAATTAAAAGTCACTTCAAAATCGTCAGAATCGTATGTAAAATGAACGTAATCCCGAAACACAAACAAACGTATTAACCAAGTGTATATTGTAGTAGCCCAAATTCTACTTAATGCTCACATAAAACAAAGTCATAAAATATTAAATAAATATTTCTAATTAGAAAGAAAAAAGTTTATTAAATTGTATGGATTATTGAAAATATTATGAAATATCATCTCTTATATTTATAGAGGATTAAAATTCAAATGAATCAAAAAAGCTATACATAGACACATTTTTAGACATAACATTGTAACTTACCTATATAGATACCAACACACTTATGCATAAATATTGAAGCGATCGCTGATGATGATAATGTATCTTCATGTTAACAATAGCTATGTTGCTTAAGAATGTTTACAAGAAAATACGTTTTCACACCATTATCCTACCAAGTTTGGCAGTATGGCAAAAACAGGTTGTTTCTGCAACTGTGCTTAGTATTACCTCCTGACATATTTCTGGTAACATCAAAATGCCGGTCAGACGTCTGCTTATGTAACACTGTATCGTGATAACTGGTCACTTTCTAAATAATTGTTCCACTGTCTTCAGCTGAACCAAACTCCACTATGTTTAGATCGCATATTTCAAGGGACGGATCTTTATTAAAAAATATAATAGTAAATTACAACTTGGAGCGGAGTAACTCAGTGGTAGAGCGGCCGGATCTAGGACACTCATGGGACTCACCCAGCCTCTATAAAGTACCAAAATAAGAGGTGGAAATCTGGTTGAGCGTGATCTAAGCCATATCATCTCACTGTGGAACCGTTGTCCATGAAACAGTACAGTCTTTACCATGTACTGAACCCAAAACCGTTCAAGGATTGTAATGGTACAGATAATTATAATTAACCCCTGGTACAACAGCCCACTCCCCAGTGTGTATGTAATAAAAATTAATTGAAGAAATAAAAATAAGCATCACTAAACTTCTACTATTACTACTAATACTACTGTTGCTACAACTACTACTACTATTACTACTAATACTACTACTACTACTACTACTAATAATAATAATATTATAATAATAATATCAGTCTCTAAAAGAGGCTGAAAATAACGCAGGTTATTCATACTTCATACTTCACACGATTATTGTTTTTCCGAAAGAGCGATCATGTCTACGTGTGTTGTATCACGTATACGGACACGCCTAGTGAGTTACTGAGGTATTTAGAGATGAAGAAAGGAAGTATAAGAAATATATTGAAATTTCACCGTTATTCAATTTTAAGGTATTTACGACGTTAAGATTTTTTTATTAATAAACGACTACCCAAAAGAAATAAAATTACATGGCAAAATAAAGCCAATTGGTCACACAGTGCATAGTGTTATGTAGTTCTTAAAATATATTAGTATTTTATTTTACTTTTTCAAAATCTAAAACTGTAATAATTAAATATGTTATTTTAAAAAGTATATTAGAATTGGAGTTTCCAGAGTTCACCTAGTACAACCTATGATCTTTAAAGGGTTTTCTTATGAGTGTATTAGGTTTACCTCCGAAACTGAATGTATATAACGTAGGAAGATAGAGAATACTGTTCAATTTTTCACCGAAACAGATATTCCATAATATCATAGATTTTACACGGTTTTATAATTTTCTGGTTTATGATTATGATGGACAAACTTGTTTTATAGACCTAGATCTTACCTCACTGGCCTAATCTGAAACGGGTTAGATTAGTTCCGTATCAAATTTTTTTTCAAAAACACTAAAATACATTTACATTTATTTTTTCGAAAACAAATTAAGCATCTCTCATTGTCAGTAATGCTAAAATATAGAAAGTAGAAATTATGAAGAAAACTCTTATCTTAATTTAGCAAAAGAAGAAATTTAACTTTGCATCAGCACACCATTCCTCATTCCAAAATCTTGTAAAAGTTACCTTTTACAGAAAACTTTAAATCATTAAAATTTACAACAGTGATCAAATTGGAGAGTTAAAGGAGAGAGAGAATTAAAACGATCAATAAGTAATCAGACCCACAACTGCCCTGGCAATAAAACAAGAGGCCGACTCTTGGAATAAGGCCCATTCGTGCTAATGCACATGCGAGCCATGGGCGTCGATCATAGAAGAAAATAGAAATGGAAAGTGGGGAAGGGTGGGAATCCCGGTTGGGTAATCGAACCTGGAAACGTTTGCAAGTGAGACAATTTCACTAAGGACCGGTAGTGGCTACGTGCCGCTGACCAGGTTCCACAATAAAATAACACCGCTCACATTGAATATTGCCTCAATGCCGAAGAGAAACTCATCGTGCCTCCTTCCACATCCCACCTCCCACACCTAAGGCACGTGAGGGTCCAGCATCATGCCGACAGTTCTTATTCCACTTAACAAACCATCTATTCCGATACAACCATCTATGCCTTACCTGTTAACAAACTGGATAAATGCATACTATTAATTGTAAGAATTAATAATTATTAGAGGGACATCATTGCGAGTAAATTGATCTCGAGGCGAAGTATTCCTTATCCGCCTTGTGACTACCAACCGTTCTGAAACTTGGACTACCACAACATCGGAAAATCAAAAGATACAAACTTTTGGAAGAAAAATAGCCTGACGAATCTTCGGTTCCATTAATATTATAGGGGGGAGGCGACGAAGAACAAACAAAGAAATGTATTATGACCAACTCAACGGTATAGTGATAAAATCGTTTACGGTGGCCAGGTAATGATGCAAGACTGCAAATAATAAACGCCCATCCAAGGATGCTGATGACAAAGCACTTACAAGTACGAGCGGTCGGTAGGCCAAGACTAGGATGGACTTATGGGGTAAAAATGATGCCAAGAAAGTGAGTAGTGAAGAGGACAGGACTCGCTAGCGGGTTATAGTGCCATTAATATTATTATATATATATATATATATATATATATATATATATATATATATATATTATATATATATAATATATTATTATATTTAGAGAAGAGTTGGTCGACTGTATCTTCTAATTCAAGGAAGAAATAGTTGGGGGTGCAGTCAATGAAAACATCAAAATAAGGATAACTTATTTATTATGTGCCGACGTTTCGGCCTACAATGTAGGCCATCTTCAGGGCGAATAAAACAACTTGCAGGTTAGGCCACTCAGAGACAAGTCCTGTATTATTCCTTGTATTATTATATTTAATATATATTATATAATATAATCAATAATAATTTTAAGTAATGGAATTTATTTTCCAAAATAATGTCCTATTATGACATGAGTGGAGTGATATTCCAAACAAGAAGCTATTGCCCTAAAAAAAAAAAATCAGTCGATAATTCGTCAATTTTCACATCATCACACAGGACAGAAGGAGAATAATAAAATAAAATAAATCATACCCCAAACTCACATTTCCTTTTTCCAGTCCAAAAAGATATCAACCAGAGAGCGCATCAAAACATTATCTGAAACTGCAATTACTGATTCGTAAGGAAGTTTACAGAAAATTAGTCAGAATAGGTTAAATAAAAATAACTGTTTATAATTAAAATAAAATAATAGTTTAAAGCCTTAGTTCCTGATCAAAGTGGTCCAGGTGGCCGCCAGGGGTCCACGGGAAACTCTCCGGGGGTCTACGTCGGCGTGAAAAAAAATGGAGGTTCACAATTCGTAAGCGAGGGTCCATGAAAATTTATCTGATTTCGATAGTGAGGAACTTAAATGTTGGTTTGACTTAACCAATGTAGGAAGATAATATTTTAAGAAGCTCAGCGACTGTTACTTGTAAAAACTTACATATTCCATATTCATTACGTGTCGAAACCTGCAAAGCGCCGCATTTCGCGACGCTTGTTCAGACGTGCAAAGGGACGAAATACGACCTGTGGCGTGTGTGCTTGCTATCTTGCATGGACTTGTTTGATTCTTCACCAATATAATAACCAATGCCAAGGATAAGCGTTACTCATTTGTATCCGGAATTTCTTCTTTACTTTTTTTACATCCACTCACAGCACAGTCAATTAATTAATTAACCAATAAATTTTTTTCCGAAAACTATTAATTCGTTGTAACTCATGCGGCAACGCAAATTTCCATAGTTAGATGTAATCTTCACATTTATTTTTGTCGAGTTTTGGGAATATGGTAGAAACGTAGCTGCACGGGGTCCATCGGAACCAGCTAAATTTTGAAAGTGGTCTATGAGAAAAAAAAGTCTGGGAACCTCTGATTTAAACACACAAAGTAAACATCTAAATGAAGAATGCTTTATTCACTATGGCCTACTTATATCATATCCTTGATGCAAAGCTTTGATTTAAATTATTACTACGATGTAGACCCTTAGCCCCTAAAATCAACCATTAATTAGCTACTTTGTACCTAATTGGGGTTTTACATTCATAAATACTCCAACGAGAGCAGGAAAGCAGGAAGTTATTCAGTGCTTCTACCTCTGGAATCCTCTGCATCAACACGATTCCCAAAAAAATAAGATTTAATGTTACTTTGAGGTTTTTTTTAGTAGTTTATTTAGGCAATGTTAATTATTTATGCGGAAAAAAAAAATCAATTTTTGTTCAAAAAGTGCAGAACAAAACTAGGAATGCTTAAAAAAGATAGATATTTTAGCTCGCTATTTTTTATACGATGAGCGGGGGTAGTTGAATGGTTTAAGGCTGAATTGCCATACCGAAGGTCCCGGGTTCAAATCCAGATGCAGCAGATCCTCCCGGGGCTCGCCCAGCCTCTGTAAAGCGGGTACCCTCAATAGGGGAAAAGAGTAAGCGTGATCTCAGACCTCCTTTACAACTGATGCCCTAGAAACAGTATAGAAACTCAGGACCCTTCATGTATTGAGTTTTGATATTTTATACGATAAATATTGATAATGAAATTAGATTTATAAAAACCTATGTTTTTCCAACAATAAAATATACGTGATAAAGGCGGCTTTTACAAACCAATAAAACACGTGAATATTCGTATTATTTATAATAATGACTGTTAGCCACCGACTATAAACGATTAAGACCGATTTGTCAACTCAGCCTGGTAATAGCTCACAACTTGGCTTTCAGAATCTACATATAGCAGATCCAACTCTGCTTATTCCACTATTCTTCTACGAATAGTAAATTTCTCACCAACTCGAACCCCAGAGTTTAAACTCTTCGGTCCCCAGTAACATTCTTAGGCTCCAGAAGATAAGTTGGCCTCGGGATCTTCCAATAGACAAGTATTGGATAACAATGGGAATTTTTTTTACAGGAGTGTTTTGTATCGTAATACCAATAGTCACTCACTTCATTTTTATTTTAGTTTTAAGAGTGTGAATTTTAAAAATATTAAAAGGAGGTTATTAGAATTCAACCACATTTTTTTGTTGTTTCCGTAAAACAAACACAGATTGAATTTGTACAACATTCATCTCCGTCTGGGACCATAGGACTTTCTCATTAAGGCATTTCAAAACTTACGTAATACATAAGTAATTATATAAATAAACGAATTACAGCTGCCGGTAAATCCGCCTTTACAATTACTCCGAGAGTCAATGACGAGCTTTCCGTTTAATGTCAGTGGAGGAACTCCGTGGATGATCAGGGCCGCAATTACAACAATAATTAGACACTAAGCATTGAACTTCCCGGCTCTAACAGAGCATGTCTTTCCTTATTAGATATCTTACATAACATCTAATTGTAATTCATTATGTTTTAGGCTTCCGTTCCTTCAACGCTAGAACTGGCTCGAGTTCCTTTCTGATCTTGATCGGCCAGGTAGATCGTTTTCGGAACGATTAGTATGCGTACGCGGCCGTGCGTTGGCGTAACACTAGAGGTCAAGTTATTGCATAAGGAGTAATTGTAGACGAGTTAATGATATTTTAAGCGAATGGTAGATGAGAATCTACCGAACTGGTTGAGCCATTCGAATTTTCATCGAATAAATTAAAAAAAGCTTGGTTTATTGAATTAAATTAAAATAGGATGGAATAGGAAAAATCCCCAAAACAAATCCTTAAGTCTCCAAAATACTTAAACAAAAACACCCAGTCGGCGCATCGCATATACTGGCGCATCATCAGGACACTTCAGAAGACCAACAGTCCAAATAGACTCATCAAATTGAGACAGCAACCTTGAAATGCGCTCCATAAGGCTTTATTTATTCTACTACAACCCATAAAGGGTCCGGGTAGATTCTGTACTGTTTCTTGGATAACGGTTGTGCAGGGAAGTGACGTTCTAGATGAGGCTCAACCACCAAATTGCCCCCCCTTAAGTTGGTTACCCATTTTATTACCCAGAGGCTGGGTGAGCCCCAGGAGGGTCAAAGTCCCATAGTGCACATCTCCCGCTGATAATAGATTAAATAAAAATCTTCCAGCGAGCCACTTCGCTCCCCACGCATAAAAAAGACAATGTCGTGTTATTCTGGAAGATTACGCTGGCACCTCTGTAATTACAGAGGGCACAAATACAAGTACATAAACAATGCATTACAATTGTAGAAATTTTTCAACAAAGGACAGAGAGAAATCGGTTGTCTAGAAACCTGATTGAATGTCTTCGAAAGAATAGAATCAGATCCAGAAGAATCGCTCTCACTAATGATTCCTTCATTGTGCACGCTTAGTCAACTACATAAAAATGGATACCAGACCATTAAATTATCAATATTATTACCGATAATATTAAATTATAAAAAAGTATGCTATAGGTACATCCACGATAGAAATATAACGATACATGTTCATAGCATATTATTGTTTCCAAATTTATTATAAGGAATACTTTTATTAAATCATTATGATTCCAAAACAAATAATAAAAAAAAAATCAACATCAAATATTGGGACAAAACACAGTTTTATAGGTTTTAAAATCGCACCTGGGACTGGTCTTTCGAAATAGTTTTAGTTTCCAGAAAGGAATATTCTTTATAGGGCAAGAAAACCAGACGTAAACCAGTGATCTCTAACCCGTCTTCATTTACATTACTCCATTTATAAGTACGAAGCAGAAAATAATAATTAAAAGCATTACAATTAAATTAAAGAAAGATTATACATGTTATTAAATACATTAAAACTTCTGTCACCTAGAAGATTATATTATGGAGCAAACAAATGAAAATAGATTTTCTGTAAACAATACCATGGAAGCTGTTACAAGTTATCATCATAAAAAATTATTATTATAGGCGTTCCAACATGGGTTGCCTCAACCTGTCAGAGCAGAGCTCCATCCTCTCTCGATCCATCCAATCCTCCTCCTGGAGACCTCTACCGGGCCATCTCCTCTTGGACTCCATCCATCCACCTGCTTCTGGGTCGTTCGCATCCTCTCCTCCCTGGTGGAACCCAATTCAGCACTCGGCTCGGCCAATATTCAAATGCCATTCTCTTCACACGGCCGTACCATCTTAGGCGGCGTGTCCCGATCCTTTCATACTTTGTTGATATATTCACATCCATCGCAAAATAATAATAATAATAAATCAATAAAATAATATAACATTTAATTATTTTCGATTAAGAGCGCTGTTATTCTGTTTTTTCTATCTGAAAAGGAGCGGGGTTTCTCAGTGTGTAAAGTGCTGAAGGTCCCGGGTTGAAATAATTAAATAATTATGCATAAAGAATTAAGTATACCTTACATTAATATATTTACCAACAAACTATGTAAACATTTTTTTAAAGTGTAAAAACAATAAAAATCCGCTTATAAAAAATATTGGGAACTATACAAAAAATAGTACAAAGCGGTACAAAGCACTTAAACGAACAGAACATTTATTATTGTAGGATACCAATTTCTTTCGTTTCATTGATATTGTTATTTATATGTATATAAGTTATAATTTTTGTTTTTATTTTATTATTATTAATTTTTTTTCTCTCTGTTGTAAGTTTTTTATACATTTTTTCTTTCATTGTAGATTATGATTCTCCACAGATATATTTAAATTTGTACAATTGTTTTTAATTTGAGACTGGTCTATTGGTACAGCATTTTTATTATGTGAAATGTAACAAATTATACAAGAAATAAATAAATAAAAAAAATCCTTTAAATTGTTATTTAATTTAATTTATAATATTTTAAAGATTTAATTCATTTGGTAGGTAGTTTTTTAACAAAAAATGTTTAAATCGTACAGATCTAATAAATTAAAAAAATTTTCATCACAAGATAATTTTTACCCTTCATATTATCCAAATACCTCAGTAATTTACTAGGCGTGTCAGTAAGCTTGGTATTATACGCGTAGATAGAAAGACAGTTGCGCAAAAACAATACTCAGGTGAAAAGTGAAGTAATCTCTTACCACGTTTTCAGCCGATTTTGGAGACCATTACTACGTATTACTTATTATTGGGGAGCGGATTAGCACATTGTGTCGAGTTGCAATGCTGAAATCCACCAATGGCAGATTCATTATTCATTCTACAACAGCCACGAATGGACTCTGTGGTATCTACAGACCCTCCCATCCTTTATAAAGTACCCTTAATTAGGGGAAAAGATTCACCGTTGAGCGTCATCCCTGACAAGTCACCTCCTAACACAATCGTTTTCCTAGAGGACAATCTCTATCAAGTAATGAAACCTTATGCCCCAGGCTATTTATAGTCCCGTTCGCTCCAGCCAGGTTACGCCCCTGCTAACAGTAAGTTTTACAGTTTTGGATTACAATAAAGTCAAAAGATGAGTTTTTTAACAGAAAGCTATATCATAACCAATAATACTGGCATAAATAATACAACAGGTTCATAGAACACTCTCGCAATAAATGGAGATTAATTGAAATAAAATCAGTCAGGATGAGCAAAGCGTGCATTATGTAACTACATTTCACTTCATTACTTTAACTTTCACTGTAATGTAATAGTTTCGTCATGTTTTTATCTATAAATCAAGACCTATTTTTATCGGTTACGTAAATTCCACCCACGTAATGTCTTCAATTACTATAATACCATATTTTTAAAGTAAATAACAAAAAGTATCTGTCTTACTAAATGTAAAAAAAAATTATTGACTTTAGTTTACCCTTTGGCAATTTTATTTTATCAATGAATTGTTATTATTATAAAATATTACAATATTTATCAATTAGGTAAATGAGTAAAAGAGATGTATTGTGCAATAAAATTACTTATAGCACTGAACATGAAGTGATATATAATTCAATTTAAACAAATAATGAGATGAGATAAGCTTTTGGTTTTAATTATGTTTTAAATTTAAATTTGTGTTAGTTACCTATAAATTATCTTAAATACTGTCTTTATGTCATGTTATTATTTATTATTTTTATTACTTATATTATGTTATTCCTTATTACTTATTCGAAAATTCTCTAGAAATATTCCCTTTATTTTTAGTTGTATCTTACTAAAGAGTTCCCCAATTTTATTAAATGTTTAGGTTTTTTTTTTTTTATCATACATATCCCTAGATGACTATATATATACATATATGTTAATTTTTACTATATATTATTTTAATTTATTTGTATTTTGTAAATTTAGCCCTGAAGAAGACCTGACGTGTGGGCTTTAAAATAAACAGTTCTTCTTACTAAAGAAATTTTTTTCTGACCTCCACCTTGACCATTTTCTTCAGCAAATTATATCTTATGTTGCTAATGCTACATAAGGCTTAATTAAGGTATGAGTTGGTTGCCCGAATATAGAAAATTTGTTATTGTTAATAAGTTTTTATTGAACAAATTATAAATTTAAAATAAAATAGCAACTGAATTATTACTTACTACCAATGTATATTTTCAGGCAATTGTCTATTGTTGCATTTATAAATCTATAACCTGGATTTTATCGAGCAATAGTAGATTCATTAATTCATAATGATCATTAAATCAATCAATATCCCAACTCTTTATATATTTGGTGTCATCCGATAGAGATTGCATGAATGGTCTAGACTTAGAAAAATATTCAAGTGAATAATCTTTTCTAGCTTATGGATCCTGCTTATTAATATTAGCTACACGTGGTTGCAACCAAATCTCCAATTCAATTTTTCATTGTATTATTAAGTCCCCAATAATACATGTAGTATATTTGAATAATTAAAATATCGAATGATGATATTCAGTGTATCGTTTTATAAAGTTAAATAATATAAATTAGGTTTTGATTAGCTAAAATAAAATATATTGATTATTTGGAAAAATATATGCCAATCACCATGATGCCATATATAGTATACTTTTAAATGCATTTACTCTAGATGCAACAGTAGATGGTTTCAGATTTACTTACCTAGAAAAAAAACTCTATGTATATAATTAGTTGTTTAAAAAATATTTTATAATATTGTTTACCCGTTTTTCGTTTGCCTGCCAGAATGATTATAATTTGTTTTGTTTTTTACGACAATATACCATGCATAAGTGTATATAGGCATATGCGATGGTATATAACACTATTATTGATTGATGCATTGCTTAAATTGATGCATTGTGCATTTTAAAGGCAGGCAAATGTTTCATCATCCTTGCACAAACACGTATGGTAACATTCCTTGATTGTAACATTAAGGCATCTGGTGTTTCATTGCGAAACGTGGTTTTCACCGTACATTTTTTTTTTTTAAGGTTTCTGCCAGAGCTGTTTCTCGTCTGCTAAGTAAAATGTTAATTAATGTTTGCATTAATCGTAACATTTATCTTATGATTATATTTTACATTTTGAAAAATTTAAGTAGAAATGTATAAAAGTATCAATCTGATTTTATTCTATTATGTATTCATTTTATTGTGTAAGTTTGCGATAATGATATTAATTAATCGATAAATATTCATATTTATTTTTTCAACCTGTACCACTACAACCAATGAAGGTCTTGGGTTCAGTACATGGTAGAGACTTTACTATTTCTAGGTTAACGTTTGTACAGGGAAATTATGTATCCGAGATCACGCTCAATCGCCAGACCTCTATTTGGGGTACCCACTTTGTAAGGTGGGTTAGGCCGAGGAGGATCGTTAGATCCTACAGGGTTCAATCACTGCTGTTAACATATTAAATAATTCATCAAACACAGCCTGACGTGAACATTGAACAATCAGCATGAAATCTCAACACTCTACACTGAGTTTTAGTTAATACAAATAAATGATATAATATAAAAACTATCTTATAAAGTAAAGCCGTGGTGTCTCCTATATCAAGTGACGAATAGCTTAGGATATGAAATAGAAAGTTGAATACATTACATAGCGAAATCACTTGTTGTATACAAATAAATAAATATTTAGTCTCGCACGAATAAATCTCACTAAATAATAACAAATCATAAACACATTATAATTTTTTAATTATATCATTATCACATTATAACATACGAACACATCACTGATCATAAATGTATTTTTATTCGAAAAAACGGAAAAAAAAAACGATTATTATTCTCACCCGAACCGGTTTACAATCAATAGATGAATCATAAAACGATAATAAAAATCCTCGTTGAGAACGTAAACTTTAATTTGAACTATAATGAGGACTTAATAGTTAGGAAGCATATGAAGCACAAAAAACAAAACAAGTATGTTAGATATTGGGGTCTGGGACCCAAATATAGAAAGTTTTAATCTGGTACGATTCAACTTAAAGTAATATAAAAAACTTAATTAACCAAAAAAAAACGATTATTCTCGATAAGAATTTATTCTCGATTGGTACATCCAGGTCCTTCGTCCTCAGATTTTTATTTTATTGTTCTCGTCTCCGCCATATATATATTATATATACAAGTATTTAAGAAAACGACAATCCTTTATTTTTCTGTCTTAAACTCCTTGTTTTCTAACATATACGTTGTGACGTAAAAGAATTTTACTAGTACCCTCCTGGAGTCACCCAGCTTATAAAAAGTGGGTACACAAAATAGGGGATCTGGCGGTTGAGCGTGATCAAGGACAAATCACCTCTCTGCACTATAGTCTCACAGTACACTCTACATTACGTATTGAACTTAAGACCCTTTATGGAATGTAGTCATACAGGTTTTTTTAAAAATCTTACAAGCTATTTTAAAATTAAACATAATAATAATGTCAATTACACTAAAGTATGATGCAGGGAAAATTACGAAATAAATAAGTCTTTTATAGCCATTTTTATTGATTACACTACTTCATTTTTGGGAACTTGAAGAACTATAAGCTCTGGCTTGGGCAGAATGAGGAAAGAGGAACTGCATGACCTACATTCTTTAAATACCAATGACGTTACGGCATTGAAGAAACTTAAATAGATATCTATAATTTAATAGTACCGATTATAAACAATTAAACAATTATTTAATGCTATAAAGATTGGTCAACACCCTCTGATTTGTATTGCATAGAAGTGTGTCGCCTATATTCGAAGATCATGCCCAAGCAATATAATGACATAATTGCATACTTTCTTAATGTTTTTCCAAGAGCATCAAAGCCTTTATGATATTTTTATTAAGCTGTTGTGTGGGATGAACAGTCTTCTTTGACGTTCCTTTTAATTCGAGATACATAACAGAAGTGAGAGTTGAACTCTCCCTGGCTCCTACTTCCGCCTATATCGCCCTTACAATTACTCCCACTCCTTGAGAACTGGTACGGTTTATTTTTTATCTAATTGGCTTTTAATCAAGGACCAATTAATTAACCGTTGATTAACACACACATAAAAAACTTTCATTGTAAATCATTATAACACATTCAGATTAAGATTCTTTGAAATCGCCGGGATTCACAGTCAATAAATTTTACTCAACATAAGTTCAACTTATTTTACTAACTCCAACGTTTCGGTCAAATTATTAGGCCATCATCTGGGCTGAGAATAAAACAAAACAGATTAACCATACGAACAATGCAGTACTACCAAGAAAGTATAACAGGTTATATTACATGGTATGAATGATAAGAAAGAAATAAAATGAACAAAAATCCAAGTATAAAGTAATTTTGTTTTATTACATTTAGTAAATATATTATTAATTTCAATTAATTTATACTTCTAAAGAGAAAAAACAAATAAGGGCGCGGTATAGCTCAGTGGGTAGAGCGCTGAGTCGATGTGCCTTAAGGTCCAATTTCAAATCCGGCAGTGGCGGATAAATTATTTAATCTGTTAACGCCTTGGTTGGCTTCTATAAAGTGGGTAATCATAATTGAGGGCAGACCTGGGGGTTGGGAGTGATTTCGGAGAAATAAACTGAAATGCCCTGGAAACATTTCAGTTCTTAGTATGAGCCCAAGGCCCTTCATGGATTGTAGATGAACAGCTTAAGTTGTCTTTTAATATACGTAACCTATCCAGATAAGAAACTTAAGGTTTTATTAATAGCAGCACGGTATTTATTAACAGCTACGTAACTGTTCCAGAACACTGTAATCAAATAAAATATTTTTATTGTTTTATTTAAACCGTAGTTTTTTTTTTTGTTTGGGGCTTGACTACTTACCGTGTGAATGAGAAAGTACTGACTTACATCTAACGGTAAGACAACCCGTTATCCAATCCTTATCAAAACCACACATCACAAAACGAACCATCATAATGCCAGGGAATATTCACGTGACATTACTGTTCCCGAGCTTCATTTTCCACTAACTGACCGTTAACACAATGACATACTATATATTATATATGTGAACTGAAGCCACTGAACAACTAGTGAAAAAAGATCAGCAAGGGTTCTTATACAATCATTACAATAAATTAAAGATGTTTATGATTCGAAATCATAAAGCAATATCTGACCTTAATCCCAACAGATAAACTGTGTATTAAAAACTTTTGTAATTCATTTATTTTATTTTTTTATTAATTCTTATAATTTTTAAATATTTTTATTTAAAAAGAAAAGGTATGTCCAGAGCCGAGAATCGAACCCGGGTCTCCCATGTTTCCGTCATGGTGCTCTACCAACTGAGCTATCCTGGTTTGTACCCCGGTCAGACACATCCCTTCTCTTCACTGATCCCATATCCGTGTTCTCGCAATTTGCGATGTATACAAGGGGGAGAATGTTCATTGAACATTACTTTCGTTAGGATCTTGTTGACTTACGACATTATATATTATTATTATTTATTTATTTTAATTTTTTAGTAATATATTAATAATATTTTATATATAATATATTAATAATATTTGTTATAATTTTTATTTATATAATGACGTAGGTCAACAAGATCCTAATAAAAGTAATGCTCAATGAACATTCTCCCCCTTGTATACATCGCAAATTGCGAGAACACGGAGATATGGGATCAGTGAAGAGAAGGGATGTGTCTGGCCGGGGTACGAACCAGGATAGCTCAGGTGGGAGAGCACCATGACGGAAACATGGGAGACCCGGGTTCGAATCCCGGCCCTGGACATAACTTTTCTTTTCAAATAAAAATATTTAAAAATTAAAAACTTTTGAATAATAAACATTTACAAATTCAAACAAAGTGTACATGAATACCACTTGTGCATTTATAATGGCCAAGAACACATTAAAAAAATAATAAACAGAAACTAAAATATTTCAGGCTAATATCAATCAAGTTATATAAGAATCGTTTTAGTTAAAATTATGTCTATTTTACTATGCATTTTTATTATTAATTAAATGTCATTATTATTTAAGTAATATTATAATTCTCTAGAAGCGCTCAGAAAAACAGCTAAAACTCAAAACCATGTTCTACAATCAAATTTAATTTCTCTAAAAATTATTTCTTGATATTAAAGAGAAGTAAGCAATGTTTAAATGTTTTTATAATTTATTTTATTGTTATATGATATAATTTTTTTAAATATTTTATTTGAAATCTTTTCTTTTCAAATAAAATATTTAAATGTTTTTATTTTATTTTTACTGAATCACTACAACCATGAAGAGGGTTTGGTTCAGTAAGTGGTAGAGACTGTACTGTTTCCAGGACAATGGTTGTACAGGGAGGTGATTTGTCCGTGATCACGCTCAATCGTCAGATCTCTCCCCTATAAAGGGTACCATTTTATAAAGGATGAGAGAGCCGTAGGAGGGTCTCCAGATCCCACAGGATCCATCCTAGGCTGTTGACAGATTAAATTAATTATCTGAAAAAGCCGGATTTGAACACGAGACCTTCGGCATGGCAACTGATCGCTATAACACTGAGCTACCCTGCTCCCTTTATATTTCAATACAATTGAATGTATCACAAACATGAATACATAAGATATACCAGTAAACTGGAATATTGTCCGAATTTAATACTCAACTACAGATTGGCCATTCGAAACAGCTGTCAATATGTTAGATACAATACAGCCATTCAAATGCATATTTAATCAATATCAACACGGAAGAGGAGAATAATATTTATAAAGAGACCTATATTCAGTTTTCAACAAAGGTTTCATATTGTTAGTTGCATTCCCTTGTCAAGCAATATTGAACTTACTTTCTTGTATTAGCAATAAGTAAAATAGATGATGGCGGTTTTTTTCTTGAAATAGCATGTGCAACTTGACCAAGTTTTAGCGTAAAATGTAACTTTAAGCTGGCTTTCGAGTTAGGCGTTAATAAACTCATCTTCTACATATAATTGTGTTAAAACTCAAAGGGTTGTACAGAGAAAACTACAGGAAAGTTTTAACAAACCGCGCTGCCCCAGGTTCAAATCCGGCTGTGGGAGATAAATTATTTAATCTGTTAACAGCAGTAATTTGACCTTGTTTGGCGACCCTCCTGGGGCTCACCCAGCCTCTATAAAATGGGTACTCAATATAAGGGGGGAAATTTGGCGATTGAGCGTGATCTAGGACAGATCGCATCCCTGCACAACCGTAGTCCAAGAAACAGTACAGTCTCTACCATGTACTGAACTCCAGATCCAGGGGGTTGTTGTGGTACAGGTTTTATTTTTTTATTCTTTCCCACAGTATTCTTCCTTCAGCATTCCGATTTAAAATTAAATTGGACAATCTTTACTCCTTTATTCTTCTGAGATGACAATGCCATTCCAATTTCTTTTTCTCTATATTCTGTCGACTAATTCTAACAGTAATTATTACTTGGAACCTAACAGCTATGGAAAATGAAGAAAACTGAATTATGATGAATGATCATATAAAACAGCGATACTTTCAGCAGATGAGAATGAGAAACATTAGGTTAGTAAACAAGGCATTCATCAACTGCACGCCGGCGCAAGGAGGGTCAGTCCTCAAGATAATGGCGATGACATAACCTCTTGCGAAGAGTTGCGGCCTTGATCCGATACACGTGTTCTTACCACAATGGCACCTCAGCTTTTGATGGCACAAAGAAGTACACGAACTTGAATCAAATGTTCCAAAAATAGTAAATGTCTAGCGTGTTTAATCCCTTTTTCACCGGTAATTTAGGTGCGCACATTGTTAATTACGAAGTGTTCACCAACAATCTATCAATAGCAGCTAACATAATAGCATATCATTTGATTCTTGGTTTCCTTCATCCTCTTTGGTTGGAAAAAAAAAAATCTGAGATTTTCCTAATACACCAACTCAAATTAATTTGTTTATTTACCGATATTCTATTGAATATCTGAATCGTTATGGCATTTTAGAAGTGTCCGAATTGCTATTTACTTATTCATGTAGCTTCAGCCGATTAGTAGAATGTGCTAAATCTATAGCCTAGGAATCAGCCGAAGACGATCTCGAAATGTGGAAGAATAATACAATAATGATCAGAGAAATTAAATAATACACACTAAAAATAATTCACACCATGATCCTAAATTTGTTTAAATCGATAGGCTGGAATCAGGTCATATCATTCTGTAAACACAGAGATCTAAAGTGCTTTCCTCCACGCGGTATAGTCACTAAATGTTTTAGAGTATTAAAAACGTATCAACATTTTTTTTTATTTTTATAATAAAGCAAGTATCCAGAAGATAAGTAAGATAAAAGTAGCATTGAATTAGACCGGTATTTGAAAAAACAAAACGAACAATGTGAAATTCTGAGGTATCAAAACCAAACAGTGTTTTTCCATGAAATTGAAAATAGTGTTTCTCCATATATCTTCAAAAACAAACAGAGATTATTCATAAATAAATATATATTGCTAAAACATTGTTTAAATAATAATTGAGAATTATCTTATAATTAATTTTAATACGGAACATTAAATAGATCATCCATCAAGAGTTCTTATCTTAATATTTAAGATTAAAAATTAGGTCCTAAAGAAAAGCATTTTAATACATAATCTAAGAACAGTTATTTAGTTAGTATATAATTTTAATCTTATTGATTTAGCCTATAAAAGTGACAAACCATATTAAGTTTTATAAAAATATGTGATATGAGTTCTGAAACTACATTATGCATTCATTATTATAAACACAGTTAGCGAAAGTTCTGGGAACAGTATCCCATCTACAAAAAACAATATTCTCTTAATTAACTCGACATTACAATAATTACGGTTCATTAAACAGAATCATAAATAGAAATTTCGCCTGATAGTTATAGTTTTCTGAGCCAGAACTGACGTATATATTATTATGTCCACGGATAAAGGATTGGGATTCTTTCTTTAAATCAAGTTGCAAGGAGAGTGGTTTTAATTTCTGAGTACGACTATTTCACGACTAATAATTTCCCGGAGAGGTACGGTTGAAAAAACGGTAAAATCCTCAAATCTGCTGGAATACCGTGTAATGATGAGAACCAGCATACAGTGAGTGCATGGAAGACTTATTTTGGGTTAAGTCCAAGGAGGTGCATTGAGGAGCAGAGGTACAAAAGGTAAACTTGATACGTGGCAAGTTAGCTTCCTTCTCCTCAGGAATGCAGCTTTCATACGCAGCTCTCACCTGCTCCTTTCCGATTCAAAACACTTTTACCATCTACCGTGTTATATCAGTCGCTATAGTCGTGTTTCGACCACTTTAATCGGACTATTATGACATGATATTTTCGCTCTGTGCCATCAGAAACATACTCATCGGCATATAAAACGTAATACATTATAACGTATTACTGATTCGAATCCTATCGTTCTTTATCTTTACTTTATGAATGAATTTATATCGTTATTGTTTTATTTATGTATGTGCATATGTATATATATATATATATATATATATATATATATATATATATATATATATATATATATATATATTTATATATATATGATGATACATAAAATAACTGTAAAATATTATGATACATTATAACTGATTCGAATCATATCGTTCTTTATCTTTATTTTATGAATGAATTTACATCATTATTGTTTTATTTATTTATATATATATATATATTTATTATTATTTATGTATGTTATTGTATTGTTTAACACTATCCGCCATTGAAGCCATACTCCACGCCTACAATAGTAATAATATGAAGATGCATTAAGATGCTCTCAGTACGAGCAAGCCGGTCCACTAAATCTAATCTATCTTCATACCATTAATTCACTGGAGGTTAGTAAATCTATTTTTATTTTTAAATTATTAGCATAAAAGTATTAAACAATACTAATATTAACCAAAATAGTATCCTTCACTTTCAATACACTTCTCCCAGCGTGAAACAAACATTTCTATCCCCGCCCTGTAGTAATTAGGTGTCAAGGAAGAAGCAAAGTCTTGGAAGGCCAATTTTAGGGCATTTTCGTTGTCAAATTTTTTATTTCTTAAAAAATTATCCAAATAACGGAAAAAGTAAAAATCAGGAAGGCCCGGAGAATATGGTGGGCGAGGAAGGACCTCAATATTCATCTTCTGAAAAAAAATCGGGTGAGCTGCTGGGCCTCGGTTAATTCATGTGGTACCCATATTTCCAGCTTTTTTGTATTACCAAGCTCCTTAGGGTGACTGGAAACAGTCATGGCAGTTACTTCAAGTCGTGAACCTAATTCACGAGTGGTTTGGGAAGGGCCCGCTTCGACCAGCTCTTTCAACTTTTCGTTGTCCTACTTAGTCTTAGGCCTACCACGTTCTTTGTTGGTAAGGTCATAATCCCAAGACCGACATTTTTTAAACCAACGGAACATTGTTCTTTCGCTCACTGTATCTTCACCGTAAACAATATTAATGTTTCGGAACGCCTCCGGTACGCTATGGCCAAATTTAAATTCGTAGAATAATATATGAATTTCCGCGGAAGACATAATTTATTTTTAAAACGTTGCTCCACTTTCAAAAGGAAAAGTAAGATTGATTAGGAAAAAGGATTAAATGATCTTTCAAACGGTATACAGAACATAATTGTTTGTGTACAAATAATCTAATCCCTAATGAAAAGAAAACTGTAAATAAACGAAACTGACATTTCATCCGTTACGACCAAATAAAAAGGATGAATATAAGGAAGAAATAGTTGGAGGTGAAGTCAATAAAAACACCTTAATAAGTGTAACTTATTTATTGTGTGCCGACGTTTCGACCTACAATGTAGGCCATCTTCAGGGCAAATATAGCAAGCGGCGGCGAGAACGATCAACTGCAAAAAAAAAATTTCCCTGAAGATGGCCTACATTGTAGGCCGAAACGTCGGCACACAATAAATAAGTTACACTTATTAAGGTGTTTTATTGACTGCACCCCCAACTATTTCTTCCTTATATTAGAAGTTACAGTCAACCAATTTTTCTCTAACATAAAAAGGATCAATGTGCTGGTGCCAGTTTTAAGGAGTTACTCAATTCGTTTAGACCATGCAAATGAAACTCATAAATTTAAAACTTAAAAATCAAAATAAATTTATGAATTTAATTTAGAACCCATAAAATTTCATAAAATTGTAATTTCGTAGGATGGTGTTCTATTGGTCGAAACCTAACACTGGATTTTTTTAAAACTAAAACGCATACCCTAATAATTATTCTCTTGACGTATTGCCATTTAGTTTTTCATTATTATAATTTAAATATTTTTTTATTTTATCGGCACGCTTTGAGGAGAACTTTAATTTAAAAGCACAGGATTATAAAAAAAAAATAAGGTACTTACTTATATTTTACCACGAGAAAAACAATGATGAGAATTCTGTAATAAATCTGTACCAAGTGAATGGGTCTGTAGTAAATTGTAAAGTACATGGTAGAGACTGTACTGATTTAGGGACAACGGTTGTGCAGGGAGGTGATTTGTCCTAGATCACGCTCAACCGCCAGATTCCCCTTTTTTTTAAAAAAATTCCCCCTTACTTTGGGTATCCACATTATAGAGGCTGGGTTAGCCTCGTTAGGATATAGGGTCCTAGATCCTATATGATCCATCACCAGCTGCCAACAGACTGCTGCTATACAATATACGAGCATAAGATAGATTTTAACATAAGTATAAGACTGACAGGAGTGCCTAATTTTTTGTGAGGACAACGCGATGTGCAGCGAAACTTACACTCACTAATCGTTACCTCCGTTTCCCGAGAGGAGTTGAGCATCGTCTGCCGTGCAGACACTCACCACACCAAGCGTGACCACATTCACTCACTTGTGACTCTCGGCATCAGGCTGCGCTTACCAACTCTTTTTGCTTTATTTTTATTTTGTAGGCTCTCAAAGTCTTTTTAATGCTTTAAAAAAAGATACTATAAGAGAGAAGGGAAATAGTAGTGTTTTTTATGCGTGTTGGAAATAATTTTGTACCCCACCTAACCAAGAGAACGAGGCACATCACCAAAAACGACTACACCAAAGAAACCACCACATTAAGAGACACAACTTCTTCTCAAATTCAATGTTAATTCAATATTATATTACAATTTATAAAATATTCAAAGGAAATACACGTTTCATTGCCACTGAGTCCAAATAATAAAGACTCGCAAGAGTATGTATATGTTCAAAAAAAGAGAAGTTGTAAGCAACCAATGTTACAGAATATTATTATTTATCATTTTACATTTTTTTTTCTAACACTGACTTATATAAAAGGGTCACTTTTTTACATGGACTTGACATCTATTTACAAATTTATCGAAAAAGTTACACACATATTGATGAAACCTGTTATATCGTATAAGTAAATACTCATTAATACCAGTTCTACCTTTTCCTCGTTGAAATAATATGAGAGGGCTTGAATGCTTATTTTTGATAGAATTAAACAATTTACTTTGCATCACCGGCAAGAGGGAGAGGGATAGCTCGGAGTATAGAGCGCTGAAGGCCCCGGATTCAAATCCGTATGTGTAAGATCCGTTTTTTTTACTCTTCGTTAGAAGTTAAGCAACAGAACAACCCTGTAGAACCAGATTCTCCTGGAGCTCTTCCGGTCTCTATATTAGTTGGAGGAAAGTCAGAACCCTGCACTACCATCAGCTTAGAACGAGTAAAAATTGTTTAGTCCACATAATTTACAGTAGCCTTCATGGGATCTAGTGGTTGTTTTTTGATCGGTAAGATATCTCTATTTTTTATGTATTATTAGAAAAATAAATTCATTAAATGACAAAAAAACTCTAAAACCATAAACTCGGATCCGCAACATAAGTGATTTATATATTGAAAACCTTCTTCGTTTAAATTTAGTAAAGGATTAATTGGATCAGGAAACTCTGGAAGTGTGCCACAGCAAAACTTTCATCGAATTCATCAGTCGTTCAAATCAGGTCGAACAGCAGGCCATTGGGTTACCGCTGCCTGGCTAATGTTGCGTCAGATTTAATCACTTCCAACCACGTAACCTAGAAGGGATCGAAGATAGACCAGATATGTTGCATATCCTTAATAATCATAGCATGCGGTAAAGGAATCTAGTTTCGGATCAGGTAACGTTTTGGCAAACAACTACATAGTCTTCGACTGAGTACAAATGTAAGCAAAAAGTGGCAAATACTCGTATGTACGGAAAAATCAGTAAGTTTTCATTAATCATTCATAGGTTTTAATTTACTAATGTATTAGTACATCATTTTATTTAGTAAATTGTATTTTAAATGTTTATCCATTTGCATGAATATTAAAGACGTGTAATTTAGAAATGTAATAAACGCAAAATATTCATAACCTATATGAATCAGATATGCGTTCCAGAGTTATTATGTAGAGAAACAATGAAAAAACCAAACAGGGGACAAGGCGAAATTTGGATTCGGTACCGTAACACCTGTATCAGTCACAAGTAATATGATGAACCAATGTTGGTAACGTGAAGGGGGGGGGGACTGTGGAAGCTATAGGAACAACTTTAAATAATGACTTAAACACAATGTGGAAACAGCGATTAGCATTTCAAAAACACGCTATAGAATTTAACAACTATTTTATTAGCTCTAAAAGTTATTCCAGAGATAAAAAGGCATGAAAGTAATCATAAAAATAACAATGGAGAGGTTGGTTGGTTGTAATTTTTTGGGAGATGGAGAGAGAAGAAAGAAAGCAACTGTAATTCTTTCGTCCCAGACTGAATTGTGGTCTTCATCATGAGGCCAGTCCAGAAATTTAGGAAACAAGTGGAATAAATATCATAAAATACGATCATGTAATAGACTAAAACTAGTTTTATTCTGCTCAGATTTGCCAATATTATTTTATTTTAAATAAAAATACTGACAGGATGGTTGTTGTTCAGACTTTTATGGGGGCTATTCCATATTGTGCCACATGACCCACGGGTTGCGTAGTCTCATTAACGTATTATCCTAGGAGACCATGAACGTTTAACCATAATTCGCATGGAAAATAGAACGTGAGGCGTGAATCCGCTCTCCCTTAAAGAATTTTTTTTGTAGCATAAACGAATTTTCTGATACCAATATTTCATTAGAACATATAAGTTAGCATACTTTAATGATTGAATAATGGTTCCAAGAATAAAAACATGGAAAATATTTTGTTTACCATTCCAATTAAGGGTGGATCATCAATAGAATCCATATGAATATTTTTTTACTTTTAGTTTAAAATAAATTTATATTCCTAAAAAAAATTAAAAATAAGTGAGTGCTCAGTAGTTAGAGCATTGAGTTGCTATGCTGAAGGCTCCAGGTTCAAATCTGGCAGTGGCAGATAAATTATTTAATATGTTAACAGCAGAGATTGGAACTTGTGGGATCTGATTATCCACCTCGGTCTCACCCAGACTCTGTAAAGTGGGTACCCTTAATTAAAAGGAAAACCTGGCGGTTGAGTGTGATCTCGGACAAATCACCTCCCTGATCAACAGTTGTTCTTGAAACAGTACAGTCTCAACCATGTACTGAAACCAGCAGCCTTCTTG